>OY735205.1:59928202-60265702 GCA_963457665.1 Thysanoteuthis rhombus
CATCATTTGCATGGGCTATCATGAGTCTACTGCTGGTCAAAGGCCTTTCTCATCTTCTCCTATGTCACCCATGACTTAACTTTACTCTGCCATGTCTTGCAAACCTTTCCACTCTTCTTTATTTATGCATATATATCTGTGTGCGTGTGTCTGGGCGTGTTTATGTGTATACATATGAAATAATACAGACATATATTTATATATGTAAATAATTATGACTAATAAATCGTGGGAGAAAAAAAAAAAGAAGAATGAGAGAAGTCACTTCATTTAAAATGAATTTCCTGGGAAGCAATTGATTTGCACAGTTTGTTTTCTATTCAAACCTATCAAGTAAACATATTTATGTATCTATGAGTTTAAGATTTGGGGTTAAAAAACAAATTTAAGAAGACTGTATTTGTTTTGAATCAGGAGAAATGAAATAAAAAAAAATGGACTGTCTGTCACAGTGGCGACCCATCAAGTTATCTTAACTGCCATATCCACCCACCATGCAGTACAAGTAGAAGGTTTAAAAAAAGCTAATTTTAAAAGCATCAATGCTGTACATGTATTGGTCGCTGCGGAAGCATCCCACTCCGAAATTTTTAGCTTCTCATGAATTCTGCAGTTCACTGCAAACTGGTGAACGACAAAGCACTAATTAGCGTCTGGAATTTATTAAACTCAGATCTTTTTTCCTATTTGATCATTAGAATGGCGAACACTTTGGTATGGGAGAATGGGAAAGCTTTGGTTAAGAGGGGTAGACCGCTTGATTTGCCCGAAATTTTACACAGATTGAAAACACAAGTACTAATTTCCAATAAAGAGTCTTTTTAATCAATCGATGATACACGGTTAGTACAAATCATACAAGATACAACGTAAAAGAAATATTGTTTTCTGTCTATCCTAGCAGCAAAAACATCAATCGCCCGAATTTTCCTCACTGTTTTGACCAATTTCAGGAGGGGCAGTAGCCCTCCCTGCCCCCTGGCTCATTTACCAATGCTCTTTGGCTTGCATTCAAGTCTAGAACGGAATCTTTTTAATTCACAGAGGAGGAAAATTTAGATGAGAGAATCTTTGCCAAAGATAGATTTAAATCCAAAAGCAATGCTTTCAAAGTCAAATTTATTTGCCCTGATTGGCTATTTGTAAAAGAAAAGAAAATTCTTGATGTAGATAAAAAAGGTAGATAAATTGATTCAGGAGAAAAAGGTAGATAAAGAGGTTTTTGAGAGGAACGGATTCATTTCTAGAAGAGATACTTTGGTATATTTATTAGATACTCGCAAAAAAATATCTCTCAATCAAAACAGAATTTCTGGATCCATCCCAAAATTAAAGTAATCCTTCTTTACCTTATTGCCCATACGTACACAGAATTTCATTAAGATTTATAGAGTACTTTTGGAGATATCATAAGAAGGGGACAAACAAATTAAAACACAGACAGAACCAGCCACATGCACATACGTGCTATCCTGATGGTTTGGGGATCAAGAAAAGCCTCTTTTGAATTGAAAGTCTAATTTAGAATCTGTTTTTAGTCATGTCCAACATCTCTCTCAGTCACTTCGCCTGTCCCCTGTTGACTGACATCATTTTTTTTTTTCGATTGATTTCCATAGCAGGAAAAAAAATATTCATGGTTTCTCTTCCAGTAGATTTTTTTCCATCAAAAAACTCTCAGTTGTTCTATTTTCAATCAATTCTCATGATAGATCTAAAATCATGTCATCAGCATCCATGAGCATAGGATTATAGATTAAAAATGCTTTTTTGGATATGATTTTAAAGTTTCCCTTCTGTTGGTCCCCATTATCCGCAGTTCCCCTTTCAGTAGTACGCAGACATATCATAAGATTTCAATTCTTGTTCTTTCTGTGATTAAGAATTATCAAATTTCGAACAGATTAGCCGCAACCATAACACTGAAGTATCTATCTGCAGTGATTTACTTTGTAAGACAAGAAAATACTGGAAATAACAATTCCCTCTCTCCATTTTAGTCCCACAAGGAAACTAGAGCTCTATTATATTCCCACCAATTCCTCCTCCTCCCTCCCCCTAGCCAATTCACATCTTTATAGTCCTCCATAGAACTCTCATTAATTACCTATATTGATAAGTATTGATTCAAGTTTTATCAACCAACCACATTGCACGAGATGATCTTCCTGACTCTTACTCATAAGTATTCATGCCAATATATTTATATTCATGAATATAAAAGTTTTTATGCAGGCAGTCTGTGACCTATCAGGTCAATGAAAGATGGGAACCTGTGCATAACAAACGTCGGCCTACACACCTAAAACATGCTTTCATCTTTTTCTTTAAACAGAAAACCAAATGAAAATAGACAAGAGCCTAGGGAGGGGGATTACTTTCACATGAGACGTCCCCATGCTTGGTTTATTCATCATGTCAGTCACATATTGACCCCACCATCCACCTGCCCTATTGAATCTTTTTCAGCTCTAAGTCCCCCACCCCCCGTCAAAATTTGAACATAAAAATTCATGATATTTAAACTGATTAAAACATTGACCCCCACCCCTCAACCAAGGGCAATTATCTCTCAAATAATAATGAGGCTAACTGGGTCATCCGCTGTGGCCAATAAACTTGAGATATTGTCAAAAGAAAATGAGCTCACCACAAATCAGGCTGGCTAGAAATACTGACTTCCTAACCTCGGCCTTCTCACCATTCGAGGATTCCTGTGACCTCAGTTCTTACCATCACCCAAACCCTGGTTAGGTTCCAATGTAATTATTGCAAATAGCAAAGACAGTGACTTTGATACCCTGGGTATTCATAGTTATTAGTCAGTAATAACATCATTATTATCATTTATATTATTTTGCAGTGGAAAATAATGTCTTGACTTTCGTGGATTAGTCAAAGTAGTTTAAGCTAAACGATGGCATTGGTCATTCCTTTAAAATATTCACATATTCTTCAGAGTTTATCCACTAATAAATTGATATATATATATATATATATATAAGGATGGAGAGAGAGAAAGAGAGAGGAGGGGCTAATATTGAGCAAGAACAAAAATAGAGATCATATGAAAAATGTAAATTATCATTCATTCCACAACGTTCATGAAAGAGAGGTCTGGTGAATTTTGGGGAAAGTCCTAACAAGGAATGCCAAAAGACTGCTGCTGCTGCTGCTACTGAAGATGATGGAATATCTCCAGGGGCTGAATGTGACTATGTATATTGTCAAGAACAATCTTACAATATGTGTTCAAATACTTTAAAATTGATTGCATGAAAAATCCACCCAAAAGCTACACACAGTCCCAGCAAATCAACTTTGAGATGAATCTTGGTAATCATGGCCCCCAATAAGTGCGGAGCGAAGAAGACAATAGAGATGGTGGTTATAAAAGCAGAGCCAGAATGGTTCAAGTTTTATTTATCTTTCAAAAGAAAAACAATCAGTTTCTTTGCATGTATAAACATGTAACTTTATGCGCTTCTTATGAAATCCATATTAGATAAGAATAGAATGCCACTTCCTGTTCCTACAGAGTCAATACTATTGGTGCAATGCAACTGATGTTCTCCGGAGTGTTGCTTTAGAACCTCAGTAAAAAAAAAAGCCAAAATAAATCAAATGCATTCCCAAACCTCCCTAACGGTTGCTGTCCCAAAATTGTTAGGCAAAGAGGAGATAGTAAATGGAAAGCATCTAGTCACCCTGGCATTTAAAATGTCAGAAATGTAACCTTGGTGATTAGTCTGCTTGTATAGTATAATGGTTTGCAAGTCTAACTCATATACAGAAGGTCCCGGGGTCAATTCCCGGTGTGAGCGTGGAGTGCTGAAAACTCTTCATTAGGACAAATATCCATGCAAACTCTGCAGCTAAGTGAGTACTTGCTAAACTGCGTGATTACACTAGAGGTATCCCTTCGGTGATAATAAATTCCTGGTCTCAACCTGTCTCGAAACTTACAAGGATGCTGAGGTATGCAACAACTGGGACTTTGTCACTGTTCTTCATACCCAATTGGGGGTTGTCTCTTAATAGATGGGACACTTTACCTTATTACCAAAGAAGTTGGAGACGTCTATGTGTTATGCTAAATCCTATTTTTCCACCTATCTGTCTCCCCACACAAAATCTCCATAAGTTCTCAATGAATTTCAATGAAATATTGTAGAAAGGTGAGCCATAGGATAAGAAATATGTGATAAAATTTTGAGAAGGATCAAGGAATATCTTTCTAATTGAGAGATATTAGTCTAATTCTTTTTCTTTTGTGTATGAATTCGCTCATGTCTATTGACATGATATCTCAAAAAATTCTCAATGAAATTTTGTTGAAAGGTGTGCCAAGGAAGAGATGATTAAATTTTCCAGTAGATTCAGCAATTTGTTCACATTCAGTTCTTACTGCACAGAGTTGGCCGAGATAAGCGCTTTCTACTTTATTATGTAACCACAGCAGTAAAAGCCCAACATGACTATGTGGGAATTCATTCCCCCTCTCCCATATTAAAAACAGGACTAGTAACTATTCACAAAATATGGCTGCTATTAACCAAAAGAAATAGAGAGCCTGTTGCAGATTTGTACAATTAATTAGAACAATATTTACACACTTCTGATGAATATTTGCCAGCACAATCTAATAATGTGCCATCCATAGAAACATGTAAAAAACGAGTAGTTCTTGGGAATAAGCCATATTATTTTTACAGGTGATACAGCTCTGGATAGAAGATCATGAGGTCTTGAGTTCAAATCTTTGCTCCACCTATCCAGCCCATAAGTTCTGCAGCTGTCTACATTCATAGGAGTTATTCATGTCACATTGACTCAAGCCGGGGGGCAGTGGGGGCAACTGCTGCCCCAAAATAGTGGGCTGAACATTGTGAAATTTTGTGTTTCAGACTGGTTTGGACAAAACTGTGTAGAATTTTAGAGAAAATCAAGCCCTCTGCCCCCCTTAACCAAAGAGTTCTCATGCCATTGTGCATAAACTGTAACTAAACTCCAAGAAGTGAATTTCTTCTTCTACGTACTGAAGCAAGAGATTTTTTTTCCCCCTCTGAATGTAAGTGATAACAAGTATCATCGACCTGGCAGCTGTTCTATGATTAATCTAGATGTCTAAACTGACAGTGTTGTAAATAAATCTGTTTAGATCTTCCTCTTCTGAAGGTTATACTGTATATGAAGGGCTTGGTTCCAAAAACACAGTAACCATCATAAAAAAAAAATTCTGGATTTGAATTTTTTTTTATCTTAATACAACCTTTTTATATACATGCAATCTAAAATGCTTAATGATAAAAAAATTCAAATCAAAATTTGATTTCTAATTCAATTAACATATTTTTGAAAAAAAGAAAAAGGAAAAAAGAGCACTTCTTGCATTTAGGAACCAAACTCTTCATATGTTTCTTTCTAAAGTCTTTATTAGAAGAGCTCAAGAACCATGAGGCCAACTTTTTACCATGAAGTCTTATTCGAACACTAGGCAAAAAGTTTTGAAATCTTAGGATTTTTTTATAAAAAATACTAGAAATATATTTTGAAAGTATCAAAAAGATAAGTGAACAATTTTCTTTTACTTTTTATCTCAAAATCAGTAAGAACTTGGGGGGAAAAAAGGAGTCAGAAGTTTCGCTTTCGGACTTTTTCAATAGATTTTTTGATGTTGACATTAAAAACAAATTGTAAACTGTACGTCTATCTGTACTGTTTTCTCTCATGTTTAATTCTCTTATTTCCAACAAACTCACAGACACAGAGGCTAAAAATCCTGGCAGGTGCCGAGTATATTCATTTGAAAAAGAAATTGAAAAGCTGAATCTCCATGAAAAAAAAACCATCCAGACATTATCAAAGTTTACCCTCCAATATGTCTGAGCACAAATATATATATATATATATATATATATATATATATATATATATATATATATATATATAAACTACATAAAAATATGAAGTCAAACATTTGAAAGGATATGAAAGCAGAAATTTATGAAAACATGAGTTTGAATGCCACAATTTTCAACATAATATATTATGACAACAGTGTCAAAAAATAATAACTAACCATTTATTTAATGCCTCCAGTAATAATTTCTATCATCATAATTTACCTCTACCAACAAAATTGGAAGGGGTATATGTACTCACTTGGGTTTATATGTTTGTCTATGCACACAATGCCTCCAAAAGTTCTGAATAAATTTCGCTGAATTTTTGCAAAAAAAGTGCAACATGAATTCATGTTACTCACATCTATGAATGAAACGACCCGATTCTCATAGAGGGAAAAAAAAAGACGTCAGAGGAGCACAAGATTCCAAGCTCCCAGCATAAAAATACACAGCGAGAAAGGAAAGGAGAGCAGAACAACTGAAAGGTTGTGATTGAAACTAGGGCTTCTTAAAGGGGTGTGTGATGTATCGGGTCTTGGAATGTCAAAGGAGGAGGGGGACTAAGAGCTTCTGGGATAGAACTGCGTCTGGGAAGTTGGGTTCAATACCCGAATTCACTGAAACTTTGTGATAGAAGTAAGAAAAGACCAAAAAAAAACAGCTAGTTGAAATAATTCCTACTGTTAATGATACTATAAAACATTAGATCATGACATAGCACTGGTGTGCTGTTATTTATTATGAATAATGTGCATTCACTTTATGTATATTCATACACAAACATAATGAGCGTTTGTGCAGCAATCTAATATTGATACATTTGATTATATATGTATACATACACACACACACACACACATATATATATATATATATATATATATATATATATATATATGTATATGTGTGTGCATACATATATATATATATATATATGTGTGTGTGTATATATTCTTACCATTGAGCTAAACAGCCTGCTGATAAGGCAAAGGCTAAATATGTGTATGTATATATATATATATGTATATATATATATATATATATATATATATATATATATATATATATATATGTAGTCTAGAAAGCTTTATACACTAAACATATTAAAAATTTATTGAAACAAATTTTTTTGTGTCACTTCACACACTTTTTTCCCAAAATCTGCCAATGTAATTTGTGTTGTTTTTTTTTTGTCATACATATACTTTGTTAACAGAATTAGATATATGTACAGTGAAGGAAAAAAGTATCTGATTCATTGTAAAAAGTTTGTATCAACATACATATTCAAATTCAAATATGATAGAATTTGGAGTCAAGATTAATATTAATGTACCAAATACAAAAATAGAAAAAAGATTGAAAGTAATGTACAAAAATCAGAAATTCTCTCAATAACAATGCAAAAATTTACTTTTTTAAATGAATCCGATCCTTTTTGCACCTACCACATGTAAACACGTGTCTATACATTTTTAAAGACCCACAAAATAAGATTTGCTGGTTTCCAGCCAAAAGCTATAGTGCAAGTTTCATTCTCACAGATGTCAGAATTGTCACAAAAATAAGGAAATAGCATTTTACAGGAATAAATTTTGTTTCTGGATATAATGATGGTATACGTACAGCAAAAAATCAAGAGAAAAAATAATAAGAAAATGGTGTCTTCCATGAATAGAAAATGAAAAATATCTTCCTTCTCTCATTTATAAATAGATCATTCTCTTTTTGTTTTTTACCCATCTACATATATCCTAAGGCAACAAATGACATGCCTATCTTTTCGTGATTTCTTCTTTGTTTTTTGTCATTTTGGTTTTTGTATTCAAATCAATGTCGCAAGTCAAAAGTTACAAGTCGTTGTATCCTGGCTTATACTCAGGTTATTCGGATAGATGTGACTTTTTGAGCTTGTGTCAGAACACAAAAGACAAGAAATGGATAAATGCTATCTAAAGAGATTACAATGTAACTTGTTCCATATTTTTTAGTGTACCATACATTACAAGCCAGCAAGGTCATACAACCTTGCCTGGTCTTGACTTTTCAATTCATATCAGGGAATTTAAATGTTAAATCAATGGGAGTATCTTCTGATTAAAGATACTTTCTTTCACCTTTTGGTAATTCTTCTTATTTTTCTTTATTCCAATTTGCAAAAGAGTTCCATTTTTTGATCCTATTCATTGGAAAATTCGACAGCAGTTTCAAGCCGTTCATGAATCTGAGAGATAAAACCTAAAGCGGAAACATAGTGTCAAATTTTGAAGTTATATAAAAGAATTCTAATGAAGAATAAATATGGTTAGAATAATTTCTATTCATGACATCACTGGCATTTCCCACTTGAAAACATGTGAATTAAAGTAAAAAGAAAATCTAGATATTACTAATAATACCATTAAAATAAGGTCCCCTAAAAGTAAAAAAAAAATGAAAGACGTGCACACATAAACTAATACATAGGTATGTTTGGTGGTATAACTGTTATAGCAGTGAGAACAGAATCAACGAGTCAATCTTAAACTTTGGCTGAGGTTTATTTATACCCATTTCATACTTGTTAGTACCCACGTTTTACCACTCATTTTTTGGACTATAGCCTGATATCTGAATAAAATGTTTTGTCTCTGGTATGCCACAATGTTTGATGATAAAGAGAGTGAACAGGTAAGCACTTGCTACTCAAGTAAACTATTCTCCAATAACTCGCATTGTTGGGCATTATCAGCAAGGAGCTCATACTCCCATAGTCAACCTTGATAAGGGTTCAAATTATGGACACAGGGTACCTTACCATGGGATAATGGGTAGTGACTTAGTCTTGCAGGTTACTACCACACTGTGAGTTCTCTTCCCACGGAGAGCCCTACAAAGTAATCATTCCCAACAAATTAAAAACAGAAATCTGTAGGATTCTGCCTACAGACGTTTTGAAATTGTATTTTACTTTTCTGATTTCTATGTGAAATCTTCTCTGATTTTTTACACCAACCAAATGCACAGCAACGAGAGCTTTTTAAACAAACTCCCCTTCCTTGTCTGGGCAATTTGCCTAAAACTGTTTCATACCACTTTAAAAACATTCAACTGTTTTAATGACACCCTTAGTATCACGGCGATGATAAGTATATATATTTGTTTTTCTTTTCAGTGAACATCTACTTAATTTAATTTTTTTTTCCTTCCAATAAAACCCATATCTACTTCACCTCACAACTCACACACAGTCACCCTGGAGTTTACTAATTGTCTTGCTATTGTAAAGCTATTTACATAGATGAAACTAAGAAAAAATACTAACGAGGAGTATTGAACATCAGCAGAATGGCCTGATGGGAAATTAGTCAAATTCAGGAGCCGCAGAAAACAGTGAGGAGTGTTACGGCCAATTTGAACCTTAAAACTCAAAACATACATCAAAATTATACAAAAAGAAAGATAAGGAGAGCACTTGAAATGCAATGAGCAAAAATTAGAATAAAACACTTGTAAACGCTATCTTGGATTCTGCTCATGAAAAAAATGACTAGACAATTGCATCACGAGAATGAAAAAACAATTCTCGAGAAGAAATTTTTTAATGTTCCCAATTCAGTTTGACCAGCAAGGTCGGAATATCACCAATGAAAAATTAAACAGCATTTAGTTAAATGATTTCTAATTCATTTTCTAGTGTCAAAGGAAGACTCTGCAATATGGTTTCACTCAAACATTAACCAAACTGCTAACCATTTATTCCTTTCCGGCAAACATCCATCGTTCTTCACCTAAAGAACGCGAGAGCGTATGTAATTGCTTTTACTTTCACTCTTTTGGTGGTACTCAAACGTTATGTTGTTTTGACTGAACACTTTCATCAGTTTCTCCACCCAACCTGCTTTCCAACCCTCTCTAGTTCACATCAATGATTAGAGTATCTTTTTTACTTGCTACTGTTGCTTTATAGCATTAAGACTAATAAAAATAAACTGAAATTAAAGAAAAGGGAATAAAAATTAGTATAGAAAAAAACAAAAAGAAAGAAAAAAGGAACCTAAGTAAATAAATTGAATCATAAAAAAAATTTAAAAGTAGGAACGAAGAGAATGAATAATTTTCCAAGCCGTCCAAACTGCTTATTTCAGTTCCACTTCTGGCATGATTTTCCCTCCCTCAAAGAAGTAAGAAAACCATCCAGCCGAAAGACCGCCTACAACTTGTAGGAGTCAAAAAAAAAAACAAGAAAGTTGTGATAAAATTAGTTTCCACATTAACTGTTTCATCAGTAAGACTGCCAACCAACATTGTCAGATTAGAGGAAATAAAAATATTAATGACGAGCAGGTTATCCAGATGGCTGCAATATTGTAGTATAGACTAAAAATAGGAATTTATTAAAAACAATGCTGCAACAAAGTCAATTCTTTTGTTCTGTATGAATGACAGAAAGTAAGGGTCCAGTTTAGTATTATAATTACAGCATTAATAGAATCCCTTTTATAATCTTAGAAAATTGACTTTTTTCAAACTGACTAATTTACTGAGTAAATTGAGATCTTATGACAGAAAAAGTGACCAATGTAAATTTTTTTTTCTGTCTTTAATATAGATTGTTAGAAGGAAAGGAAAAAAGACCAAAAATTGCTGGAAAAGACAAACCAAAACATTAATGGCTAAAAAAGGCTAATTTATCAAACAGCAAACTTGATTATCAATTTAAATGTTAAGAAAATGAAAACTTATCTCTTTCACTCATCATTTCTCTAATAGCTTCTCTCACCCATTTTTTTAATGTGCTTTCAAAACACATTGCAATAATCAAATATCTTCTTTGAAGGTTTGATTTTGATTATAATTCAATTGCAAGAAAGTAGCATACAGTTACTAATAAAAAAAACTGATGTATACTGGCAGTGGGTTTGAGACCTTTTGTATGGTTACTGACTACAAAAACACTGGTTCTACCATGATTGATAGTGTGTCATCAGAATATTTTGAGGTTGATTTTTTAAAAAATCATTCAAAGTAGAATTGACCTCAGAAAAATTTGATTCATTTGAGGATTAACTGACTAAATTTTGACAAAATGTTGCTTACTTTTTACTGAAATTTGGTGCAAAATACATTCATATACCAGGAATGTCATTAACAGTTGAACACTGTTCAAAGGTCAAATAACCCAGCTCTTACTCTTCCCACACCATAACTACCGCGTTTGCACATATCTGTTAGAGCGAGAGGACAATTTAGAAGACCATGTTTCGTACAACTGAGATTTCTTTTATTTCTATTAATATTCGGACCATCCTCAACTTGGTTGTTTTTCATGGTCCGAATATTTATAGAAATAATAATAATACCTCATCTCAAAAATTCAAAGATATACGAGATTCTTTTGTTAATTTTGATCTATGTAGTGATGCAAAAGGTAGTCTGTTATATGATTATATAGTTATTTTATAATCACCCCACAGAACAAGATACACAATCCAGATGGTGATTAGAAGCAAATCACTGCTCTTAGTTTTAAAATCCACTTGGTTTAAATAATAATCACTAAACCTGCCATCAATTGGACATGGACTCTATATAACATATAGGGATAACTCTAATATTGTCGGATTAATCATAAACCACTTCAATAGATTGGTCATATATATATACATGTATATATAGTCTAGAAAATTTTTGACCCTTAAACACTCAAGATATGAAATAATTTTTTTTTCTAAATTTAAATAATTTCAATCAGATAGTTCCAACCATCTTCTGATGCAATCTTTGTATGATTTTAAAAAGGTTTTTATGTTTTACTCAAAATTTGATGCTATAGTAGAAAATGTAAATTTTTCTTGTTGGTATCATATATCCATTCTGAGATGAACGAAAAAATGAATTCAATCCCTGCTATGCGAATAAAACACTCCTGATTGTAAAAGAGAACTGTCCTTCCAAAAAGCCCAATGATAAGAAGGCTGGTCAAGGGAAACAATTCTTTACTGCTTAGTAGAAACTCTTAAGTCTTGAATGCTTTGAGCCTTGTCTTCTCTAAAAGAAGCTGATAAAACTCACTGAAAGAAGTTCTTGTGTAATAATAAATTTTCCACATCCCGATTTCCTCCAAGCAGTGTGGGATTTCTTCTCACCAGAATCAAGTGTGAATAAAACATTTTGGCTTTTACTTTCCTATCTTGACAACATGTAACTATTGTCACGCCTTTGTATATTTTACTACTCTGGTTCAAAGCAATGTTCACAAAAGAAGGTCCTGAAGCCACAGTAATATATGCGCATGCTTTGAAAGACGGTAGAAGCTAAAACCAATTCAATAACATCACCTTATACACTATGGATGCTGGTAGCAGGTACTTTTGATAAGGTGATACTGGCCTGCAACAGTCACTCTATAAATTATACATGTGTCTTCTTCCGAGTGCACTTTCTATCAGAATAGTGAGATAGTGGGTTTTGCATGGGTATGACTTGCTAAATCTCTTAAGAATGTACCTGCTTGAAACTGAGGAACACATACACCACCAAATTGAAAATTAAGGTGAAACTCAAACAATCCAGTTCGTTAACACTTATATGTTAGAAAAAATCAAATTAAAAATCTTGCGGAATGACTTCTGATCAAAGTTACTTCCTTTGCACTCTTAGATAAACTTTTAAATTTCTTTTCATTCAATTCACAAAAGAGGTCCATTTTCATCAATTCTATTCATTTGAGAGTTCTTCTGAGCTTAGGAGCAGTATGAAGCAGTTCATGAATTTTAGAGTTAATACAATCAAAATCACTGTAGCCCCCTCAAATTAACCAACCAACCAGCCAAGTGGGCTCTTTACTCATCTGTGTGTGTGTGTGTGTGTGTCTCTAAGCACTCTCGGCCACATTTTTGGGGCTACAACTTTGAAGATTTGCATGACTACACCACTTGGCACCATCTAAAAATCTTATTTTTTTTTTAAGCACTTTTTTTGAGTCTATGGTCATTTTGGACCAACAATGCCCAAATCATGTGCTGGTATATTTAGATAATTTTATTATTAGACAATTGTTAATTTTAGATCATTTTAGGTAATCAGTTCTGGAACATGTGCCGTCTATGGTGATTCATTAATGTGAGGTGCGGATATTTCTGACATTTCTATTCCAGATACATTCATGGTTGCATGTGGTATTGCCTGAGGTACAGTTGAAAACCAGCTATTGAGGTAAGGAACAAAATGCTGTCCAGAGATCTTACCAAATTTTTTTTATTCTCAACAAAAGCACATGGCATAACACTAACTTTCTGGAAGGTCATTTTCTTCACCATAGTGGAGAGATCTTTTTTTGATGCTTCTTGTAGACTTGAGCCTCGTTTATGGTTATTTTTCAGGACGCATTAACATTTTACAATTTGTTTCACTTTGGTGATAATCGGTACGCAAAATTTCTCTGATGATACCATCAATTTTTAGCTCAAATGAAATTTTAATTTTTTTTTTGATGGGATGAAAAAGACTGAATTTATATCTAAAAAAATGACTTTGAATAATTTTTTTTTAACTTCTATCATGATACATATTGTATTGTGAGTCAAGTATTATGATATGTATCATATCATGGAAAACGTATCGTTACAGCCCTAGTTATTACAGAACACATATAGGTTGTTTTTTTTCCTCCATCCTGATAGAATTTTTTATTAGATCTTTGATTAATAAGGCAGTTTGTGAGAGTAAATTCAAACTGATTTAGGTGGGGAGAGTAAGAAGCGTTGCACATTGTCAGTACATCTGGAAGACAGGCAGATAAGAACAAGCAAATTGATTTATAGATTGTTATAAGCATTTGGGGTTGGGAGTTTGTTTTTTTTTTGCATTGCTTTTCAGCTTATGAACAATCAAGCAAGGCAATGGCTTCATCCGCCATCGAAAAACAATAAATCTAAAATTTCATTGTTGTACCACATATAATGTCCTTATCTAATGAAACCCTGCTGCATTAGGACTGATTATTAAACCATATCATAGGTTTTACAAGTTTTGGACTGTAGTCAAGACAAAACTGCTTTTTGCACAAGTTTCAAATCTAGATTTTTATTTCTTAAAAGGTTATGTATAGTTATGAGTTCAACAAGAATCCTGGCTACAGGGCGGGAGGTGCAATTTGAAAATGCTACTGTGCAACAGAAGGGACTCCTGGACGTTTTATAAATAATAGTTCACCAACTGCGTTTCTACTGACATGATACATGAGCCAATTTAGGGAAGAATTTTGGACAAATCAGTGTAATTTGGGCAAATCTTATGTAAATTTTCAGGCCAATCAATCCGTTTGCTCCTTCTGCCCCCTTTACCTAAAGTAGGCTATAACACTCCTGAGAAAGGATATATTTGTGCAACATAAATTGCATAAATAATAGACGAGTGTTTGGGGCTCATCATCAGTCTTTAATAGTCCATCATTTGACATAGACCTTCCCCAGGATTTGGCACACCTCTCTAATGTGGGCATCGCAGAGCCATCACTTTCCGAACCTGACCAGTTTGTCTCACCATTTCATAATCTGCCAGCCTTAGTGCCACATTTGATCGTTGAGAATCCATGTTGGGAGTCGTGATGTCCATTGATTGTCTGCCATTCTTGCAACATGACAAGTTCATTGTATTCAAGTTTCCTAATCGATTCTATGATCTCTCAGACTCCTATTTTTTGCAAATTTTTTTTTCATCAAATCTCACCAAATGTTAGAAGAGGGCCCCTGCAGAAAGCCAAGTCGTCCGGGCCCCTAAAACTCTAGCTACATTACTGTGCTCTATTGACTTGGCTCTTGGAAGAAAATTTCAGATTTCTCAGCTGCCTGTATGAACCAAACTCTCAAGAATTCCCTCTTCCTGGTCTCTATTTTATTGCTTTGTATTGCATGACAACATTTGATACAAAATCTCATAGAAAGCTGATGGAACTCTTGCCAGAAAAAAAGAACAGAAAAGAATGAACATTTTTCATATGAAAGCTGATTTTCTGTTCACTGAAAACAGCTCAAAATTTCATTTATGCTTGAGATCAATTCTGTCATTTCTCTCGTTTTCTTTTTTTGCTAGCATTTAGCTCTTTCTTTTTTTTATAATCTTGCCAGTTTTCTCCTTTTTAAAAAATTTTCTCCACTTGTTCTTCCCATCTATCTCTCTCTCTCTCTCTCTCTCTTACTATCAATCGACTATTTTTCCTTTCTCTCCATCAATCTCTCTGTTTCTCTATCACTTTCCTTCTTTTTCTCTTCATCTCTTTCCCTCCATCTCCAGCTAAACTTCTATATCTTTATCTTTCTCTCTTGATAAAAGATTCTTTACTCCATTATTTATTGAACATTTAGATCTTTACTCCCTTTTTGTTTTTTTCCTTCTCTCTGTCTCTCTCTCTCTCAACCACTTTCTTCCTTTCTCTCTATCAATCAGTCTATTTCTCTTTCATTTTCCTCCTTTTTCTCTTTGTCACTTTCCTTCCATCTCTTCAATTAGACTGTTATATCTTATATTCTTCTCCCTCCCTAGCTTCCTTGATAACACTTCTCTAAAATTCTTTACTCCATTATTATTCCAACAGTTTGATCTCTACCCACCTTCTCGGTTTTCTTCCTCCTTAATTTCACTATTTTGTTTTCTAATCTTATTTTTCTCTTCGGTTCCCTAAAGTCTTTTCCTTCTCCTTCTATGCTCCAATTATTTAATTCTCATTTTTATTCTTTTTTTTACGCTCCTGTTTCTCTCGAACTTTAGTCTTTTGTGGTTTCCTTCCTTTCCTGATATTGTACCTTGCCTCCATCTTTTTTTTATTTCATCTCCTGTTGTTTATTCCTCAAAAGTAATCATGACAAAAAAATACCTTAAGGTGCATTTCTCGGCCTCCATTTAATCTTTTCCTGTGCATCCAACCTGATAACTTGTTACCACATGCCATTTATGAATGTTTCCCAAATAGTAAGACTCTGACATCTTGATGCGTCTGTTTTTGTCAGACAACCACTCAATTTTTTTATTCTTTGATTTTCCACCATCTTTTTTCATTCTTCAGTGTTATTCTTACATCTTCTGCTGTTTAAATATGATCTTTTCATGCAACACTGGCAAGAAATCTCATGGAAAGAAATGAAAAGAAAAAAAATCAATGGAAAAAAAAAAACCCAAAAAAACAGACCCTAGAAAACAATAAAAAAGTCTTAAAGCCATCTTTCACTACTAATACCTTTGACTACTATCACTGTGTGGGACAAGACTACGTGGAAGTCATTTAATCATGATGGGTTTTTGCCGTAAGATGTACTCAATACGATGCATTGAGCAACTCATCTAAATGACAGATAAAAATAGATTATATATATATATATATATATATATATATATATACATATATATATATATACATATATATATATATATATATATATATATATATATATATATATATATATATATATATATAAGAAAATTAAGATGTGAAATCTTTTTTGGGTTGCATCTATTATTCCTACATCCTATTCGGATGACTTTCTTAAAAGGGATTAAATAAGTGATGATACAGCTGAGAGCATGAATAGAAAATAAGAAAAACAAGCCTGGCTGCTTCAGGGTCGAACTCTACTCCTACTTCCATTACGACTGAAGATGAATTCTTCAACGTTTGTATCATATATATTGAATGAGAAAATATCAGTTTGAAGAGTGCAACCTACCAATCACAAGGGTGCAGTTTCTAATCACAGTAGGGAAATATTCTTCTTATATATTCGTTTGGTTTAATGTAACAGGACAGACAAACAGAGAAAAGTATACTCTCCGAAATGTGATGAGGATTCTTCTTGTTCTTGTTTATATGATGGAAAAACGAAATTGAATCAGACAGCAGACAGACAAAATCAAAAAACTACAGAACCAATACTAATATCAGTTGGTAGATATTGAGTAAAGAACAGAAAGTACTAAAACTAGATTGGTGGAGTTTGTTCACTACTTCACCATGGTTTTTTTTTTTTCCCCGCATAAAGGAACAGCTTTTAGTGTATTGACAACTTCATGGGCTTGTTTTATTGTCACTTGACCATGATTAAGCCCGGCATTACTCATCTAAAGAAACTGCTCATACCAAGAAATCATTTTTTAAACTGACATCATCAATCCTCAGTTGAGATTGAATTGATTACTGAGAGAAGCTTATTCCCTGAACTCCATCCGCATAATTCATCACGACTCACAATTGACAAGGGATAAAATATCCTGGAGGCATGTTGAGGGCTCCTGTCTTCTCTAAGATCGATTGTGAGAAATAATTCTGATAGACGATCCAAGAGATTGAAACTCTTCAGGGGCTGACACACCTCAAAACTGAAACTGTTTCAACTAGATCATTTGTATGCATGTCAATAACAATGACGGATTGAACAATATGTCTGAAATGATTCTCTGATGACTAACTATCAATTAAAAAAATGCTAAGAATCAGTGGAAACCATTTTTTTGTTTTTAGAATGGCTCTGAAATAATTAAGAAATTTCAATTTCTACTTTTAACTACTTATAACAATCCTGGCTGCTGCAAGGTCAAACTTCACTCCTATTTGGATTGAAGATGATTACTGCAACTTTTCATTATATATATAATGAGTAAAAAGCCATAAAAATATATGCTTTTAGTATAAATGTACTTATTTATTAGAATGAAATAAGCCCTTGCATTTCTGTTAGACTAATTTCATAGACATACAAGACTTGTAGGTTTAGCTCAGTCAGTAAAAAAGCCTACTACAACTCACTGGGTGATGATTTCAAATACTGCTCGAGAAATGTTAATTTTATAAATGTATCTATTTTTTTTAGAATGAAATAATCTTTTGCATATTTGTAAGATGAATTTTTTTTTAGATATCTAAAGCTTATCAGTTTAGCTCAGTTGGTAAGAGTCAGGGCCATCAATCAATTAGTAGTGGTTTCAAATCATAGTAGAGGAATGTTTATTTCCACTCCCTTAAATTTTGTGTGGATTGTTCTAGTTAAAACAAAGTCAACTCCTGGTTTGGACTGGAGTTAGACAATTGCCGATACATAGAAGGAAAAGATTGGATTTTCTAAATCAAGTAACATGAGAGAAATTTGATTCCTCACATTTATGATATAAAGTAAAACATTGATTCCAAATAATGCTCAGGAAATGTTGCACTAGTAAAACTGATTTCGGATTAAACTGATCACTTTCATAGATATTATTTTTTCATTTTTTAATCATTGATGAAATACTGAAGATTACCTTTGATTTTTTTTCTTTTATGATGACCAATATTTTTTGACTATGCCTTAAATAAATATTTATGAGAACATGGGTCTCCATGAAAGATCTTAGATAAGATTTGGGATCTCAGCCAAATAGAGTTAAGGATGACAAAACTATATTGTCAACTACGATACTCAGTTTTTTCTTAAAGTTTGAACACTCTGCATAATGATATTGATGTGTGATGGCTGACTCAGTTTTGATAGCAAATGATGGGTAGAACTGAAATAGCATTCATCATTATCATCATCAGTCTTTCAATCTCTGTTGTTGGACAAAGACCTTCTCCAAGATTTGCCAAACTTCTCTATTGTTGACGTTGCGGAGCTAGTATTTTCTGAATTTGTCTAGTTCGTCACTCCGTTTAGTACTCGGCAGGCCTCAGTTGTCCATGTGGTCTCTGGGAATCCATATTATAAGTTGGGATGTCCATCAGTCGTCTGTCATTTTTTAAACATAGCCAGCCCATTGTCATTTGAGTTTTCTAATGGATTCTATGCTTTCTCGGACGCCTGTCTTCTCCCAGATGTATTGTGCTGTCTTGTGATCCCTCCATTTGAGGTTGACCAAGATTCTTTCATGCATCTCAGTTAGCGAGTCTGTCTCTTCGTTAGGTTCTATGTTTCAGCTCCATAAGTGACTATCATGAGTATGCATCTGTTGTATACTAGTCTTTTTAGGATCAATGGGATCTCATTATTCTTGAAGGTTGAGCTTGCTCTGCCAAACGCACACCATCCTAGGGTGATTCTTTGCTTAATTTCTTCTCCTTTTGAGGGTCTCATGGAGATTCATTGTATTAGGAAGATGTAGTTGTCTGCTTTGACCAGATTGGCATCAACGATTTTGATCTTCGTGTTCTTATTTCCGACGTGATTGTTGCACTTGATTTTTGTCTTGCTCATAATATCATTTTTGCAGCATTGGGCACTTATCATGCTCAGCCATTCATAAATTCATTATCATGATATTTTAATTTATATTGTACAAAACAGTATATTGTAAGCTTTTTAACATTTGTTTGTTATATACATTCTTGATTTATGAAATTTCGCATGTCAAGTATTCTATCTCACTCTCTCTCTCTTTCTCCCTCTCTTTGTCTCTCCCTCCTCCTCCCTCTCTGTACACATGTAATGACAGAGAGAAGGCGGGAAAATCCTAATCAATCTGTATGCATAGAAATGCCTTGACTGAAAGACTATCGTGCAAATATGACAAAAATTTATTCAGCAGAGAATCATGTCATGAAAGTTGTGATCATAAACAATATTATTTTGGTCAGAAGAATTTGGCAAATTTTTATGTGTCGTGTTCAGAAACTGATGGCGAATTTATTTCGGGAATTTTTTATTTATCGGTATCAATTTAATCAAAACTTTAAAAATCAATAATTATTTCTATACAGAATACTTCCATATGTGTGTTTGTATGTGTATACGCACTTCAACACATTAATGTATCTCTCCATTTCAAACACGTATGCAAAACTTGGAAACCAACAAAACTAACTGAAAACTTATTCAGAATATTGCTGAGAGCTATGGAAAGAGCAATGTTTGGGATAACTCTGAGAGACAGAAAAAAGATAAGGGTGACTGATATTAAGCAAATAATTAAGCTGGACACTTAGCAGGAAGAAATTACAAGACATAAGTCAAAAAGCAAACTGATTTGTCTCCATGGGACAGTAATGCAGTAGGAAAAGACTGAACATGATTTTGGGATGAGATAGTAAGGTTTGACAGTAAAGCACACAAGAGATTAGTGCTATCACGGTCATTGGGAAAGGAGATGAGCAAGACGTTTGTTTAGCAGAGAACTTATGATGATGATATACACTCCAGGACCGAAAAAAAAAGTAAGTCAAGTTTTATAAATCAATTTTTCTGCAAATACTCTTTTTATTCTAATGATTATAGGTAATTGTTTTCAACAATGTTTTACAACGGTACATGCAGTGGTAGTGCGTAGGGTATGTTTTAGTTTGGAATAGCTTTTCTCTGGTTTTTCTCCAGAAAACTGAGCAATTTGGTCAAGCTGTCCTGTGGTTTTTCACAGTGCGCAGCTCAAAGTTATTCCATTCATCTCTGACTGCTTCTCACAGTTGGTCAGGTTTCCTAAATTTTCTTCCGACCAGTTTGGCCATAATATGCACCCATATGTTCCCAATGGTGCTAATATCTTTTATATGCCTGGCTCTTTGTATTGGCCCAGGAATGTATATATATATATATATATATATACACACACACACACATATATATATATATATATATATAGATACACATACATACATATAAATATATATATATGCACACATACACACACACATATATACGCACGCATACACACAAATATATACGCACACACACACACATATATATACGCACACACACACACACATATATGCACACACACACACACACACATATATATATATATATCCATACATACATATATATATGCACACACACATACATATACATACATTCGTACATATATATATATATATGTATACATACATATACATACATATATACGTATATATATATATATATATATATATATATACCTATGCATACATATATATACATATATATATATATACATATCCACTAGTATTTCAGGATCATGACATTGAACTCAACTGTCCATTTCAGTCTCTTCCAATATTTCACTGTCTATCTGATGTATACGTGTCTCTCTCTCTCTCTCTCTCTCTCGCTGGGTGCTTGATGTTCCTTTGGCTCATTCTTCTGAAGTATACAGAAATGGTAAATGGCATCAGGACGCATGGCCGCACCCAAAATGTATTTCTGCAAGACCACTTGGCTTAATTTATTGAAGATCAAACTCATTATCACAGGCTTGTGAGATAAACATGCTAACACAAAATGAATAGGAAGCAGGTCTGGTTAGTCATTTGATAGAAAGCATCACAAGCCCGACGTTTTTTTGCACCATATTGTATTGGGGGTGATCAATCAAAAAATGATGAAAAGGTTGATCTATGAATAAGTTACACCTCTTGCATTTTGCGGGGCAGTGAACATTATGAAATATTCAGATTTTCAGAAAATGAGTCTGGATGCAGTCAGACACAAACTAAGGGACCGATTTATCGTAAACTTACATTGCAAATCGACCCTCCCTACTAAAAATCTATTAAGGGGATGTTTTCTTTTGTTAATTAGGAATTTTTTTTTTTGATATGATAAGGAGTAAATGTTCAAATTTTCAGCCCTCTATCTCCATTGGAATGGCTTGTATGTGGGATATATAGCTATTCAACCAGATCAACTAAAAAACTGAAGAAACCCATGATGATAATTTTGGTTGATGGTTTCTAATTTATGTTAATCTTTAGGGAAAGGGTGTCCCCTTAATCCTATCATGAGTTTGCTTCTAAAATCCACACTGAGATATAGAGATATGTGAACTGCATATTTTACTAGTATATGATTGCACTGAATATTAGAGGTTAAGAAAATTGTGTCTCATCAATATTCTGAGCAATGAAAGACCAGTTAAAAAAATCAATACATGGAATGAGGGCTACAAAATACTAACACTAGAGACAAACTAACTATTACCTCAGTCACTGAATACTAAAACTAATATATAACTATTGCTTAAAAAACAGCAATGATACCTCTGATAAAACCATCACCAGATGGTATTCTTGGGCTTAGGCCTGGGCCTAAAAATCATTACCAATTACTGCAGGCACTCCAGCAATACTTAATGATATCACCAAGCTTTGTTAGTTCTCCAGTGAGAATGCCAGATCTATGCAGATGCAGACTCTCTCTGATCTTAGAGTATATTTATATATTTTCTTTTTTCTCATATAGACATTCTAAATTTAGCCAAATATGCTGGTTTTGAAATGGCAATAAAACTACCACATCCTATCTCAATATGTATATATATATATATCTGTTTTATGCACATTTCATATCGAACACAAGAGTGTATACAGCCATACATCCACATACACACACACACACATAGATATAGATATGTATATATATATATATATATATATATATATATATATATATATATATATATATATATTTATATACATATATATACATATGTATATGTATTCAAGATTTATGGTTAATATATCCCTCAATTTAGACAATATAAACAGAATAAACAATTAAAGAAAGTGGGGCTACCACTGATGGGTTCAATTCCTACAGCAGCCTCAAATTTTTGATTGTTTATTCTATTCATTTTGTCTAGATTGTGTGATATATCAACTGTGTAATGGTGGGAGATCATTACAAATAAGTTTCTATACCGTATAACGAAATTCATAATTCATATATACATACATACATACATACATACATACATATATATATATATATATATATATATATGGGGGAATATGTGTGTGCATTCTTTATCATACTGGTAGAGATAAATAAATTGAAATTAGTGAACACAAGACCATAGTCTTTTTGCAGCATATCAAGCTTGGGGTGATCAATTAGAAAATTGGAAAACAGGGTGATTAATGAATAAGCTACTTCTCTCACCTTCTGTTGGGTGGTGATCACCGAAAAGGGCTTAATTATTTGAAAAAACGGCATGGATGCTGCTGGACACAAAGTACAGGTTCAATCCAGCATAAACTTACATCGCGAATTGAACTTCTCTATTTTAGAGAAAAAACACAGAAATATTTTGTGTCGATATATTAAATAATAATGTTTAAATTTTTCAGCCCTTTAGCACCTTTGGTGTGGCCTGTGCAGGTGATCCATTGCCAGTTAGCCAGACCGACTTGAAAACTGGAGAAACCTATTTTGATAGTTTTGACGTCAGTTTCTGGTACATAGATATGTGTACATTGGTGTGTTTCAGTAAATGTTTGTATCGTATTGATATAGATAGATAAATAGAAATAGCTATCGATTGAATAAGGATAGTTAGATCAATATGTGGGCATGTGTGATTGTGTATTCAATTGATCCGTAGACTTTTAAGGAATTGCCAACTCTTTAAAGTTTAGGAACAAATGGTGTAAGCCAGAAGCATATCAGTGGGAGGCTAACAAGTTCTAATAATTGGCCAATGGTAACTTGAACAAATCCAATACTTGGCCACTGCAGTTCTTGGGGTATTTCACGTCTCCTCCGTATACTCAATTTCCCAGAACAGAATAGTAATTAAAATTGAACAATTACTGTTGGGGAAAACCCAAGAACATATATCGACCGTCATTATGATGACCGCAGAGAGTCACAACAGACTTTTGCCTGTCGTTATCGATCTGGCTTCGCTGATGATGGTAGAAATGGAGAAGACAGAGGAAGAGGAGATGGAAAGTGGAAGAAAAAGAAGGAGAAAAAGTTAGGAGAGAGAGTGAAGAGTAGTAGTGTGAGCAGTGAATTACAAGGGGAAATAGAAGAAGAAAGAGGGAGTGAAGAAGAAGAGATGGAAAATGGAAGCAGGAAAAGGAGGAGGAGTAAAGAGGAGGGAAGCAAGAAAGTGAAGAAGAGGGAAAAGAAAAGACAAAAAGAAAAAGTGAGTGAGGTGGAGGGGATGAAGAATGAAAGCAATGAAAGCAGGAAAAGGAGGAGATGGAGTGAGAAGCGGAGGGGTAAGCAGTGAATTACAGAGAGGGGGGAAAACAGGGGAATAAGAAGAGGAAAAGAATGTGTAAGGTTTTTTTCTTTGGTAAGAAAGGTAGGAGGCAGACAGGGAAGAGGAGGAGATGGAAAAAGGAGGAGGAATAAAAAGAAGGGGTGATCTGTGAATTAGAGAGGGAAATGAAGAAAAAGTGTGAGACTTTCCCTTTGGTCAGAAAGGACAAAGGAGGAAGAGGATAAGGAGATGAAAAAGGAAAACAGAATTAATGAGGGTCAGCAGATAATTAGATTAGGGAAAGAGAAGGAAATTAAGAAGTAGTCAATGAACAAGAGGAAGAGAGACAGTCAGGTTTCTCCTCTTGATAAGAATGAATATGATGATAACGATGGCAATGGTGATGTATTTGCTGGAATTTGTGAGTTTCTAGAATAAGTTCAATCAATAATCTAGTCTGGTATTCTGTTCACTTGTGTTTCTATACACAGACATGAATTGTTATTTGACAATCAAAGAGAGACAAAGATTTGTAAAGCATTATTCACTCCCCTAGCTGATACTGATGCTGATGGTGTCGAGGCTGCAAATGCTGTGACAGTTATATTTAGACGATGGCTGAAATTAGTTTCAGACAGTAGACAGAACCATGTTTAGATGGAACACTGTCAACTCACGGCTATTGAACAATGATATTTTTATACATAGATTTTGTTGGACTGTTGTCCTTGTCTTGGAACTTCTTTTGAACATAGTGTTTTTGACATTGTAACTAACAACCTTCAGGTTGGTGTTGTAAATGGGATGGGTTGAAATGTCTGGGTGGGGCATCCCCTTTGAAGTGTTGGGGCAGAGTGTTCTCATTCTGCTGTCTATTTCTGCATGGGAGGCTTCCCTTTGTCATTATGATGGTGATGTCTACATTCTAAGTATCATAAAAGTGATTCGTAAAGATTTATCAAAACACTATAGTCACATAGAATTGGCAGACTTTACGTGCTGCTATCTTGGAATGGTAAGGGTAATACTAAATAAAAATTATCAAGTGGTTCTGTTGACATGTTAACAAGAACACACAAATATATATATATATATATATATATATATATATATGTAAATAATCATAAATGCTTAATTTCATTTAAAACTCTAATGAAAACATTAAAGGAATGGGCTACTGCAGGAATCGAACCTGCAACCAATAGCAAGCCATCTTAACAGGATACTGCTCTTACCATTGAGCTAAACAGCCCTGAGTCAGAGGCCCATGTTATATCCAAATCCTGTCTAGTTCATTCACTGTCCATATCTGCAGCATTGTTTCCCAACACAGACAATTATATCATTAAGAAATGGGTATATAATCTGACAGAATAATCATAAATGCATTATTTTATTTGAAACTCTATTTGAACTGACCTATTTGAATTGGCCTAGACAACATAAATAGAATAGATAATTAAAGAGATCAAATTGAGTTTAAAATAAAATAACAAATGTATGATTATTCTGTCGGACTATATATCCATCTATAATATATCATACATATATAACAAATTCACATATTTACACACACACATATTTAATCACACAAATTTTTCAATTTTTTTATATGGTCAAACAGTCGTCATTTCCTGCTCTAGCATGGACTGTTTTACGCGAAGGGAAAAGATTTTACTTCTTGTTCTGAGTCCAAATTAAAAATAGTATCATATTGTGCATCCATAAAATCATTATCTGTTGAAGACTACAGAACTCATGTTACCAATTTTTAAGCATGCAGTAAATTTAATAATCGCTGGCAGAAATCTGGTGCGCTGGTATTATTGGATAATTTGTAGCAATAAACAGTTTAAGGATTCCTTGATTTAATTTATCTCTTTAGTAAAGGGAAAAGTGTTTTGCAATGTTCATGGTGCTGAGATATAAGGTAGATTTTTGGAATGATCGGAGTGATTGTGAAGAGCTATTCTCAGTTACCAAAATCTGATGATCAATACGAAGGAAACATATCTATATATGTTTCAACTCTAAATTCCTATTTCGCTTATTCACGTATCTCTATCTGCTCTGTTTCTTTCAATGTGACAATTATGTTATTAAGAGACGGATATATGATCCGACTGAATGATTATAGATTGCGTTATAGAGAAACTCTCATTTGAAATGAACATCCTTTACTACACGGGGAATGAACCATTTGGCTCAGCGTAAATCAAATGAACAATGGGGCTGTTACAGGAATTGAACCTGTGACTGATAGGGTAGCCACTTCAACATAGCATCATATATATATATATATATATGAAGGATCATTAAAGAACGTTATGTGTGTGAGTGTTCAATATATATATATTAGCTACCCATACATACATACACTTACCTAGCTATATATATATATATATATATATATATATATATATAGAGAGAGAGAGAGAGAGAGAGAGAGAGAGAGAGATAGATAGATGTATATGTATACATTTGTCAATACATATTCAAGGATGAAATGAAGTCTTGATTTCTGTGTCTACACTGTTTATATTCATGTATGCTCTATCCCTGGTATCAAGTACTTTTCTCCTCATAAATAATATAACCCTCAGCCATAATAACAATGTATAATATCTACACAAATATACATATATAGTATATAATCCACCCCGATATTGAAAATGGCTGATAGTGCTACCGAAAGTGCTTTATCTTTGGGACAATATCTATCTTCATCGAAACCAAAAATCAGTTCACTCATACGGAAAGAAAAGGTTACTAAAATATTGAAAAGATGCTCCTTATCCATCATTTATAACAAAAGATATATCGAAGAAAATTTACTGCCAAAATGTGCATCATTTAAAAACACACCAATATATACATAATCATAGATATATACAAGTTTTTAAAGTTTGAATGGGGTTAAAAGTCGACAAAAAAACCTCGGTCTCTGTTAAGATGCAAGGTTTTCCTGACATAATGTAATTATCTGGTAATAAGTATCCTCACTCTAGCACTGTATCAAAACTTGAGGCATTGTGACCTTCAGTATAAGCCTCTTCTCTGTGCTTTGAGGCAGTAAATATGACAGTGATATGAGATGTTGTTAAGAGGAGTACCGACAATATGCCACTGACAACTCAACTAACAGAGATAACTTTGAAGAAATTACTATGAAGAAACTTTCAGCGAGGTTAGAATGAATAAATTCTCTGGAGATTGAATCAAGAAAACAGGTCCAGTTAGTCACTCAATAGAAACTGTTAGGTGACCACCATCTTTTGGCAGCATTCTGTGTTTGGGATGATCAATTAAAAATTTTGAGAAATGAGTTACTTCTCTCACCTTTTGTTGGGCAGTGATCACTAAAACAAGTCCGAATCCCCCCTCCATAAAAATGTGGACACTGCCAGACTCAAACAAAGGGATCATTTTAGCATAGCATTAACTTATACTATAATTTGAAAAAAAGTTTTTTTTTAACATAATAAGGAGCCAACATATGAGCTTTCAGCCCTCTGGCTCAACTAGTGTAGCCTGTGTGCATGACACACACTAAGCCAGATAGCAGGCAAACCAACTTAAAAACTGAAGAAACCTATATTCATGTTGGCAGTTTTGACTAACAGTTTCTAATACAAACTGGCACTTGCTTCGATTTTTCACGTCTTCTTAGAGAGATTCTTCGGAGTTTGTTTAATTAGGTTATTCTCCCTAAAGAATATCAATAAACCATAAAATCTCTTTTTCTGTAACTTGCAATCGCAGGAACTGAACCATTCCTAAGAACTAACCCCAATGTCAGCTCTCTTGCTCGAAAAACTTTGATGGAATCTGGTTGTTATTTGTGAATTTATTTCCCTAGAGTCAAAAGATCAGAAAACCATTTCAGGAGAACAATTTTCAAAATGTGAAATATTTTAGAATAAAAAGATTAAAAGTAGAGAATGAAAAAAATGAATCAATGATAAAAGGTGAATGAAAAAAAATGAAAAAAAGAACGAAAAGTTATTAGTATCTGGCTGAAAAGTTAGTGCTGTGGTATTATTGGAAAAATTTGTGGCAATAAACAGTTTTAAGATTCTTTGATTTAATTTACCTCCTTAGTAAAGGAGAAAGTGCTTTGCAATCTTGTTCATGGTTGAGAGGTGTAAGGCGGGTTTCAAAGGTACTGGAGAGTAGGGCGGACAGAGATTAATGTTGAGGTGATGCAACATATCATGAAAAATGTTTACGGGAGGAGAAAGGATGTAGAGTACCGTAGGGTTGGGAGGAATGATTGGGTGGAGGGGGGGAGGAAGAGAAAGATAGGAATGAATTGAGAGAAAGTGGTAGAGAGATGCGAGACGGCGGTGAGGGAGAGAGAGCGATATGAAAGAGAATGTAATAATAAGAGGGGGAGGAGGAGGAATGAGGGAGTAAGGGAGAGGGAATGAGGATGAAGGAGTGAGAGAGAAAAGAGGAGGGGGAGAGAGAGAAGGAGGATAAGGAATGAGCAAGATAGAGAGAGAGAGGAAAGGGGAGCAAGATGGAGAGAGGGAAAGTGAGAGAAGAAGCAAGAAATAAGCAAGATGGAGAGAGGGAAAAGGGAAAAAGAGGACTAAACAAGAAAGAAAAAGGAGGAGGCGCCGAAAAAGGAGAGAGAAAGAAAGAGTGAGAAAGACAAAGAGACAAAAGAAGAAAGAGTGAGCAAAACAGAGAGAAAGAGGAGTGAGCAAGATGAGAAGAGTGGGACAGAGAGAGAGATAAAAAGGTGGAGTAAGCAAGATAGAAGAAAAAAGGATGAATAAGACAAAGAGAGAGGCAGAAAGAAGGGGAAGTGAGACAGAGTGAGCAAGAGGAGGAAGAGTGGAACAGAGAGATGGGGAAGAAGGAAGGGTGGAATAGAGAGAGAGAGAGTGAAGAGGAGGTGTAGGCAAGATAAGGTGAGCAAGAATGAGAGAGGAGAGAGGAACTAAAGCACTGAACCAAAGATTAAAAGTCAAAGGAGAAAAAGTAAAGGCTGAGAAAACACATATTCACAGAAAAGTTTCAAGCATAAAAGATGGAGAACAAAAAAAGAAGTGATAAGTGGAAGAATGAGAGGATATTGAAAAAAGACCCAAACAAACAGAAAATAAAACCAAGATCAAAAAATTAAAAAGAAGGTGGAAAATGTCATGTACTACATAAAAAAAAGAACTGAGATCATGTTTATCCCTGCAGTGGAAGTGTTTCATTGAAATTCAAGATGTGGGCAACTGTAAATTTTTGGAAGATTTAATGATGGCATTTCAAGAGCACCAAATCAAAATTGAACATTTTTTATCATTAGAGAATTCAAATAGAAGAGGGTGTTACATCTATTGCATTAGTATTCATATGAGATGCTACCCAGAAGTCAAGGGAATTGGAATAGTGTGTTCAAACAAAGCGGACTTGGTCTCTATATGTAATTCAGTAAAATAAATGTCATAGGCAACAAATGTGTTGAAGTTAAACACGCAACAATCAAAATTGAGAACGCACAACTGGAGAAAGTAGACCACTACATCTAACTCGGAAAATGAATCTCCAAGGAATCCTAAAGAGGAGAAGAAATCAAGCAAAGAATCATTCTAAGAAGCCAAGCTTTCAACAGGGCAAACTCAACTTTCAAGAACAAGAAAATCTCATTAATCCTCAAAAGAAGGGAATCCTTCCAACGATCACCTGGAACATGGAACCTAACCAAGAGACTAACCCTCAAACTGAGAACCATACAACCTGCACATGAAAGAATCGTGCTTAACCTCACATGGAGTGATCACAAAACAGAACAATATATTAGGGAAAAAATAGGAGTCTGAGGAGGCATCATAGGGTCCATAGAACAGATTTTGAAAAATACTTAATTTTTCCAGAAAGTTTTGTCTGATGGTGGATTTTAACTTATTTTATTTCAAGTTATTTGATTATTTCGGTATTGGAGTTATTTTGGTCTTGTGCAGCAAAAGACATCGAGCAAGCTTGGTGCAACCTAAATATAGTACAGACTTTTGCCCTCCAGCAATGCATAGAATCTTTGGAAAAAATACGAAGCTTTATAGACAGAAACTAATTGCAAGGAGACAGTGGGAAGTAAATGTTAGAGTTAGTAATTTTCTTTCATGGTAAAATTCTCTAAACTTTTGGGTTACTCCTCACATACAGGTACCTTGTTTGAATATATCAAGCTACAATGCACTGTTTCGGTTAATATTTGGGGGTACAAAGATGAACATAATGAAAATTTTAATTGGATATAGATAGTATATGAATGCCATTTCTCATACCAAGTATTCACACTGCACTACAATACTGTAGATATATGTGTGTGTGTGTATATATATATATATGTATATATATATATATATATATATAGTGAGAGTGAGAAGGGGAGAGATGACTGAGAGGATGTAGAGATAGAGAGAGAGAGAGAGAGATGAGATAAAATTTTCCCATTATTCTCGACTGAAAAAGATGAAAAAACAATACTTTGATCTTTGCCAGTGTTAGGAAATATTAAAGAAGTCATATGCACTCTACATAAATTGAAGTTATTTACTGATCTGATGGTCTATTCATCTATCCATCTCAGGATACGTATATACACATGAAAATAAGTCATATATATATATATATATATATATATATATATATATATATATATGTATATATTCACATGCATCCATGTATACACATGTGTAGACAAAAGACATACATTACCAAGAGAATCCAATTTTATGTAGAGAAAAAAATGAACCATCCACTATAAGTATACTTTTGAGCTATAAACCTTGAAGATTCATTCAAAGACAACTTTGTGTGGCTGTATAATCTATATATATATACATATATGTATAGTCACACATATGTATATATGATTATAGATTGCGTCATGTTATCTTGGAACTCTACTTGGAATGATCCCCTGTTATTACACAGTGAAAGTATCATTTGGCCAAGACAATGTAAATAGAATAAACAGTTGAAGAAAATGGGGCTCCTGCAGGAATTGAAGCTGCAATCAATAGGGTAGCCTGCTTAAACCCTTACCATTGAGCTAAACAGCTGCCAGTAATGCAATGGTCAGTGCAACAATTTGTTGAAGTGTTTACCCTCTTGTCCTATTTCCCCTAATTGCATATTCTATTGATGTTGTCTCGGCCAAATGGAACATTCAATTCAAAATTTTGGGAGATCATTTCATATAAGAGTTTCAATCAGATCTTAAATCCATTTCTTGAAAAATCATTATATATATATATGTATATATATATATATATTAATACATACCTAGCTACCAGTTGTGTATGGTACTTTGTATCATAGATTTTCTCAGGGGTACGCAAAAATATTTTGGTGTCTATAAAAAGTGAATGACTGTTAAAGCCTTTTTGGTGCAATGTAAGGAAGGTGGTCCCCATGATAAATTATAAAGCTTTATACCCTTACTGATTTGATGTCACAATGGAGAGGAAATAAGAAAATTAATGAAAAGTCTTTTTGGGGTACAAACATTTTTAATTCACGTAATTAGCAGATGTATAGTAAAACATAAAAGAAGACAAAAAATATTTTGAATTTATCTATATTTTTTAATCCTTAAAAATTTCTTCTGCCTGACACTCATCAGAGGATGACCCATCAGAAAATGTTTACACCTTCCCTCTATTGTGTCCCAAAAGCTCTAAGTGTCCATTGCTTCTTACGGACACTAAAATATTCTTATATTTTTCTGCATCCATAGCTCAGACCACACCTGTGATACAAAGCACCATATGTGTAACAACATATCCATATATATATATATATATATATTTACATATACATCTGCCAAGCTCTGTACATGCATATATATAGATGTATATATATCAAACTATTGAATGGTATGCAATATATATCTAGAGAGAGAAAGAAAGTATTATGTATGCAGTCTTATTGAAGGTGCAAGAAGGAAAATTATGGATGTGACATCCAAACAAAGATTAAAAAAGAAAAACTGAGGGAAACAAAAGAAAGAAAGAAGGGAGATAAGAATGAAAATCTTTTTAAATATTGACTTAGCCGAACAGGATTTGACAGTGACAGAGATAAAATCCAAACATGGGAACCATATGCAGATATGAGAGGAAATATTGGAATGATATAGAGGGGGTTCATCATATCAGAATATAACATAAGTACAATGAATAGAAAGCAGATTGTCTATCGGAAATAATAAATTCAAAGATAGAAACAGTCAAAAGAAATATTGCCAAACTTGAATCAAAAAGATTAGGGCTAGCCCCAGGGTTCCTGGCATCCTGGGTAAACTGAACTTCCACACCCTTTGAAGTATAGTACTATTTATTTGTTTATGGTTTTCCTGTGAAAAAAATCAATACATAGGACTAAAAAGTTTATCAGGTAGAAGAAAACAGTTCTGATACAACATCGGAGTTGCAGATCTTTTATCCAGTTTAATAAATTCAGTTTTGCATTTGGGAAGTCCTGCGGTCTAGGACACATGATAGACATCCCTTAGTACTTGGCACACCGGGTGGCTACCAGTGTTGTAGGCACATAGAACTGACACTGTAAGAGATCAAGGCCTATTTAAAAGGAGTTCCATTATTTTTTATTCTATTCACAGAAGACTTGTTCTGTCAATAGGAGCAGTATCATGCAGTTTATGATGTTAAGAGTCAAGTACATTTCATATTTACATATATACATACACAAATGCATACATAAGTAATGATTCAGAAAATTTTCTCTCTCTCTCTCTAGGTTGAAATAAATAAGATACATGATGTCTGCACAAATGTCCCAACAGTTTGTTTATTTTGAAAACAACAATGAATAGTCGAAAAACGTTTTTGCACTGAAAACTTTTCATACAAAAGATAATTCAAAGGCTCATATATACATGCACACACTCAAATACCTATGCTTCCAGAAATTACTTTTTGACATGAACCTTTCAAACTGTTTCATGATCAAAAACCTTTAACCTAAACTGTTTCCAAAACTTTGAACAAAGTTTTCTTTAGTTTTTAAGCTGGCCCGGCTGGCTATGGATGCATCACGTGTACAGCCCACACCAATGGAGCAAGATGGCTGAAACTTTCAACATTTACTCCTAATTAGGTCAACAAAAAAACTTTTATCTTGTTTATTTCTGAAATTCCTCCCCAAAAAAGGTTAAAGGGAGGATCAATTTACAGTGTAGTTTTATGCAAAAATGGTCCTTAATTTGAGTCCAGCTATATTTATGCTCGTTTTTTTTTTTAAATTCAGACTTTTTAGGGTACATCAAAAGGTGAGACAAGTAACTTATTCATTAATCACCCAGTTTTTCTAAATTTTAATTGATCATTTTAATACAGCACAATGGTTTCTATTGAATGACAAACCAGATCTGTATTGATAAATATTTCAGGAATAGCAATGACTATGACTGACTTGAATATTAAAAAGAGCAAGGAGGGACCAACATTATTCATGAGAATGAATTCACTTCACCTCACGGGGTCTAGTGAACTTTGACTTCCCTGACTATATTTTGTCACTCGACCGGGTTTTGAATAGCTGTTGCAAGTTCTTCCCTTTGCAGGTTAGTATCCCAACAGACTTGGTCCAAGTATGTAGCGCACGGATGGCCTCTTGATCTATTCTCAGGGGTGGGTTCACATAGGAGCTGCTAGTGCAGTGTTTGGTTTTTCCCCTCTCTAGCTATGTCCAACGTATCTTATCCTGTGACTTTTTATACTGGAGACGTGATCAAGATCTACACATACATATTCATTTGTCTTCCACTTTTTTCATGAGATGTCTTGCCGTTCTTAACAGTTTGGTATAGTTTAGTTTCCATGTCCAACTTTTACATTAGTACACTTTCCGCAGTAACTTTCGAGAATCAGACCTTAAGTTTCCTGCTTGAAGTTGATTTCCATATGATCTGCATTCTATTAGCAGCAGTTCATGCCATTCCAAATTCCAATATGCATATCATTTTGAGTAATGTTTATCCAGAATAAAATAGAAGATGTAATAATGACCTTAGCAGGTACTTGGCTCAACAAACTTAGATTATACATAAAAAGAATGCAAAGAAGCTCAGACGTTTTTTTCTTGGAGATGCAAACCAACTAGCAAAAGATCTTTTACAAGTAAAAATATACTTATACGTGAGAAGGCCTTATTCTCTCTGCATTTCTTATTTCAACAACTTAGTAGAGAAAGGAAAACACTGAACTCCAGGAAAATGTTTTTTGCTGCTATGAAAGACATTGACTTGAAGCATTTTTTTTTTTACTACACCATCAGATAACAATCATTATTATGGCTTACAGATTACTTTTGTATTGACATAACTATCTGAAAACCCCAAATAAAGATGGAATTTTCCAGGTACATAGTTTTTATTTATGGTGTTGAACAAGAAAAGAAATATTTGGTTTAGCAAACCTGACAGACATAAATAATATTTGAATAGTAAATCGATTCCCTCACTAAAACCTTGAAAAGTTTGAGAATTTTTAAAAGCTAAAAACCTGCCCAGGAGTCCCATTAGTAACAGCAGAAAATTTATTTATGTGATGATAGACAGAAGGACAGACATTTGATGAATTTATTTAAATAGCATTCACACATCTAAGAAGCAAGCCAAACAAGAAATTAAACATTGATCAGAAATAGCCGGCTGTAAGCAATGGAGAATTCAGTATCTATTTTGAAAATGTTATATATTTATGCATTAGTTTTAGTATAAAAAGCTGAGAAAAAATCTATGTATGTATAATTTCATATCTTCTGAGAATGGTATTCTCAAAAGAATTTAAGGTCAAGCCATGGAATCTGACATTGACAGAAAAAAAATAAGTCAAAAGGTTTCTTCTCACTCAATGGTACTGATGTTCAGATCTTTGCAATTTTATTGTTATTACCTCAAGTAAAGTATATATCTAGTCAAGGAAAGCCAAGTAGCCCCACCAATCATGTTTGTGGTAACTGTACAGAGTTATTGATGGCAAATATAAGCAGGAAACTGATGAAGTGAATACACACACCCATATATTTATATATACATATATATGTGTGTGTGTGTGTGTAGCAAATAAATACCAGAAGCCTGAAATAGCCCAGGTGTATACTTCTCCAAGGCTCCAAGTTCAAAAGCACACAGAAAATCAAACCTGATGAAATTTATACATATATACATATATATATATATATATTGCAAATAAGTACCAGAAGCCTGCATAACTCCAGTTTGTGTTTTTAGTTGACAGCAAGTTCACAGGTATGCTGAAAATCAAATCTCACCATATTAAACTAATGAGATCTGAGTCAGCTAATATGACTTTGCAAGACTGATTTATACATCTAAAATCTGAGCCCAAATCTATCTGTGAATGGGCTCTATAAATTTTGAATGGCTGGCGTACCATTCATATGTATAGAAAATCATCTTAAAACGAGAAGAAAATATCCATAGGAAAGTTTTTCTAAGCTTTTATTAGTATACAGTTATTACCTACTTGATGTCTGTGTGACTATATTGCAGAATATTTTAACATTATTATCCATTGTGGTGTGGCGAATGAAATTACTGTTGAAGTGTTTGACTGCGGGTGACTTCTCTTTGATGTATTTGTTACTGAATAAATACAAGTTAAGTTTTCATCTTTGCATATATTTTCTTTTTATTCTTCCGAATATTTTAGTGAATTAATAAATACAGACAATGAATAGATTAGTCTGAGCCTGACTTAATTTCTATTATCTCAAATATTAAAAGGGATGAATAACTATTTCCCAACAGTGAAATATTCAAAGCCTATACATATATGAAAATTCAAACCTATTTGAAACCACCTTGCCTGATCACTTTTCCTTAAGACAATTATTGTTTGTTTTCCCCTAAAGTTAAATATATATATATATATATATATATATATATATATATATATATATATATATATATATATATATATACACATAAATATATTTATATATATGTTTAGAAAGATTTACAGCTTTAAGCACTAAACATAAAAAATTTTTTCAAAAGATTTTTTTCTGTCATTTCAGTCACACATTTCCTAATATCTGTCAATGCAATTAATGTGATTTCCCTAATAGTTTTCTTTTTTAAAAATATAAATATGTATATGTCAATTCATTGAAAAATAATAGATTTGGCATCAGCAAAAATAGCCAAAACAACCCTTCGACACCATCTAACAATTATATATATGTGTATATATATATATATATATATATAGGTGAACCAGGGCATTTGCCTAGGGCACTCTCCAATACCTTTGGTGATGAGGCCTATACACCTGAGACATAGATACATAGCCAGCCAGCCAGCCAGCAAAGTAAAATCACTTAAAAACTGAAGAAACCTATGTTGACATGTTAATGGTTTCTAATAGATATCTGAACAGTGCTAATTATCAAATAGTACATACACTTTAACCTATGAACCCATTCAAGTATGAACCCAGCCATAGACAAACAGTAATTTACTTTTCCACATGAATGCACATATCTCTCAAGAAACATAATCCGTGTATTCAAGCATACACAGGGTTTCATTCTGAATTTCTGGGGTGAGGAATTACCAGTATTATCTGTTGATGTATTCAAATTCTAGTACCCATTTTATCCAGATACAAACATCTGAATCATTGCTATCAATGAATCAAAGGAAGAAAAAAAAAAGACTGTCTGGATGCACCACGATTGAATATATATAGAGAGAGGCATTGATTCATTGGGAAGGAAGAAATGTCACTTGATATAAAACTAAATCATGCATGATAATGTCCAGAAGAACAAAAACCAGTGGTCGATTGAATGCTTATAGAGTAACAGAAGGGAGAAGAATAGGAGGAGGTTGTTAATTTTAAACCACTCATCAGTATGATTAAGGGCCAAGATATAGGTTTTACGGAAATAAAATGAAATGTGGAGAATTATGAAAAATGCACTTCTAAATAAATGTTTCTGAAAAAATAATGGATGAAAAATTGGAAATAAATGTTCTTTTCCTTATGGAAGCATCTTACAGAAAATACACACACTAGGGAATCAGAAATGTTAGAAATCTTAAGAAGGTGGATGTAAACAAATAGTAGCAGGAGGAGGAGTGCAAGTAGTGTTTCTTTGAGTCAATTGGCTCTAATACTTGTAAAATATTGTGATATGGAAATATTGTGCAAGCATCATTTTTAATGAAACTCATAAATGGCCATTTTTGGTGTTTTGGGCCATTTTTGAGTATAAAAATTGAGACATTCTCCTATGACATCATTAGCTGCTGGTGACAAAATATTGATTGGAATAGATGTTTTTTTCAATGATGTCACACCCTTTAATGACATCACACTTCTTCCTTTCTGACTATTGTTTAATATAACTTCGACCGACTGACCAATCAACCAAAAAGCATCTAATAGAAATGGGTGGACACATCTAAAAATGTCTCTGAAGCAATAGAACATATTGTAACTCATTGAATGAGTTTTCTGTCAATTGCTTTTATTCACGAGCGAAACCAACAAATTCAAGTCAATAAAGTCTGTTGTTCACATTTCAAAGATAATTTGACTTCTTATACTATTGTCAGGAGAGGGAAAAAAAGAGACAGACAGACGTACTATGGTGAATGGGAAAATTATAGTTTGTTTTCTCTTGAAGTTCCTCCCACTTTTCTGTCTGTCTTTCCACATGTCTGCACACGCACACACACACATATATGTAGATATATATATATATATATGTATATGTCAATAGATGTAAAAAATATTTGATTTGACACCAGCAAAAATAACAAAAACCACCTAATATATATATAAATATATAAATATATATATATATATATATATGTATATATGTATATAAATATATATATATATATATATATATATAAAATCAAATCAAAACTGTTTTATTTGATTTTCAGTTGAATAATTAAAGTTGTTACTCGCTTGGCATTATTACAAAATACATTATTTCAAACCCATTGATGAATATGTGCTTTTTGTCTGTATGTACATATATATATATATATATATATATACATATATATATATATATATATATATATATACATATGAAATCAAATCAAATCTTTTTTATTTGATTTCAGTTGAATAATTAAAGTTGTTACTCGCTTGGCATTATTACAAAATACATTAATTCAAACCCATTGATGAATATATGTTTTTTGTCTGTGTATATATATATATATATATATATATATATATATAAATGTGTGTATACATGTGTACTGTTTTGACATTTTTGAAATAGTGCCAGATAACCGCATGAATAGTTTCACATAAATCAAATGACATAATTTACCTTGTTAAACATCTCGCTTCTCTTGTGAATAGATCAGGTAGTAAACAAAAATAAAATAAAAAATGTGACGAACAGTGCCAAAAACATTTTATTTAAAGATATAACCTTGTAAACAACGTAATTCAAGTACCATTGCAGAAAGTATTATCCTGTCAAGGTTTTATACATAGCTGTAGACAGTGATGGAAATGTTTTTTGAGGGGAACTACGTATATCGTGAGGCTGAGTTTTGAGAACTAGATATATGGTAATGTCTCTATTAGCAGACATTGAATGTACAGAAGTAGGTATACATTGTACCCTTACTTGAGCCACCTTACCCCCCCATTTTCATTACTGGCCATTGCTTTTCAGCGTTTTAAACGCTCGACACCAACAAATTTTTATGTGTTCCTCTTTTGAATATTTATGTCGAATAAAAGGAAAGTTTCAGATTACAAGAATTTGACACATTTGTGTTTCAAACTTATTCACAAAAAAATAAGTAGAAACTTGGAAATAAACAAAAACATTTCTTTTTTGACAAGTATTCAAAATATTTGACAAGCGAGATTTGCATTTCTTTCAGTGGTTCAGACTTCAACAATTTTCATGGAAGAACATTATCTTGAACTAAGAATATGTCTAACAAAGTATTTGCGATGTACAAGTAGGAATAACGTCTTAACATGGCTCAATAAAACGCAGAATTGCTTATTGTGAGGTTTGACCTTAATTTTAAAAATGTTTAATTTGGCTCTCAAAAATAGAAAGACCCTTATTAAGTCAGCTCACACCAACAGTTAGAAGGAAATGAATTGGATAAGAGCATTTCAGTTGTCAGCAAACAAAACACATAGCCTCTTTTCTTTTTATCTTTCATTAAGGAGATTTCTAACAAATTGTCAAACTCTTACTCTAGACATTCAATAGGTATGTGTCTAAGTTTTGTCAAAATGTAACTTTCTGGTAAGATTATACTCATTTCAGTTTCCCAACTGGATTAGACACACCCTTTCCCTACCCCACAGTTTTCTCTTCATTTCTGCATAGAGTTGCAGGTGATAAACTTGTATCAAGGTTTGTAAAAACTGGAAAATCTTTACAACACGGACTCACTTATAAGTTGGTAGAAAATTATGGACTCTGATTTCCATTATATAACTGGGCTACAAATTAACATACAACACATAGATATGTAAGTATTGGAAGCTGAAGTCATAGCTGCTGTTCAAAGGTTAAAAGAAAAACATAGTAATCCTTTTACCGGAATGTCATATATATATTTGTTGTGTCATCTGACAGTATAACAAAGGAAAAAAATTCAATTACTTTGCAAATTAAACCCCGCCACCGAATGATAAAAGAATTTTGAGATGTAACACCTGCTTTCTCTCAAGTTATTCTCTTCACCTTCCAACTGTCAATTTCATCAACTTTCTGACGGATCACTTCACATCCACAATGCAAACATATTTTGATATTTATAGGAATTCTTTTTAATTCAGGGCCCTTTACGACAATTGTTATGGGGCCTACACCAGTTTAGTCTGGCACGGTAGATACACTCTTGAATATGGTACTTATTCATGAGTATGTATGTGTGAGAGAGAAAGTGTGTGAATGAGAGAGAGAGTGCGTATGTAAGAGAGAGAGAGAGAGAGACTGTGTATGCATTTCCTCAGCAGAGATAATGGCATCCATGTATAACAATCTATGTGTTCTTTGATAAATTATAGCTTTTGTTTCTTCCAGCTCTATGTCTTACTTTCAAACATGAATTAAAGTCACAGGAGTTCTCAGAAAGACAAGGTTTATTGATAGCTTTAACTGATTACAGTCATTTTTGTGGGTGTTCTTCAGTGATTTTGTTACTTTACTATCCTCTTACATTACGTAAGGCAGCCCTCACAAAACGAAGAAATTTGCATTACAATAAAATGGAGTCAAAACTAACAAATCTAGGTTTAAAAGACTAGGATATCAAACAGAAAAAAAATCAGGTAGGGTCCGCCACTCAAAAAACAAAACCCGTCACATGACCAATGTCTTTTGACAGTATGCCATGTTGGGGGTGATCAATTAAAAAATTGGAAAGAGGGGTGATCAATAAATTGTAACTCCTCTCACTACTGAGCAGAAATCACTAAAAACGTCTGAAGCATGAATGCTCCTGGACACAAACTAGAGAACCAATTTAACATACAGTTACATTGCAAATGGAATCTCCCACAACTAAAAACTGATTTAGGAGGGGGAATTTAAAAAAACAAAAAAAAATTTTTCTGAACATAAGTAAATGTTAATTTTTTTCAGCCCTTAGCCTCCACTGATGTGCCCTGGACATGTTGTATATATACACTTAGACTAGCTTAACAACTGTTTCTTTTTCAAATTTCGAGAGCATACGCTACAAACCCAACACTAACTTAATCTATCACTGAAGGCATGCCTTTGACAACAGTATATGTATAAGAGAGTGTATGTGTGTGTGCAAGTATTTCCCAGAATAATGATATACAGGTGTAACAATCATCTTTTCATTGATTAATAGTAATAGCTTTTGTCAGAGACTGTCAACCAAAAATGTCAATATAGATTTCTTTAGTTTTTAAGTTGGTCTGTCTGGCTGGCTGACGGGCTGACTATGTATACGCAGCTAAAGGGTGGAAAATTCAAACATTTACTCCTTATAAGAACAGTCTTTTTTTTTGCTTTTTGGAAATTCACCCATGATGGGTTTTTAGCTGGGTTTAATTTACAATATGAATTTATAGTAAATTGGTCTCTTTGTTTATGCCCAGCAATCTTAATGTATGTTGTCTGAAAATTCAGATGTTTTTTGATGACCACTGTCCAATAAAAGATGGAAGAAGTAACTTATTCATTGATCCTTTTTTTTTCTAATTTTTAATTGATCACTCACTGCACAATATGCCACCAAAAAACATTGGTGACCGGACAGTTCCTATTGAATGACTAAACCGACCTATTCCTCAAAGTTATGTGTTTTACTTTCAAGCATGGATGCAAAATTAAGTCACTGGAATGATTAAATAATTTTGAACTGAAATTTGATTTAGTTTCCAATAAAACATCAAGATTCTGGAGAATCAAAATGATCTTAATAAACCCATTAAAAAAAGGTCAAAAATGTTTTTCCCAAAAATGAAAGAAAAATTTTTTTAGGGGGGTTGTAATAAAGTACTGATGCCAATTTTCAAGTTTGTAAACAAAACAGTATGGCCTGGAGCGCTGGAACACACTGACACGCAAACAGACATACGTATAAAAAAGGATTGAACCCTTTGCTATGTTTGGTGCCCATGGTTGTTAAAAAGTTTCCACTGAAATATCTTTTTTATGGGAGTAATTCTCTAGGCCAAAAGACCTCTGAACTTTTTCATCTTTCATCATTTATATGGTTCTATTCAGTTTCATTCATCAATATGATTACCTCAGAAGACCACAACCACAAAGACCATATCCACATCTTTCTTCTACCCATTATCATCATCATGAACCATTGACTTCGATGGTAAATACTGACTCCTTACCTCAGCATTCTGAAACACCAGGAGTTATGACAACCACCTTGAGAAGGCTGTAGGGCGCAATGGTCAAAATGTTGTGTTCAAAAGATGGGGAAAATACTTATGCATATAAAAAATGTTAGAAATCGAGAACTGGGATTCTCTTGATGACAACAGGAAATGTCAGGGAAATTCTTCTGATATCAATGTGACAGAGAGACTCACTAGTGAATATAAGAAAAATACTATAAGTAAGAATTTCTGGATTCACACACTTCTTGAAACACACTCATATGCACAGAGGCATAGATATGTGCATACGCACACCTATATCTCTATATGTGTGCAAATATCTCAAGTTTTTTAGAAACTGTCAACAAAAACTGTCAACATAGGTTTCTCCAGTTTTTTAGTTAGTCCAGCTAGCTGGCTGGCTGGTATATGTATATATATATATATATATATATATATATATATAATGAGCACAGGCCACACCAGTGGAGCTCGAGGAGTAAAAATGTAAAAATTTGTTCCTCTGAGTATTATGTCTAGGGAAAAATGTTTTTCGCTTTTTTAAAAAAATTACCCCCTCCCCCCATTGGCTTTTAGCGGGAGGTTCGATTTACAATGTAAGCTTAAACTGAATTGGTTCTCAGTGTGTGTTCATGCGCACTCATATTCTTCATTAGAAATTAAGACATTTTTTTTTGATCAGTTCAACTAAAGTTGACAGATGTAACTTATTCATTGATATGGCGTTTACCCATCTTTTTAATTGATCATCTCTCCACAGCATAATTCCAAAGGACATTGGTCATGAGATGGTTTTGTATTGAGTGTCTAACGACTTGGGGTTTTTTTTGTTCTGTATTTTCCTTATTTTCATCAATATAAACCAGTGATTATTAACTTTATCACCAGGCCCCTCCCTTTTGTAATTGGACTGTGCTTCCACCACCCCTCGGTCTTATATCTTTGAACAAACAACTACTTTGAAATGAGTACTGCTAATCCTTGAAAAAAGTTTAATATATCAAATTCAATCAATTGTTTAGAGAATTCCTCAATATAATTGGATAAATTCATACTTATTCCTTGCGGTCTCACGCCCTCTCCTGTAATTACTCACACCTACCCCACTTGGGAGGCACAGCCCCCCTTGGTAAAGAACCACCGCTACTGGGAGTGAACGCAAGAAGGTGAAGGGAAAGGGTGAAGATGGACTGAATGTCTCCAGTCAGTGAGTGCACTGATACGATTCAGTGCATTGTCAATGACATCAAAGAAAAACCTGAAGGAAGTGAGGTTCGTGAAATGAGTATTTAGATAAATTTGACCCTCCTCCTAAGTGCTCTGCCTTCATTCAGTGAGAGGTGTGCAGATAGATAAAGTTTTATCAAAAGGTACATCACAAACTTTTATATCCTGCCAACTCATCATCAGGAACAACAACAACAACAACAAAGAAATATATCTCTCACGCATGCACGCACGCATCCACACATGTCTGTGAGTGCAATATAAGTAACAATTCTCCATTCTGATTGAAAGCATTAAAAGCAATTTCAGACACATCTGGCTGCTGCGGGGTCAAACTCCACACCTACTTCTATTCCAACTGAAGATGATTACTGCAACGTATCTATTGTATATATAATCAATAAATTTGTAAATATGCAGGACTAGTCAGTTTGGCTCAGTTGATAAGAGAACCTCCCTGCAATCCCGGGGTTGTGATTTCAAATCATGATAGGGAATTGTTAATTTGATATATCAATTTGGTTCAACATGACGCGATAGACAAATAGTAAAGAGTTTACTGCCCCTAGTTAGGCAAGGATTGTTCTTGTTACATGGGAAAATTGGAGCCAACTCTAATTTAGACTGCAGTTTGCAAAAAAATACAAACTTATCAATTTTTGAGGACTAATCTCTCATCTGCTGGAAGAATTTGATTTAGCCTTTTTTCTTATTCTATTTTCTACATTTGTGAAATGTTTATTAGTAACAATCCATAATATAACTGTAATTGGTAATATGTTAGTTTTCTAGAGATAAAACAGTTTTATGTTTTCTTGGTCTGTCTTTTACTAATGATCTTTCCATGAAAACATCAAGTGAAGTAGCATTTTACACAAAGTATTCTCTCATCATTAGCCAAGGCTGGTGAAAACGTTTCATGCACCCAAGGTAAAAATTGAAATTGGTACAAAGGTTTCATATGCCTTGTGCAAGACCTGAAATTTATACCCCTGGTTTTATTCTAAGGACAATTTTTTTCAGTTTGAAGTACTCCCCTTGAACATTTGTACCGTAGGCTGACCGCCTGATGGAAGCGCTAGCCATGTCATTAGTAGAACTAAAGAAGGGAAACAATTATAGAAACAGAATGTATCATTCAATGCCGGTGTTTGATGAAATGGCAAGTGTACAATAAACTATGGAAGCAAATAAGACAAGCGATAGTTGATTAAACCATGAATCTACTTTTTTTCATTTTAGCCTAATTTGAAAGTAGGCCTTTCTCATCATCATCAGTCTCTAAACATCTGTCGTTGGACATAGACCTTCCCCAGGATTCGCCACACATCTCTATCATGGGCATTGCAGAGCCAGTACTTTTTGAATTTGTCTTGCTCATCTCTCTATCTAATACTCTGCCGGATTCGGTTGCGCATGTGATATCTGGGGATCCATGTCATGAGTCGTGATGTCCATCAGATGTCTGCTATTCTTGTGAAACGGCCAGCCCTTTGCCATTTGAGTACTCTCTAATATGCATTAAATAAATGAATGTTGTTTTGGTCTCAAAATCTGTTTGATCGGTACTGATGCTGCTTTCAGAGATATCAATTTATTTTGTATGGTAATCAAACTTACTATAGAATTTTATTGATTCAGATGGGAAAATATTTTCTTCTAATCTGTTTTTTTAATTGAAAAGGATGAGAACATATCATTTCGAACACTGCATAGCATTCCTCAAATTAATCCATAGCCTCTGGGCTTACTTGTAATCATGATCAGGGAAAATACCTATATTTGTTTTTATAATATTCTGTTCACAATTTACACAACAAATGTTTATATACCCAGTTGCGTGATGCTAAAAAAGAAGGAGGTGCAGAGCAGTCTCTACCAAGGGATATGGGGTGCTTTAAAATCCTCAAAGAAAATTTTTTGTATTCAATCAATTTCATAGACATTTTGAGGTTATATCAGATATACTTGGACACTCACTGGCTAATTATTCTTATCAGTGAATTGTTTGACAGGAGAATTTTAGTAGTATTTTAAAGGGATACTTCCTCCTCTAGATAAGAGTGAGAGAACGCTGTTTCCATTCATTCACTATGGATACTTTTACTCAAACTTGAAACTTGTTTGTGTCAGTTCAGGTACCTTTTTAAATCCAAATAATTTGACTTTTTTCTTATATTACCAAAAGTTAGCTCACTAACTCAACACTCATATTTCTCAGATGTTACTATTTTTTTCCAGTCAGTACAACCAGCACATTAGTCTGCTGTTTTGGTGATTAAGAATTTAAAAAAGTATCGAGAAATTAGCGTTCGGAAAAAATGTTGCAACTCCTCCAATGATTTGTGATCTTGTTTATTCTACTTGAACAATTTTAAAAGTATTTTTGTCTGAGATTTTGAGATGAGTTCTTTTTTTCAACCATCTAAATCTTTTTTTAGTCCTGTGGTCGTCATCCTAAGGCAATGCAATTTACGTAGGAGATCAAACACAAGGAGAAAGAAGAGGAAAAAAAAAACAACACTTTCTCCAGAGCAAATTTATTGTGGCAAATATGAAGCTATGAACAAGAAAGATGGAAAACAAAATTGGAATCAACAAATGCTACGTCTCCACCACAACAGAGCAATCAGTGAAAATGAAAGTCAACAGAATTATGACAATAAGACAAATATCAATGGTATGATAATAAGTATAACATAACCAATAACAAGAATCTGCGAGTGACAGAATTCACCTGAAGAAGGCTTGACAATAGGCTTTGACATTACGGACAATGCAATGATATCGGAAATGGAGATTGGGAATAAGAAAGTTTTGTTCCTTTCATAAGTGAAAAATATTCAGTGAGTTCTTTGCCCATGAGATTTTATGAGAACTGTTATGCACTGCGCGGTTTGACCATACTGTAATATCCATAGATGCTATCAAATTTAATAACCCCCGGACACACTTGATGAACAGATGACAATGTTGACAAGTCGCTGTAGATACCACTAGCTTCACTGACTCGATCTCTTCTGATTTGATCCAACTTGATTTAAATATGTCACCTGAGAATGATCAGAAGACATTCCAAACAAACTCTTCTGACAAAAATAGCAACCAAGATGTGGAAATTAGACTGAAATAAACCTCTGAAAGACATTGATAATCCCATTTGCAAGTTTAAATACAAGATGTCTACCTCTTCAGACAGGATCAGCCTCAGACAGAACAATCTAGAAAGAAATCTTTCACAAATCCATCAATATTCATGCACCAATTATTGTTTGTATGGACAGTTAAGCACAATAGGACAAAGAACTTAAGTGTGTCTGGATATAGAATTTAAAGGTGGGTGCCTTGCAGACACACCAAAGACACTTTTACATATCTACTGAGAAACTAAATGAGAATTTACAGAGAAATGTTCCGGAAGCTCTATGAGGGTTGGCCAATAACTCCATAGCCTCAAAGATATGAACTGAAAATTTTCAGCGTATATTGTTCAATATATGTGATTAATGCAGAGGTGCAATGGCATATCTTGAGATTAAAGGGCTTGGGGGCCTTAGGTCCTTGATGCCCTGCAAGCATTTAGTGATATTTGATGAAAAGAAAAAATTTGCAACAAATAGATATTAACTATCATTCAATTAGTGAAATAGTCTGTACATGAAATCAAGAACCTCAATCTCTTCAAATTTTTTCCTTCTTTGAGGGAGCCTTTTTTGTACTTCAGCTTTCTCAAGACTAAGTCATTAAGGTGTTAAATGCCTGAATTTAAAACGTCCAAGCAGATTTCTTAGAGGACATATATATCCAAGCTGTAGTCATAGAAACCTGGGATACATGTATCCCAGGAATTACAAAAGGGTTAAGTTTCCCTGAACTTTTGGAAAGCACCTTGTATACCACCAGTGAGCAACTTTTATCTCCTTTATATACTATCAATTTCTTTTCTTTTTTTCGCCATCAGCCATTATTTAATTGTGTTGGTTTACTGTTTCAGCTAAACACATTTTTCTAATCTACAAGGATCTTGAATTCAGAGAAAGACAAAGTTTATTTGTAGGTTTAACTGATTACAGTCATCTCTGTGGGTGTTCTTTGCTAATTTCATTGCATTTCTTTCATCTTAGATTACCTAAGGCAGCCATAACAGCCATTAAAAAATTTGCATTACAATAAAATTTGGCCTAAACAAACTAGCCTTTGTTTAAAAGCCCAAGAGGTTGAAAAAAAACAAAACAGGTCTGGTTAGTTACTCAGTTGAAACCATTAGATGATCAACATCATTTGGCAGCATCCCTTGTTGGGAATGATCAATCAAAAAATTGGAAAAAGGGGCAATCAATGAATAAATTATTTTTCTTATCTTTTGTTGGATGATGATTACGAAAACCCCCAGAATTTTGATACATAAGCTTATGGACCAACTTAGCATATACTTGTATTGTAAATTGAACAACCTCCAAAAAAACTTACTTTTTTTTTCCAAAAATTAAAACACTGTTTTTTTCAAGACATAATATAGAGTAAATACTGGAATTTTCAGCCTTCTAGCTCCATTGGTATGACCTGTTTATCTGACATATACATCTGGGCTAGATAACTTAAAAACTGTAGAAACCTATGTTGACAGTTTTGGTTGATGGTTTCTGAAAAGAATGCCCAAGGTGGAAGTCATATGTGTCAGTGTAGTTGGTAAATGAGAATCAATACACACAGATTTCAAGAAGGAACAAAAGAAGTTTTTAGATCTTTGTTTTGATCTCTTTCAACTGATTATCGGATAGAAAAATCAAAACAATTTTCATACTGTGCAACGACTAGACAAACAGACTGAAGACCTAAAGCTTTGAAATTCATAAAATGGGTCTAAAAGCCACATTTTCATAAATCATTGAAAAAGCGATAATAAAACGGTCAAGTCAAAAACAATAATGTCAATCAGAATGAAGTTAACTTTGCTTGTACATAAACAATATCAAATTTTTTTTAAAATTTGAACTATTAAAGTTTACTGTTTATCTTGTGATGATGATATCAAATCCAGGAGATAGGCTAGAGGGGGCAGATGTCTGTGGGTGCAAGATTTCTTCTGGCTTATAATGCCAGTTTAATAAATCATTATGCCATCAGTGCTATTTTCACCCTCAGGGGCTAAATTTGCCTGTGGTTGCTGAGAACTCTTCCAACACCACTGGTCAATTCCAAATAACTTTCTTACCAAAATTTCAAAACTCTGTTCCATTTGCATTTCTTTTATTCTAATGGAGATGGAACCAGTGAATTGTTTATTTCATGAGAAATTTGTTTTCCCACTTTGTTACCAGCAACTTCCAGGATCTGGCTCATTTTGAATCTACCACCATTTGTGAAACTGTTACCTGAGTTGCATCATTAGCAGCGTTCAGGTCAGTTGCCTGTCTTATATCATGCATTTCCATAGGATATATATACCTACCCGCCACACCGTCTTTGCTCCACCTCCGGGCAAAGAGAGCCCTTGCTAAATCACTGGTTCAACCTGCATTAGATTATTGAGTACAAAATGGCATTGCTAATTTTGTTATCATTTCTAAGTTTCTTCTTGCTTTTTTTAAATCTTTTATCATGAATCAACAAATTACTGAAGAGAAAAAGGACTCCTTACAACACAGATGTGTTAACACCTGAGACTTATGCGCTGACTCTCTATCCTCAATGGAAATCATATGAACTGGTTGTGGTCCTTCATAGATTGATCTTCAAACATCTTTCTTATCTAAGTTTTATAATTACCATCTGCCATCTCTGTGTGTGTGTGAAATTTATTCACCTACCCATGAGAGAAAATTTCATGTAAGGTTGGGGTTTAATCTGGGGCCCACACACAAAGCATCTCTCTGTATCTCTCATCCATTTTGTAAATACTCTAAAAAAAAAAAGGCAAAGTCACTCTCAATAATAATATACTGAGGGTGATGAAAATAAACATTGGAATATTAATTAACGAAATAAGTCACTTTTTTACCCTTATTCTAATATTGATTACCAACAAATACATTTCATTTGAAATGATTTTAATCTTGAGATTTTACAATTTCTGATGACCACGTTTTTTCTTATTTCAATCAGGTTTTTTGATACTTAACTATTAGCTTTCTGATGCATTGATTTTCTTCCGAAGATGATTAAATCAATATGGCTACCTTGCAGTTTTCCCCTTTATCATAAATATGAAACAAATAATTGATGAATTATAATTTATTTTGATTAAGTAGTGTGCACAAGTTTACTGATTTATTTATTATTATATTCTTTGAGAGCTCTGAGCAGAAACGTACTTAAGGTTGGGAGGATTCGGAGGTCAGGGGGGGAACTTTGCTCTTTAAGGAGCCCCCCCAATATTTGTCAGAGGAAATGCATTAGGTAAACTATTATTTTTTAAAGCTTTTGAGGTTTCCCTCCATCGGGGTCTGGGGTTGTTTTTGAATAGCCTTGCTTCATTAGTTCTGCCTCAGACTCAGAGCTGAATTGACGAATGTAAATATCAAATCCTTTTTGTTCATAAGATGAATATAAGGAGAGGCCCTTTTGCAAAAATTTTTAGCTTCCTTTTTTCATCTGATTATGAAATAGGGTAACACCAACCATACATAATAAATATAACGCTTCGTAATAATGTCAAGACAATTCTTACAAGTTTTTATGGACATTTATATAATGGGATACAAGTCACCATAGGAGCACCACTCTAAACACACCTTGGAGGGAAATTTTTCCTAATTAGCTTTCCATGCTCATTGTTCATACAGGAAATTAAACCAAAGTCCTTCTGCATGTGAGGCAGATATACTAACCATAACACTATCCGAGCGGACATAAAGATCATTTTGATCAAAATAAATCAGATCAAAAAAGCTACAGATAGGGGAGAGCAAAGCTGCTAATGTGATACCTTTTCTCCAGTAGTGCTCATACTGGGATAACATCTTAAAGGGGTTATGGTTAACTTGCAAATAGACGATGGGTTCCTTGGGCACTCATTTATGTGGTAATAGATAGTGTGCAAGTTCTCATTGGGTCACCCAAACATGTTTTTGCAATTCATGCTCAATCTTGAGCTTATGTAAGATTATATCCTCACAAGAGACGTTAGAGAATATCGACAGTAATATATGCCTCTGAAAGGAAGAGACAGAAAGAACAAGCCTGGTTTGTCACTCAATAGAAAATGTCACATGACCAACATCTTTTGGAGTGATGAATGCGGACAGACTCAAACTAAGGGACCGATTTATCAGAAACTTATATTTCAAATTGATCCTCTCACCCACTAGAACTTTTTTTTAGACATTATGAGGTGTAAATATTGAAATTTTCATTCTTCCAGCTCAGTCGGTGCTGCCTTTTCAAATAGCAAATACATAGAATCACTTGGAAACTGAAAAAAAATCTATGTTGACTGTTGTGATTGATGGTTTCTAACACATTATCTGCAAACAGCAAGACAAAGAGTGAAGGCACTTACACAGAGAGCAGTAAGGAGAGGAACCAGAGAGTGAATGTGACCAATTGATCTTCCTTTATAATCAACTCAGTGTTCCCTAATTGATCACTTCAAAGCTAAAACCATTCACATCATCACTTCAATATTGCCCCCTTTTTGCTTCCCTCCCTTGTCTGACTTTCCCTCAGAGAAATGTCATCCATCTTGTTCTTCCTCTTTTTTCTCTCCCCCCCCTCCCCTGGTGATTCAATTCTTATCATCTCTTGATTAGGATTCTTTCATCATGCTTCCCCATTAGATCCCTTTCCCTTCCGAACATCCTAGCCTATTAAATAGACATTTTTTTACGTTATATATATATACATGTAAGTATATATATACACGTATATATATATACTTCTAAGTATATATATACACATATATATATATATATATATATATATATATATATATATATATATATGTATACATACATATATTCATATATTTATGCATACTATATACTTACATACACATATATATATATTCATATACATATATACATATATATATATATATATATGTACACACACATATGTAGATATACACACAAACACAAATATATACACATATATACACACACACATATATGTATTCACATACATACATGTACACACACACATATATATTCACATATATACATATAAACACACACACATACATATATATTCACATATATACATATACACACACACACACACATATTCACATATAAACATATACACACACACACACACACACACACATATTCACATATTAACATATACACACACACACACATATATTCACATATAAACATATACACACACACATATTCACATATAAACATATACACACACACACACACACACACACATATTCACATATTAACATATACACACACACACACATATTCACATATAAACATATACACACACACACACACACATACATACATACATATATATATATATATATATATATATATATATATATATATGTATAACAAACATGCATGTGCAGACTCTTGAGATCTGCTCGGAAAGTATCCAGTCATTTGGTAATAGGGAAAACTTAGCCTACCCAGGAAAATGATACTTTAGTCCACTTCAGAGTGCTTCCTGATGGAGATCACACACTCATCCTAGTGTCCGTTTCATCAGCTGCTTCATTGTATTCTCCTTAATCTCATCAACAGCCTAGAATCTCCTCTTTTTCAATGTCAAAAACTCAGAAGTTGAAGGGAGGCAAATCAGGTCTATAAGGGGACTAACAGGCGTGGGTATGGGATGTTAGAAAAAAAACCTGCATGAGTTATGAAAAATTGGCTGGCTAATCATTGAACATGACACTCACACTACAAGCTCACTCAATAGTGTCTCGGTGCTGTTTGTGTGATTGTACTGCAGTATGTATGTTTACACATTCACAGTGAATTCTCTTCAAATTGGTTTGCAAGTTACATCAAGGCCACACAACTGGTTTTAGAGATATTCAAAATGGCTTGATACTTTCCGGACTCCACATAAGTATGTTTACCCAATTTAGTTTAGCATGTCTTGAAAGAGATTTATTTATTTTCCATCAGGATTTTTTTATCTGCTTTTTTTTTTTACATTTCCTTCCTACATATATACCAACTTTTCTCCAATAAATTTGTTTGTATTTATCTTTACTTATGTATTCAAGGCATTTTTTTATTGGCCTCATTTACTTTGCTTTTGTTTTCTTTCATTCAGAGACAAGTTTTCATCCCTTTTTTTCAGCTTTTTAATCTATTTTTTGACATTGTTGTTGTGATGGCTGCTGTTATCGTCACTTTTATTTATCTGATTGGATTCGCGGCAGCAATAAGGAGACTTTTATCTGGAAAGCATTTAAATATCAACAAAATAATTAATCAGAAACCTGAACCAATGAAAAGAGAAGGGGAAGGGATACAATTCAGAGAAGTGATAGGAATAATGAGAGAGAAAGAGTGTAGCACTTATATGAATAGGGAGACAGAGGTGCAGCTAAAGATTTGGGGATTGTGGAGGGAGGCTTAACCCTTTGAGTGTCCTGTTCCAACATTTAGTGAGATTTATATGAGGGAATGCAGTAGATGAAATACAATTCATTAAGCTTTTGGGGGCCAGCCTCCTTGGGGGCCAGGTGTTCAAATTCAATCTTCTATACATCATTTTTGACTGACTTTACTAGGGGTGCTGGTAAAACATGCTCAAAAAAAGGGCGTTATTCTGGAAAAGTTTGGGAAACGTTGTTTTAGAAGAAGAAAACCAGGAGTTTCAAATTCCGAGTTGCATCCCTTTCATTGGATGACCAGTTTATTTTTTTGCAAAATGGTCTTAGCTTGATTTTACAAGAGTATGAATGTACTGACTGCTAATATGTACCAAGATTTTGTAGCAGTAACCTACCCAAGTTTAGAGGGTACATGAGCCTACCTTGAAAATCAGCATTCGAATCTATGTTTTTTTGTTTTTTTTTCCAGAACATGAACAGTATATAGAGATATTAAAGTGGAGACAACTGGCAAATATTTGAATAGAACTAGGGGCATACCCAATGCTCATTCTGAAGGAGAATTTCTTCCTTTATTTGACCTCCACACCCACTTTGTAGGCAAATTAAGAGCCTGCATTGCCCTCCCATAAATACCATTGAGTATGCTTCTAAGTAGGAATTGATAGATAGAAAAACAAAATTGGTATCTGTTATCAAAACAAAATTCAACTGAGATATGATTTTCTAAAACGTCAAACGGCTGGTCATTTAATGACATTATATCTATATAAATCCTGTTTTACTCATCACTTTGATCACTCAGCTTTTTTTTTTCTTTCTTATATAAATACAATTCAATAAAATCTATATTTTTTGTGTATATCGATCCCTCTGGTATCGTTGCTCAGTTGTAATTGTTGTAAATCAATACATGGAAACCCAAAGAGGAGAAAAAATCTCGCCAAGATTCACTCAAGGTTGACAAGCTTTCGACAGAGCGAATTTGATCTTCAAGAACGAGAAGACCCCATTGGTCTCAGAAAAAGTCTACAACCATTGTATTCTCTCAATAGTCACCTACAGATCTGAAACATGGCAAGACCAAGAAATTGACTCTGAAATTAAAACCCTTACAAAGTTTACACAAATGAAATCATGCTTAACATCTCATGGATGGATCACAAAATAGCACAGTATATCAAGGAAGTAAAAACAAGTGATTGGGATATGCTAAAAGTCATTCATTATCATCATCAGTCTTTCAACGTCCGTCGTTGGACATTGACCTTCTCCCAGATTTGCCCCACTTCTCTATCATGGGCGTCACTGAGCCAGTACTTCCTGAATTTGTCTAGCACGTCTTTCCATCTAATGTTCTGCCAGCCTTGATTGCACATATGATCTCGGGGGATCCATGTCCATCGATGTCCATCGGTTGTTCGCCATTCTTGCAACATGGCCAGCCCACTGCCATTTGAGATTTTTAATAGATTCTATGATATCCCTGACTTTTGTCTTTCCTGGATGTACACTGCTGTCTTGTGGTCTCTCCATGTGAGGCCCAGCATAATTCTTTCATGTGCACGTTGTATAGTTCTCAATCTGCAGATCTGTTTCTTGGACAGGTTCTATGTTTCAGCTCCATAAGTGACTATTGGGTGGATGCATTGGTTATACACCAGTCTCATGGAGATTCGTTGTCCTAGGTAGATGTTAAACTCAAATGGTAATAGGCAGGCCATGTTGCAAGAATATGAAACAACCACTGGACATTATCAATCACAATATGGATCCATTGTGATTCTAAACGAAAATGGGGACAACAAAAAAGATGGAAGAGAAGCAGTTTTTGTAAAATAAATATTGACATATTGCAGAAGAAAAAAAACATTAAGAGTATTCAGTTTGTGAACAACTTGTTCCATAAAATCGAAGGAGTCAAACCAGTTACTGACTTTGCTAAACTGACAAGTCTTACATATATCTTCAAAATTTACCTTATAGGTATGCAAGGGCTTATTTTATTATAATAGATAAATACATCTATACTAAAAAATAGGTATTTTTTATTCATTATTTATACAAAACGAAAGTTGCAGTAATCATCTTCAGTTGGAAAGAAGTAAAAGTGGAATTTTATCCTGCAGTAACCAGGTTTGTCTTCGAAAAGTTTGGATAGCAACTAAATGAAGATATTCCTTTGTTAAGTTGAAATTTTGATAAACCTTGAAAGAACTCTGGCGTACATTAAAATTATCCAACCATTTTTGAATGATGAAAGCTATATTTTAGGCAGCCATCTTTGTGAAGAGAATAAGTTCTATAAGAATTGTACTATGATCAAAATAAATCAGATCAAAAAAGCTACAGACAGGGGAGAGCAAAGCTGCTAATGTGATACCTTTTCTCCAGTAGTGCTCATACTGGGATAACATCTTAAAGGGGTTATGGTTAACTTGCAAATAGACGATGGGTTCCTTGGGCACTCATTTATGTGGTAATAGATAGTGTGCAAGTTCTCATTGGGTCACCCAAACATGTTTTTGCAATTCATGCTCAATCTTGAGCTTATGTAAGATTATATCCTCACAAGAGACGTTAGAGAAAATCAACAATAATATATACCTCCAAGTTGAGGAAAAGAGATGAAAAACTTATGCTTATATTCTGCTATTGCTAATAGATCATTATATAAGGTGCCACAAAAAAGTTGGGGAGAATTTGATGCTGGAAAAATATTACTCACCTCAATAACTTTTTTCCACATTCTACCTGAAAGTAGTCATCTTTAGTATTTATACGACGATTTCACAAGAAAAGTAACAGCAAAAATCCGTACTACATTCTGTTTGTGAGCAAACTATTGAAATTTCCTGATCTCTTGAGTAACATCTTGTGTATGTATATATATATACATATATATATATCATCATTTTTATGGAGATATACGTTCTTCTGCATCATAGGGATGATCAGAGTACATTAAGTATTGAAGCAATGCTTTCAACTTCAGCCACTGTTCTAGTCATTATCTAGTCTTCATCAAATTTTTACACTCCCAGCATCTACGTTGGCATATTAGTGAGGTTGGGAATGTCAAAGTGCACGCCTTTCTCCTGAGCACGAGCATTCAAATAATTCCTTAATGTCAGATTTAAAATTATCTCTCTAATTTCAAGGTCTAACATCAGACTTCAAAGCCAGCATGCTACAAAACACACTGAAATATGAACTCACATGCACTTAAAGACTTATACATATATATGCATATATATATATGTATATATATGTGTGTGCTTGTTGCATGGACGTAAGGTAATCTGATAGAATAGTGGTATTAATTCAACAATGAAGAAGTGAGATATTTGAGAAGAAGGTGTGTTATATCTTTAAAATACCAAACCTTATAAGCCTAATCATGATGATGAAAAATATTTGAGATGTAACCCACCTTCTCAAATCTTTCACTCCCACCATATATATCTATCTATATCTATCTATCTATCTATCTATCTCTATATATATATATATATATATATATATATATATATATATATACAAATACAGAGAGAGAGAGAGGTATTTATTCTGCTTAAGTTAATTTGACAGAACCATAATAGTTGGTCGCCTTATTTTGGATTGAACTGAACATACTTACAATGGGTCTTTAACACTGAACTAAACATTATTGCTCTATGGCAAGCATATATATATATATATATATATATATATATATATATATATACTAGCCTGGCTACTGCAAGATCAAACCCAACTCCTGCTTGTATTCTGACTGAAGATGATTACTATGTCTATTTTGGAAACATAATGAGTAAAAAAATTATTAAAAAATATATTTTCTAGTATAGATTTATTCATTCATTAGAATGAAATAAGCACTTGCCTATCTGCAAGATGAATTTCGTAGATATGTAAAACTTGTCAGTTTAGCTCAGTCGGGGAGACACCAGCCTACCAATCATTATCATTGAATACGTGCAAAATGACAAAAAATGTGTATATGTGGAAGATGGATATAAGAAAATATACCGATAAAACAATTGGAGCATCTTAGAGCTTAATTTCTATTGCTGTCTTGACCAAGGATACCTTTATGAAATGTATTCTTCACTGGATATTCTCTGAGCATAATCTGAAAATCTGACAGGGTACAGTAAATTTTCTACTTCTGCTCATGTAATAATATCTAAAGTGGTTAGATATCAACCACTCCATGTTCCCATGTTGCTATATTCATCCCAAATCCAAGAAGCAAGTCTCAGATAATCAACAATTATATTCTCTTGAGATTTCCTCGATAAGAAAATTGATTTCTTATCTTATTTTCGAAGAACGGTCCCTACCAACCTTGGAAATATTGGAAAGGGCTGTTGAATCTATTGGACAATTTATTGTAAATAAAAAAAAAAAACAAGTTGTATTTCTGACATTATTACATTTTAGAGACAAGAAAAGCAATACAGAGAAAACAAACAAATAACATCAAAGATTGATTGTTTTTATGATGAATTAAGTCAGGTAAATTAGATGAAGTTCATGAGCCAGTATTCATTTGATATCATGAAGAGAAGTATAAAATTAAGGAAGAGTTTGAGATCAATGGTTATTGTCAGGAGTCATACTATCATACAAAATTTCAGAAAAATATTTTAGAAGTTGTGTATGTTTTCAAGAAACTTTTATTCAGTTTCTGGGAATGCAATAAGTGTCTAAGCTGCTTTGCTCAATTGAATAGCATGAAATATTCCAAACTACATGAATCTGAATTCATTATCACATGATGGTTCCAAAACTCATCTGAAACTGAAATATAATCATTATACTTTTGATATTTCACAGAAACATACAATTAAGATTGGTTTTGAGGCTATACAAATCAAATATCATTCAAGCTGATTATTCATATTCATAAAGCATTTTAGTGCTTATCGGTTACTTGCTTTATTCCCCTTGGATTTTATTGAATGAATATTTTTATTGCAGGAAGTTGAAAGAGTTAAAGTTGGGTCGGACATCAAGTAATTGACCCATTGTAAAACCTTTGTTTGATATACAAAGGGTCAGATAGGTGGATTTCAAGCTTGGTTTCAACAAATTGTCATTTCTGATGATATACATATTAATATATAGTAAGAAAAATTGTTTCATTCTTGGCACTCTTGTGAGAGTAAGATCCACGGAGTAATATATACAGAGGACTAAAATTTATTCCCTTTGCATATCAGAATTAAAATAAATTAACAGATATCTTTCAGTATCAAAATGTTTTGTATAAATATAAATTGTTTTTTTGTAGTTTTTTCAAATAATTATTGTTTTGTAATGGATATTTTTCTCCGATATGTCCAGACTCCCAAATTATAAATAAATCTTGCAAGGGGAATTACTTTAATCTTTCATGCATTATGCACTGGAACCTTACTGTTACAAGAGTACCACATTTTTTGCTTGCAATAAATTATTGTTTTCCTTGGATCTTACTGAATAAATATTTTAATTGCAGGGAGTTAAAAGAATGAAAGTTGGATTGAAAATCAAGTGACCGATTCATTGTAAAAACCTTTGTAAAATTCTTTTGGGACTAGGGCAGCAATTTTGAAGATTTATTATAGGACTTCAAAGAATATACATTTATCAAAACTTCACTGTTATAACTATGGAAATAATTAAAATGCCTGAGCCAAAAAATTATCCAATTTTAGTCATTTGTTTTTCAAAAGAAGCTTGAATTCATTGTTATTTGGTCACAGAATTTGAAATCAATGGTCCAACTGATTCTCTTGTGAGAAACTGTCACTAAGATTTTCAACATAGGTTTCTTCAGTTTAGAAGTTTGGCTGGCTGGCTATGTACTGGTTGTATCAATGGAGCTAGATGGCTGAAAATTTAAACATTTACTGTTTATAATGTCCAGAAAAACGTTTTTTTTTTTTTTTTTCAAATCCACCCCAAAATACTATTTAGGCGAGATGGTTTAATTTGCAATGTAAGTTGGTACTAAATTGTTCCCTTGTTTTGAATCAATTTTTTTTTTTTTTAAATTCAGCTATTTTTAGGGATCACTGTCCAATAAAAGGCAAGAGAAGTAACATTCAATGGTTATTTTCTAATTTTCTCAATCTATTTAATTGATTATCCTCGCTAAAACACACTGCAGTAATAGTGCAATAATGGAATCAGTGACCAAAATCTGGTCAAAGCTGTTTATGTTCACTTTGAACAAATGCCCTTGGGAAGGGCATGAATCTATCATCTCTCCATGCTATGGGTGAAATAGCAGTGTAGATTTGGCTCCCTAGCCTTCAGAAAGCAATCGTTCTTGGAGAAGTAAAATGATTCCAAACTAGGGAGTGGGTTGACACCAAATTTGGAATTCTTTTGGCAGCTCCTGCAGCCCAGCTGATGTCAAACATATCACACTTTGGTTTCCTCTGAATGACAACTGCTAGACATCCAAGAAACTCCATTCTCCCGTTCATCAAAAGTGTTAGATGGATGGTTTTCATGCAAAACTTTTGGAAGGTGTCTACATAAGTATAATGAAGAAAAACACTGAGAGGATGATATTTTTCTTCTTTTCTCATACACGATACTAAATTTGTAATTTCTTACACAGGAGGTTCGCATTTTATTGATACCTATCGTGTTAATCAAGCAGTTCAAAGAAGAACACAACCTTAAGTCACAGACATCAAAAGATAAGAAATTTCAGACCACATAAACATATACATTTCAATGGATATACATACAAAAATAAATCAATAGCAACATGCTCGGTTCTATACTCAAACATATATGCTCATATATAATTAGCCTCAATGTAGGTATTCATTTCTGTAATCAAATATGAACACACACATATATATATATATATATATATATATATATATATATATATACAAAACCATTCCAACTTCTTTTCTGACTGAAAATGACTATGATGTATATAATAAACATAAAAATCATAAAAGTAAAATTTTTTTGGAAAAAAAGAACTCAGTTTATTAGACTGAAATGAACTTGTGCATACTTGAATGATAAACATTGGTTAATATCTAAGACTAATCAATTTAGTTGGTCATGAGTTCAAATCAGAGTAGGGAAATGTGAAACTCACATTTCAGTTTACATTCCTCACTTTGATGAGGAATGTTCTTGTTGTTCTTGTTGCTGTAGGAAAACAAAGTTAACATACATCTAAATATAAATACCAATAGATGGATATGCTATACTTGGTAATTAGTCCACCAACCAAAAGAAGAAAAAAAAAAAGGGTAGTTTAAACGGAAGATATAATCGTCTTTAAAAAGGTAAGTGGGGAGACAACCCGACCATTCGTTCCATACAGTGTCCATGTCCTAAGGTTCAACTACCCATGTCAACTGTACTGTTGGAACACTCCTAAAAAGGGACAGCAGACTCCATAGCAGAGCAGCCAAGGGAAGGAATCAACTGTCAAGCCTACAGTCATGGCACCTCCCTCTTATTTGTGCCATCTCATGGGACTATAGGTTGCAAACCCTTTGTCCTAAAGGTGGTAACAGCCATATACAAGTCGCACTTCACTTCAAAACTTCATCATGCAGACTTGAATGTTATTCCACACACGGGCCAGGCAATCTGTGGTCCTATCACTACAGAAAACCCTTTCAAAAATCTTTGTTTGAGGAGTTAAGCCATTCATTCATCTCTCTCTCTCTCTCTCTCTCTCTCTCTCTCTCTATATATATATATATATATATATATATATGTATATATATATATATATATATATATATATATATATATATATAAACAGACATAAAAATATACTAATGCACAAACGGAGACGCACTGACTTTTTAGGTGCTGGAGTCTCATTCATTTAATTTTGTTTTTTTTTCCATAGAGGTGCCAGAATGGTGCACCAATGGACGTCAGCAGCACTGCACCCCTGAGTGTGTATGTATATATACATATATATATATGTGTGTGTGTGTGTGTGTGTTTGTATGTGTGTATGTGTTCAGATCCACTCATTTATGTAAGTCTTTTTCATCTATCTATCTATCCACCTATCAAGCTATATATATATATATATAAATATATATATTCACACACATTACTGACTTTCTGAGATGATACTCAGTTAATTAATGCAAATTATAGGCTTTGTTTAAAGAGAGTTGATTCCATAGTTAGGGGAGCAGTAATTTTTTGTCATGGAAAAAAATAAGGAAAAAAAAACAAATTCACGAGTCCTTTGATGATATCCTTGCCAAAAGCATTAATATGAACAATGATTATCCTGTATTGAATACAAGAAAAAAATTGATGAAGAATAGAAATAAGCAAAAGCAGAAAAATTCATTTTATTCCCATAATTCCTCTGTACTAGATAAAATTTTTAGAGTTTTCTTTGTCTTTTTTCTTTCATTAATATCAGAGTGCATGCTCTCTAATGAAATCTGCACACATACCTTTATATTAGGCAAAAGAAGAAGGAAGGCAGCCATGTTATTTAATGACAGAAAGTAGATGTTATAAGCACCAAGCCAGATGTTTTATTATTTATGACCAGTGCAAATAATATCTATCTATGTATTTTTTTCCTTCTTTCTTGAGACATACTGGCTTTCTCATCCACCGTTATCAATGTTATTTTATCTATAGAAAAACTTGAATAACAAAGCTCTTTAACATCAGCAGTTATTCGAGTAGGAGGCTCCTCGCTTCTGCCTTCATTCCCCCGAAGGAATCAGAAGAAAAAGAAATCATCATAATTCAGCGTATAAATCTGGATTCTTATATAAGATTCAAGATCAAGACCAGAAGAGAAGTAGGTGCAAGAAAGGAGAGCAAAATATGGAGGCTGAAGTAAGTCTCTTGACAGATGAATGAAATGTTTCTTTTTGAACTGTTGCTTACGTGGAATTCTTCGGGGAAAGAGATAAAATAAGTCTACTTTTGACATGCCTTGTTGATTTATTTACCTTATTCTTAAGTCTTTTCCTTTTCTACATCAATTTTAATGCAGCATTTTTTTTACTACAGAAATCTGTATCTTGGGGACTTGTTGCTCACTGAAAATTAGGTTATTCTATCTTCATCTAACCTGAATGGGAAAGAAAAGCATGTCACTCTAAATGCCTTGATTCTGAAGAGCTATTTTGGTTATGACATTCTTCATAAGTTTCATGAGCTAGAAAATAACCTATATATATATATATATATATATATATGATAGAGATTAATTATTGAGTCATCCACAGACAGCTGTCTTGTTGTACTAAAACTCTTTAATACATACATATGCGTATATATATATATGAGTGTGTATGTGTGTTCCAAGATATGTATACACATCTTATCAGCTCACAAGTCTATTACATCAGGCATTCAAATGGATAATAAGATATTTATATTTGTACAAAAGGAATTTCTTCAGAAATAGTGCTGGAAATCTGAAAATTTGCGCAAAAATCATGCAGGATAAAGTTTGTAATTTGAAGCAGAGTTAGTAATAAAACAATGGTCAACCCAAGGAATTATGATGAACAGAAACAATAATAAGATGGATGAAAACTAGCAATAAATCAGTAATAATAATGAGGAGATAATCTAGCAAGGGGGTTGTGAAAAAAAGCAATAATACTAAGATGAGGCAAACCTAGTAATAAGATTTTACTAATAAAATGTTTCATCCAAAAAATTTTGAAAATGATTTGGTGTATTTGCTTCAAATTTGACATTGTAATGAAGAAAGGATTCAAGGGTTATACTAGCTGTCTGCTCAAATGATAGGTAGAGGTGTTACTACAATTTTTTAGGGGGAAAGTCTTAGTTCCTTCAGGGGTGCTCTACACCATTTAGTGAGATTTGATGAAAAGGGAAGATTTGCAATAAATAGTAAATCGACATGCACTATCTCTTAATTGGTGAAAAGCAATCCCCAAGGCTGAATAATGATTCATGCGATTCATGTATGTACATATCCTTGTAATTGTATTATGTCAGGAGAAATTCAGTTAGTGAATTATAACTTATAAAGCATTTGGGGCCCGGGGGGGATATTTTCAAATAGATCCCCTCTTTCTCTACTTCAGCTCCACTCTGATGATAGGGTATCTCAAGTATTTCTTGTAAAGAATGAATAAATCTTAAAGATTCATGTATGTATGTGTGAGAGAGAGAGACAGAGAGAGGAATTTCATTTTCATTTTTTACAATATTTTTAGTTTTTTTTGGTTCCTGGGAAATGAGTGTTATTTTCTCATTGCTTACGTGTAAAAAGTACAGAAAATGACAATTATTTTTTGAACGTCGCTTTCACTACCAGGACAGGGATATTTTGAAATCAATTTATTTCCGATTTGCACATTTTCAGTCACATCAAGTGAGAAAAACAACTTCATATAAATATCACTCTCCTGGCCAGAGAAGCAAAGTTTGAAGGGAATAATAGCCATTTTCAATGTTTTTACGCAGGAGCAATCAGAGAATAACACTCGTTACTCAGGGAAAAAAAAATTCACGTTGCCTGGTGTTATAAAAAAAACAAGCAGTGTTCAACACAAATCCAATTCACTTTTCTCATTCCGAAAGCGCAGTTTTCTTGTACTTTTGCATTTAACACCTCGGCTATCAGATTAGTGGATGATTCAATAAGAGTTTTCGTGTCTTATCTTTCAACGAGCACTTGTACCCTTCTTAGTCACTTTATTCTGGCAGTTGATATAGTCATGTAGAGTTATGTAGTATTTGCCTATCTGAGAGCTAAAGTAATTCTTAACAATTGAACTTTTTGCTCTTCCAAGTCAGAAAATGTTTTATAGTTTTCATCAATTAACAGAGGAAGATACGAGGAAAAAAACGTTCGGAAAATTATGAGGTTTTTGATATTTATCTTTGAATGCGTAAGAATATATGTCTACTGTAAGGAATTTTCCATTTACACACATATGCATATGCACACTGACACACACACACACACACATCTACGATGATCATGCATTAATATCAAAAACTGTGTAGGATCTATGAAACAGGTTGAGGTAATCTAAATAGAGAAAGTTGAAAAATAGGGTTGAAGATGAACACAACAAAGACAAAAGTAATGTTCAGTGGGAAGGTCCCGAGGGAGACCATGAGAACAGACGGTGAAGTCATAGAAGAAGGTAAAGAAAGACCACCAGATGAAATAATGACACATAACAATTGGCTGGAAAGCATTTGGTAAAAATAGAGACATACTGAAAAGTTAATTGCCAATATCCTTAAAATGTAAGTCATACAATCAATACATAATACCAGCTATGACATATAGGTGCAAAACCTGGGAACTAACAGGATCTTTCAGAAAGAAACTCCAAATAGCACAGAGGACAAAGGAAATATATATATATATATATATATATATATATATATATATATATATATATACAGTGAAATAATGGATTCACTACACAAACACATTTACGTTTCTGCCCTTTGTGGGCTTCTTCATTGGATTTACCGGAAGAAGCCCAAATAACATAAATATATAGCAATGAGTAGCGAATCCATCATTTCACCATGTTTAGAGTACCAAGCCAAACTGAAAGGCCATTACATAAAGATCGTACCAGTATTTACTATCTACTGAACAATGTTAGGAAAAGTTGAGCAAAAATCTTTTCAAAATCACTAATGTTCACGTTAAATGGCTTAGTCATTGTGTAAATATGATCATTTTATGTGTGTTCTTAACACTCCCTACTTGAGGGTTGAATACTCTAAGCTAGGGCACTTGTCTACTATGAGCTATCAGAGCAATGCTCTTCTAGCTCTGGAATGGAGCACTCAAGTAGATGGGGAATTATGCGTAGAAATAAATCGCTTAATTCAGTCCTGATTATCCATTTCCACCTAGAGTAGGGGGAGACCATCTGCCTCTGGGTCTGAAGTGAAGGTTCTGACCCTACTTAACAGTACTGGAAGGGATACTGGATTGCCGATAGCCGCATTGATGAGTTGTAATACAACGAAACTGCTGTCAGTGGATGACACAAGTATTATTATATATATATCTAAGATGTACTTATACATGTATACATGTATGCATGCATTTTTGCCTTTCTTTGTGTATGTATATTTGTGTGCGTGTGCAAATGCCAAGAGATGTAATTACATGCATTCACATGTATCTGTGCTTTTCCTTATGTATGTATTTGTATCATATCATCTAAATATGCGTCTTAGTTAATTTCTGTGTATATTTGTGAGTTATACAAAGATTGTATGCTGAAGATCTGAACAATTACATAATTATTTGAAATGGATAAAACAATATATATGTATAATCGTTTGGTATACATAAAACAATTAGAAAATAAGTATACAAGGAAAATTTTGGAAATTTGAAATGCACACCACACACGCACATATAGAGATATAGATCTATACTTTTATACAAATCTATGAAAATATATTGTGACTCAAAAGAGAAATGTGTATAGCAATATATAGACTCAAATGTATATATGAGCAAATATCTTTGATGTACATGCACTTACACATGAGCAAACACATTTCACTCATATATTTCAAAAGATAATAACTCAGCAATTTTTCCCCGATTTCATTTGTTTGACTTCAATTTTTCTTCCTCCAAAGCTGTTAACTTGAGTCTTTAGTGGATTTTAACTTAACTTCCTGAAAATTTCCTTCTTTTTTATATTTTGAGCATATTTCCTTGCAAAACATTTATTGATACATTCTCCATCTCCTTTTTGCTTTAAACCCAGACAATATACAAGAGAGAAGAAAGCATTAATTACAAATGGAAGGAAACAAAAAGTATCGGATCTTAATGTGAGCTCAGTCTCGTTTCCTCGACAGTTTTTCAAATTATTATGAAATCATATAAATCAAGCCAGAACGGCAGAATAAGTGGCTACTTTAATTATAGAGCGGAGATGTTAGCTTCAGAGATTACAAGAAATGTTCAGTGATAATTACAGCAAATGGATTGGCATTTAGAACTTTTCTCAATTTCTTCAGGACGAATTGATATCTTGTGATTTGCAACCAGGGAATCAAAAATCATCTCACTTTATATAAGTGTTATTTTCTGTTTGTCTATTTAGCTTTAATGTGCATGAATCTGAAATGCGAGTATGTCATCCATCAAGTGATATTACATACTTTAACTCTTGAATTCATTTAAGAGAATTTAGATGTTAAATCAAGGGAAGTAACTTCTGATTACTTCTCTTGTACATTTTGATAACCTTTTTTCATTCTTTTTTGATTCAGTTCACAAAAAAGTTCTGTTTTTTTTAAAGTTCTATTCATAGAAGAATTCCAGGGTTTTCTAGCGGTTCATGAATTTAAGAGTTGAGAAACATTCTACCCTTATAGAATTAAAAAAAACAATCACATGACCAATGTCATCTGGCAACATACCGTGTTGGAGGTGATCAATTAAAAAGTTTTTAAAAAAAGGGTGATCAATGAATAAGTTACTTATTTTGCCTTTAGCTGGATCACTAAAAAGTCTGAATTTTCAAAAAAAACAAACATGAACACAGCCAAACACAAACTAAGGGACCAGTTTAGTATAAACTTACAGTGTAAATTATCCCCCCCCCCCAAAAAAAAGATCCAACCCATTGAGGGGATTTTAAAAGGACAAAAAAAATATTTTTTCAGATATAATAGGAGGTAAATATTCAATTTTTCAGCCCTCCAGCTCCACTGGTGCATCCAACATAAACTTACATAAATATCTAGCCAGACTCATTTGAAAACTGAAGACACCCATGTTGACAGCTTTGATTGGTGCTTTTTAATGAAGGGTTTGAACTATTTTTTTACTTTTCCTGTTTTCAATTCGCTATGATTTCTGGTTTATTCATTGAGGATTTAAAGAAATTTTTTTTTTTCAATTGGGCAATTTTGATCGAGAGATCAAACGAGATAATGCTATTAAATGATTGCATGTAGTATTGGAGGACTATTTCCTTCATCTATGCAGTTATTTCTTTCATATTTTGGCTGTTTACCCTCTGGCCTTCTACATATGTTTCTTGTTTTATTTTGAAAAGTTTTCCTTTCCTCGTTGAGAGGAGTATGTGTATGCAAGTTTCTACTGTTAACAATAAAGGCTGGACAAAGTCTGGGTAGATATATATATATATATATATATATATATATATATATATATATATAATGTCAGAAAACATCAGTAACTTAAACCCACCAACAATGATTTACGATTTAGAAAGAAAATATGTAGAGAAATTAACAAAACTGCATAAATTTAAGTCATCAAAAGTGATTAACACACATATATATGACCAATATTTCTGGCATCGAGAGATTTTAAAAAATCATCCTGACTTCTAAGTCATTATGTATACATTGAGAAAGATATATATATATATATATATATATATATATATATATATATATATATATACCATGCACACACATGTATGCAAGTATACATATAGAGAAGGAGATATATGACTGCTAAAGCATATATATATTACAATAGAAGATTAGTTACGTATACATCAGATGCTTGCACAAACATACCTTTGCATGCATATATTGTCACAATCATACATATATATATATATGTATATTCTCCCACGCATTATAAGTCATCAGATATGTAGTACATGCATTTAAGTGTCATACATCACTTGATAATTTACGGTACTCATCCATGGAACATAAATCAGCAGTGGAGCAGAGCTAACCTCTTCGTTACCAGAGCTGACAAAACACTTGCCATTTCCTATATCATCTCTCTCTCTCTCCATATATATATATATATATATATATATATATATATATATATTGCAAGTGATAAACATTGACAGGAGAGGACAGTAACCATTAGAGAAGTTAAGAAATCGAAATGCATTCTATTGTGTCCATGGCTTTTTTCCAGAGGTGCCAGGGCAGTGCTATGTCTATACATCATTTATTTTAATTACTTCATATATTTGCATTTTTGTTAACACATGCACATAATATATATATATATATATATATATATATATATATATATATATATATATATATATATATATATATGTGTGTATAGATATATATAGATATAAATACATGAAAAGATATCTGTATGTGTGTGGGAGGTTTGAATAAATATATATATATATATATATATATATATATATATATATATATATTCTATAAAGCTTTACTGCTTTAAAAACAGAAGACATTCAAAAACTTGTGAACGTAATTTATGTAATTTCCTGTAGAGTTTTTCTTATGTATTACTTATACTTTGTTATAATATGTGTAATTTTTTTTCTTGTTGGGATCATCAGTTGTTTACCATGTAATTGTTTTGGGGATCTTAAAAACAAAACTGTTCTATTCACATAGCACCCCAACATTGTTGATCACTCTCTCTCTCTCTCTCTCAATATATATATATATATATATATATATATATATATATATATATATATGTATGTATGCAGACATACACATACATATATGTATATATGCATACATACACATATATATGAATGCAGGTTCAAATCAGCAAGCCCATTGAAGTGTACACACGCGTGATAATATGTCTATTATGTCTACAATAATATGTTTTTAAGGACTGCTGACAATGTCAAAGGCTTTTATTGTCGACTTCAAAAGGAGGCAAATATAAGTAGTTTTCCAGGGAGGAATAAATTGGGAGAAAAAAAAGCATCAAAGTAGAAAAGAAAAATTGCTGTCAAAGGGTTTTTGCAGAATCTATTTTCAAATACTTTTTTTAGTGATTATAAAGATATGAGTATATATTAACAGGTCTGGTTAATCACTCAGTAGAAACTGACATGTAGCATGTAATGTTGGGGATGATCAATCTAAAAATAGGAAACAATGGGTCAATGAACAAGTCTCGTTTGGCAGTGATCATTAAAAAGTCAGAATTTTCAAAAAACAAGCATAAATGCAGCCAGACACAAAATTAGGAGACCATTCTAGCATAAACGTAGATTTCAAATTGAAAAAAACTCCGAGGGGAGGAATTTTGAAAAAAACTGAATAAACATATTTTCTAGATGTAATAAGATGTAAATTTTCCACTTTTCAGCTCTCTAACTCTATTGGTGTGACCTGTATGTGCAATATATACATATATAGTCAGCCAGCCATTCCAACCTAGAAAATTACGACAGTTCTGGTTGAAAGTTTCAAATATAAGTATGTATCAATAAGGAGATAATTTGCTATCATAGCCAATAATTCAACAACCATAGCGTCAAATTTTGAAGTCATGTGAAGAAATTCAATCAAAGGAAGAATATGGTCAGAATAAATTCTATCTATGACATTACAGGCATTTTCTAATGGAAAACATCTAATTTAGTGAAATGAAATAATTAGATTCTGGAGAAACAGTTTTAGAAGTGGAGTTCATATTTTCTGGTGGAATACTGATGCCATTTTTCAAGTCTGTAGACAAAACAAAAGCAGTATGGCCAGAAGTGCTAGAACATGCAAACACATTAACCAACAAACACGCACATATAGGGAAAAGGATAGAACCTTTTGCCATCTTTAAAGGCAATGATTGTTCAACACAGATAATCCAATAGAAATTGAAAATATCAAAGAACGAGTGTGACTTATCTCTGATAACAGCAACTTGTGAGGCAAGTTTTTAAACATTGGGCTCAGAATGTGATGAATCAGTAGATGGCCAGATAGATGTGGGTCATATTGGCATATTTACATAAGCAAAATAGATGCATTAGATTATAGCAGAGTTTGGAATGACATGATTTGGAGCTGAAGAGGCTTACAAGATCAATAGATAGTAGCAGGGATAACACAGATGAGAGTAGGAATAATTAGACGAGTTACAAATCCTTACTAAAAGTCAAGATATGATACTCATTCACTTATACATAGGATGTTTCTCGTCTTTTATTGTTTAGCAAAAACATCTTCAGAAAATCCTTATCTGTCCCTGATGTACATTGAAAGTGAGATAATCCTTCCTTCTATGGATGTAAATAACAGTTTGTATCTGATATTCAGGAATCATACTTCACATCAATATACGCAAGGATAACCAAAAATGGTTTCCAGAAAAAAACACTATAACTCCCTAACTGCCAAAAGCCACAACACTTGCCGTATAATTAATCGTGAAATAATTGGCTATTGATGGGTGGAAACTTTATGTCTCTATCTTTATTTATTTCCAATCTATAAGGCTCCAAAGAACAATAGATCTCATAAGAGTGACCTCACTAACAGCTCTGTTACAATGGATCTTTTTAGCACATATTTATTGCAAATTTCTATTGGGGTTGCGTCTGGCCACACAGTCAACTGAACAGAAAATGGTATCAGCCAACTGAGTTTGGATTCCAGCTGAGACAGTTGGTTATTCTCTTCATACTAATGCCCAAGAGAAAAGCATGAATTCACTCTTCCACTCCAACTATGGGTAAATTGTTGGGCTTACGAGCTTTCCAACCTTGGTCTCCCTTAAGAAATGAGTAAATATCAGAGTAGACAAAGCTCCCTTGCATAAGTTGGAAACCAGTCTTGGAGTCAGACAACTCTGAATCAAAACCATAAGTGTACCCCCCAAAAGCAGACTACTTCCACTTCTTCAGGTCAGGGTTTACTCCAGAGAAAAGTTACGAAGGAGAAGTACCCACAGCATGGCACTCTAATGATCCACCAGGCCATATGTTTGAAGATTATTTTCTGCTACTTTTCCATGAGTGCATGGCCAGCCTGCTTGCTTGCTTCCTTCACTTGAAGATCAATATTTGACACCTTGGTTTCTATTCGGATTGAAACAATAACTAAAGGATTTCTGAGCTATAGCCGCTTCTAATAATGTCATATTCCCAACAGCCAAATAAACTTAAGGAACTGCAAGTATGATTGCGTCACTTTTCCTGCAAAACCTTAATGAAAGCACAAAAAATTATTAGCAAAAAAATTGACAACCATCAAGTGAGTGAATATTTAAAAACTGTTTGGTGGAATATAAGCGTCTAGTTTAGTATTACAGTTACATTGTAAACACAACCGTGGCCCCTTCACTCTATAACCTTGAAAATTAACTTATTAAATTGATTATTTTTATTCAGACACAACGCACAGCATTAAAAGACGCCAATTAGCATTAGAATAGCACTGATATTGCAAAAAACTGTTGGAGGAGAAGTGGTGCCAAAAATTAGTGGAATATGAATAAATGAATATCAATAAAAAAAACATGGAAGAGCAGGAGTGTGCTTGCATATGCACAATCAAACTAACTAAAGAGAGAAAGAGACTGACAAAATAATTGAGAGAGAAAGCAGGAAGTAGACGTGAAACAGATGTACTTGTTATGCAAAGAGCCAGTCATATTTACAGTGGAGCAGATTGTAAATGCATCAACTGGTTTAGTAGGACTGCTAATTATGTGCCACATTACCAATTCTAACCCACATCTAATCACCCCTCCCCTTCCTGCAACATAGGTACCAAAGAGACAAATGTAAGAAACACCTGTACCGAAAGAGTAACGTATACAGAATGAAGATTTGATTACGATTCAGTAGAACACAGCATTTTGTAGCTCATGTTGAACAAGCAATGATCAGGGCTGCAGCTGGAGATTTAAGGGGGCGGCTGTTGGGGCTCGGCTCTTTGACGGATCCCTTCCAGCATTTAGGGAGATTTGTATGGCTCTGTGAATGGAGATCCGGGAGGGGTTACCACAATAGGTGAACCACTTCATAAAGTTTTGGGGGACCCACCTTCATAGGGCAACCACCGGTAGATTTGAAATTGCACTTACACACTCATACATATATAAATATACATATATATATATATATATATATATATAAATATATACATATACATACATATATTTACATATATATATATATATATATATATATATATATATAAATATTTGTATAAATTTGTGTATATGTATGTGTGTATATATTCATATATATATATACATATATTTACATATATATATATATATATATATATATATATATATATGAATATATACACACATACATATACACAAATTTATACATATATATACATATATATATATATATATATATATATATATATATATATATATTTACATCTATATATATATATACATACGTATACATATACATATATATATATATATATAAATATATGGATACATATATATATATATATATATACATAAATATACATATATATATACATATATATACATACATATACATATACATACATATACATACATATATACATACATATATATACATACATATACATACATACATATACATATATAAATATGTATATACATACATATACATATACATATATATACATACATATACATATATACATACATACTTATACATATATATATACATATATATATACATACATATACATATATTCACATATACATGCATATACATATATATGTGCATATACACACACACATACATACATATATGTACATATACACACATACATACATATATGTACATATACACACACACATATATATATACATATACACAAACACTTATATAAATATATATGTATATATATATACATATATACATATATATTTATACATATATATATATATATTCATACATATATATGTGCACATATATATGTATATATATATATATATATATATATATATATATATATACTTATATATATACATACATATATACATACATATACATGTATATATATATATACATATATACATGTATATACATACATACATACATATGCATAAATGTATATATACATACATATACATAAACATATATATACATACATACATAGATATACACATATAAATATATATATGTACATATATAAAAAAGTATGAAAAGATATCTCTGTGTATGTTTTTTGGTTTTTTTGAATACATGCATATGTGTACATATATGCATACAAACACACAGAGCAATGCCCCTGACAGTATTAATGATTTGAATTACAGAAAGTAACCGTTTCTGTTCCTAACTTGAAAATAAACTTCTTTGAACAATCTAGAGTATATCATTATTTTGCAAAGCTTGATCAAAAGGATCAGCGGCATGTCTTCTGACTATCAAAGACTCATTCCATAAACTCTAGAACACTTCAGATTAATGTTTCACGTATTGTTGTCAGTGAATGATCACAAATAATATGGAAATTAGCATTTACTTATTGCTTTAAACTGAATCCAAGTCAAATTTCACTTGAAATCTAGAAAAAGGCAAAACAATTATCAATGTGAAAAGTGCTTTGATACAGTTGCAAGGAGCTAACATTTGGATGAAGTAGTTTGAGAGGAAAATAGCATTTTTTTTCAGAACCGTTGGAACCTAAAGAGCTACTTGTAGTATTGACTCATTAAATTTGAAGAGTATGAGGTAGTAAAGTGGCTATAGATGTTAAGAATGGTAATTTGTTTTAAGAATCTAATATCTAACATTCAATGTGGAGAGATCACAAGATAGCACAGTATATCATAAAATAAAGAGGAGTCAGAAATATAGAAAAACATTAGAAAACTCAAATGGCAATGGGCAGGCCATTTGCAAAATAGTTGCCACTAAAAAGTAAGATAGCATGACAATCTTGACAAGTCAGAGTGTTTTGGCACACGGATGCCCACGATCTGAAGAAACCTCGGGAAAGTCTATGTCCAATGACGGACATTTAAAAGGCTGATGATGATGAATCATTATCTCAATGGGGTTGATCTGATTCATTCTGTTTTTACAGGGCAGCAGAAGTGATACAGTTTGCAAAAGAAGCAAACACTTTCAGGAAATATCATATCTTCCATTGTATTCATAACAAACTAAAGTAGAGATGTTTTATGTTACAAAATGTGGACTTGTCTTTTTTTTTTTTGACTTCTTGTCAGGTAATTTTACACAAATTAAATTTGTTCACAGAACTGGCACTTTTAATCATACATGTTTTTCACCACAGCAAGAAATTCTACCTCACCGCTAAGTCAACAACTCAGGAAATCAGAGGGGAAAAAAGAAGTAGATGGAAAAATTGGATAAAAATTCAACTGAGTCACTATTCTAATTCAAAATAAAGAATTTAAACTTTATTTGTTTTTTCTCCGCATTGCACCTTGAAATAAAAACATACTATTCTGCTTCTAGCGAATGTCTTTGTTGTTGTTGTTTCAAATATACCGACATCAGCAGTTTGGCTTCTGCCAGATATTCTTACTTGGTGAAAGTATTTTTGAGTAGAAAAGAAAAATTGGATTGAGGGTTTCATCTCTTCCAAGGTTAAAGGATAGGACTAATAAATCTACCCTGGTAAAAACAGACTGTTACCGAAACATTGACGGAACCTCGTCAATGGCCAATGTTCCTCAAGGAGCAAAGGTCTCGTCTAATAAACTGACTACAAGTATCTACATGTAAAAAAAGGAAAGGGTTAGAAAAAGGAGTAAGGTAAACATTGGTAATAAGGTCCAGCAGTGTGGAAGCGGCGAACCACTTCTGCCAAATTTATTTTGGCCACTGTTTTTTCAGGGAGAGAAAACGTGGAGGAGAGAAAAGTCTATTTCTCAGCTAGAGAAAAACTTTTCTAGTACAGGTTGTACCTCTCTAATCCTTTGCTCTGTGGTCCAGAAATGCCAATTGTCCTGCAGGTTTTGATTCTACCGGCATCTGTTTACGGACAGAGAGGAAAAGGTTTTTGTAAACTCAGTATTGATTAATTGTGACATACCATGTCTACTTCCTAAAACTCATTTCCATCACTATTTATGAATTGACAACAACGGTTCTTGAATTCAGTTTCAAACTGTGGTTTGAGCCGTAATTTAGTGGTTCGTAAACTGGTTCACTAATATGAACCAAATACATAAAAACTGAATCATGATTTCAGACCCAATAAAAGAACTCTAGATTTTAAACATTGTACACTTATTTTAGCATAAAATTGAACATTTACTTATCAATTCTTAATCTCATAAATCATTTCTTATAGTACCAATTAAAAATCATAAGCAAATGTAAATTATTAAGCAAGTATTTTCATTCAATATTGAGTGATGCCCCTCCAGCTAAAGAGTGCTTATTTACTTCCAATAAGGCGACCCTATTGTTTACATTTGAGAGAACAAGAGCCATATTGATTTTAAGAGGAGAAAGAATCTGGACATTGGATGATGTAATCAAAAAAATAAACACATGTTTTTTGGTAGTTTTCTGTTGTTTTAAATCTGCTGTATAAAACTAACAAATAATTTTCATTCATTTGATATATATTGTATCAATTATACTAAAAATATAACTTCTTCTTTTCTATCCTAATAGTAAAATTTCTGTTTTCAAGCATTTTCTGTGACCCAGCAATTGTCAGGTCTCAAGGTCATCTGATTAAAGAGATACATCTGCATTAATGTTCAATGGAGATAAATTCATAAAATGAAATGAAATATATTTGGTGGTCCAGAAAGTAAAGACATTTTTCTCATATTGACATTAACACTGGAAAAAGATTTTTCATTCATAAGTTGTCATAACTTTATAATTTTCAAATCTTTACAGGTTGGAGTGATTAATCCATGGACAAAAAAAACTTTTGCATGATATTTCTTTATGCATCCAAACTTAGACAAAAGATACCAAAACTGAATGAAGCATCAACTAAGAATTTTGACAGTTCTGGACCTTTCTTTTAAAGACTTTCATTTTTTCCAAGCACCTTGACAACTTTCTGATCCTCCTCCTCCTCCTCCTTCTCAGCAGCAGCAGCAGTTGCTCTTTAGTGTCCATTATTGGACATTGACCTTCCCCAGGATTCACCAGAACTTTCTATCATAGGTGTCACAGAGCCAATACTTTCTGAACTTATCTAGTTTGTCCTGCCATTTTATATTTCATTGGCCAGGGTTTTGCATTTGATCGCTGGAGACCCACATTGTGAGTCGTAGTGTCCAGTGGTTATCAGACATTCTTATAACATGACCAGCCCATTGCCATTTGAGTTTCCTCATGGATTCTATGATATCTTAGACTCATGTTTTACCTCCAATATATTGTCCTGTCTTGTGATCTTTCCATGTTATGATGGGCATGATTCTCTGTGTGTACATTGCATGGTTCTCAGTTTGAGGGTCAATCTTATGGTTAAGTTCTGTGTTTCAGCTCCTCAGGTGACTATCAGGACAGTGCATTGTGTACCCTTCTTTTTAGCTCTAGCAGGATTTTCTTGTTCTTAAAGGATGAGCTTGCCCTACCAAGAGCTTGAACAGCTCCAACACTAAGCAACCACAAAAGCAGCTTTGAAAGAATTTATCAACTCTATGAACAATGATTTTTATAGTAGAGGCATAAATGACATTGTTACATACTGACAAAAGTGTATTCAGTCGGATGCAACTGATTCTGATTAAACGTTTTCCATCACTTGTTTTATTCCTGTTTAAAACTCCTATTCCTATGAAAACACTATTACTTTCTGAACAACCTGACATAAAAGAAAACCATCTGGAGAGAGCCACATGGAGATGGAAATATTGTCAGTTATGAATGAATGAGCTTCTATTTTCAATTGGTCTGACAAATAACTTGCTGCAATTGTTAATAAACTGAGACATTAACGACGGAAATTATCAAGAGATCTCTCATATAATTGATCTTGAATAAGATTGAAATTGTTCCCTTCAACAAAACCTGTCAAATAAAAACCTTCAAAGATTTATTTTATCTTCCACTTGCACTGCCAGTTGTCACAAGGGAAGCGGAGATGGTGATCAATGACTTGGTTGGTTGCCTCTGTGACAGACAAGTTGAGGAACTTGAGCGTTTCAATGCCTTATCTTGGATCCAATGCTTACTAGGTTGTCCTCTAGCCTTTCCATTACCATCCACCAGTTTCACTTCCAAGTGTTTCGGTCGAATAATTTTCTATATTTACTTCTGGCTCGCTAGATCAGTCAAAACTTTGTCAGCTGATTGATTGTTGATTTGGAGGCATTTTTTGTTTATACTCTTACTAATCCCATCTATAAAGATTTGCATGAATCAGTTTTTTTTTTTTAATTTGGGGATTTATTTTTTCTGATTTTTTGAAGTGGACAGTTAATGATGCATACAATTTTTACAAATTGTATTGAAATCAATTGATAATGTGGTGTTTTTCTACAAGTCAAACTTGAGTAGAATTAGAATTCAAATCTTGATAAATGTGGACAGATGTTACTTATTAGGATACATACATGCATATATATATATATATATATATATATATATATATATATATATATATATATATTTGTAAATGAAATAAACAACTGGAGAAAATAGAGCTGCTGCAGGAATCAAACCTACAACCAAAAGGGTAGTCGCTTCAATGCTTTACTAATCTAACCATTGAGGAAAACAGTCACCAGCAATTCAAAGCCCCAAAAAACTATTTTTCACCCAAAATTCTCATCCTGTATATTTCCAGACTATATTCAATATATCTAATATTTGCATTACCAATGACAATTTAGCTCTATAGTAAGAGAATCGCCACATTGAAGTAGCTACCCTATTAGTTGCAGATTCAATATACTGCAGCAGCCACTTTTTCTTATATATATATATGTATATATATACATATATATGCGTGTGTGTGTGTTTGTGTGTGTGTGTATATATATATATATATGTGTGTGTGTGTGTGTGTGTTTGTATATATATGTGTATATATATATGTATGTATGTATTAGCAAAATGGACATATTTTGTCCAACAGAACTAATTGTAAATTGCATTGTATTATATAGAAACTTATTTGAGATGATCTTCCATTGTTACACCCGTGAGTGATACATTAAGTGTATAACAATGGGAGATCATCTCAAATAAGTTTCTATACAATAAAAGACCATCTATAATTTATATATACATATATATATATATATATATATATATATATATATATATATATATATATGATCAAGCAGAGTACTGATCCTAGGTAGGGGTCTTGTAAACCACACTTTGATCCTAAACAGTGTGCAAAGATACTCAGATCCCAGGTAGGAATGCTGATCCATATATAAACAATCCTATCATTTTTTATGGATACTATGCTAGTTATAAAGCAAATCTTGGGTTTATTTATTCGGTGACTAACAAGACTTGGATACGGATATACAATGTTTTGTATAGATTTAGACGAATTGTGTCTCCTGATTAGAGAATTTTAATTCATAAATGTTTGAGTAAATCAATATCTCCGTTCATTTCATGTTTATTTCATTCACTTTATTGATTTTCTGTTAATCGATGCTGCTTTTAATAATATCAACCAAGCTTCTTTGAGACTGGACTGATTAGAACAGTCACCGCTACGTCAGGAAAGAAATTTATATAACTATCTCAATTCAGCAGTTTCTTCAGCATACTCTGACCCACATGCACGGCTATCTTGTGAATATATTAGGCCCTGGGCAAAGCAATACATTGCACACACCCCCAAGCAACTGCCCAGAGGGTCTATGCAATAGAACTGCCCTGCCTTATTAGCATGGAACCTGCTGAGTACAACTGTTCTCATTCGGAAACATGAGAAAATAATTAACTGATTCTCAAAGCAACGAAACACTGCAATGATTTTTAGAGCATGAAACATCTTTCTAAAAGCCCTCAATTCTATTTTAGTACCAAAATGGTGACACTCATGAAAATAACATGATCAAAGAGAAAAGATTTGGCTGTCTTTCAAAAGCTAGTACAATCATTATACATGTAAAATCAGTGATAGCCACATGGAATGGATAGCTACTAGTATATCAACTATTAACCATAATTCATCCATCATATAAGATGATATATTTATTTGAGCATAATTCAAGAAAATTGGCATACCGCCAAAATTAAATCCATCTAAGAAAATTTGATTGTTGATATCAAGGTGGATAAGTAGTTACCTCCCTTGAAGCTCATACAAATTTCATCTGATATAATGAATTAAACAAAGTTTGTTTCCTCCGACAAAGAGTTCCACTATTAGTTATGAATGGTATCAAGCTGTTAATGAATTTAAGAGTCTATATAAATCACAAGTGTTATATTTCGACAGTTTTTTTTCCCTTTCTATAAATTAAGTATTAGCAATAAGCAGTGGTCATACATATATTGCTGGTTTGATAAATTGTTGATCTATATGTATAATCAATCACTTTGGATTGGTTGAAAGGATTTGCAATACTTTTCTTGATTTCCTATTCATAGTCAGTGGAGACTTTTTGGAGCATTAGCTCTCATTTTGCCTCTCTCAAGCAGTCAAAGATATCCAGGGATTATTGGTTTCTAAAATATGTTTGATAAAAGGGAATGATAGGAGAAGGAAATGGGAAAGCAGTTCTTGAATGAATTTGTGGTTGTTTTCACAAGAGACCGGGTTTGCTTTAAAGCAGGACTTGTTACTAAAACAAAAAAGAATATATTCTAACTTTTTACAGAGAGAAAAAAGCAGATCACATTATGAATGAACAAATACAGTTGATTATCTTCAGGTAATTTCTGTGTATCATGTTTGATATCTGTATATTTGGCTGAAATATGAAGTTTTCTGGTAAATTTTTATGGGATCTCAATATATATACAACTTATTTTATAGAGAAGTCTTTTCTTTTGTTCCCCAAACATTTTTAAGTCTTCAAATCAAAAGAGAAAAATGATTCATTAATCATAAGTTACAAATATTTCATAAGCCAAGGAGGGTTTTCAAGCAGTGAAATGATTTTAGGCCAGATATGTATTCATAGAAAAGGTGGCATAAACAAGATCAGAGCAAAATCAATCCTCACAAACACACATTGCAACTCTTATAGCCTTAGCTTTGTGTTGATCACTAGTGGCAAAAATATGAATTATGACCATGTTCACACAAAATTTTTGATTTTTTTTGATTACTTGGGCAAATTTCAAACAAGCATAATTGTCAAAAACAGTGTGAATCAAAACGGCGTAAAATCAGTCAGTATATTTTGACAGCGGCCTTGTGCAAGATATGGCAAAGATTAAGTTTCAAATTCATTAATACAAATGTCTGCAAATATTCTCTATGTTTATCTTTGTCAATGAATGGTAAAAGATAAGAAGGAATATACTACACTGCATACTTGAGACGCAGAAATACGAGACCTACTTATTTGAGTTGGTTAACTCTAATACGCAGGTCTCCTATTTCCAACTCATGTCTACTTTTTCAACTTTATGCTTAGTTAACTGTAATGTTAAGGTTAGATAAGTTAGAATATTATTGTCTGACAGAGCTTGACATTTATCTAGGGATTCTTTCTTCTTTTTCTTCTTTAAGAAACTGTCAACCAAAACTGTCAACATCAGCATGGTTTCTACGGTTTTTTAGTGGGTCAATCTTGTTGGCTATCTATACATGCATCATGCATACAGCCCTCACCAATAGAGCTAGAGGGCTGTGAATTGAGACTTTTACTTCTTATAATATCTACAAAAAAACATTTTTTTCTGTTTTTTCAAAATTCCTCTCTAAAATACTTGGTTGGGGGGGTAAATTTACAATGTAAGTTTATGTTGCATTGGTCCCTTATTTTGCGGCAGTGTCAAAACATTTTAAAATTTTTTTTTTAAATCAAATTTTTTTAGGGATCACCATCCAACAAAAAAAAACAAAAGGTGAGAATAGTAACTTGTCCATTGATCCCCCTTTCTTTTCCAATTTTTTAGTTGATCATCCCCAGCACAGCATCTGCTCGAAAGACATAAGTCAAATTATAGTTTCTATCGAGCGACTAACCAGATCTGTCTACGTCTTTCAACTTTATGCCAAGTTAATTGCAATGTTAGGGCTAGATAAGTTGGAATATAATTTTTCTGACAAAACTTGACATTTATCTAAGATGCCTTCTTTTTCTTTTTCATTTTCAACTGAGGTTACACCTGGTAACCTTGCTAGTCTCTCATAAGAAAAATAAATAGATAAATAGAATGAGAAAATATTTCTTGCATATTTACGACTGATACTTTTCATCTATGCACGTTATCAATGTCGTCTGTTTTCTTGACTTCAGTCATCTGCCAGTGATCTTGATAAGACTTTCTGTAATGATACCACTCAGACAAAACAGAACACTCTCATCTCTTTCTAAATTTATTTCAGGGTGGAGAGTTTACTTTGGCTTGTTCAAGTAGAAAGGACACACGCATACAAAATATTCCACACAGGGATTCTGAACGTGCATCTTTTTGTAGTTGCTCCTAGCAACAGGCTTTCTTTGCCGATATAGGATTTGTATATATCTTTTTGACTTACCATGATACCTACTTGACTTTATGCAGCTAACTTTACTTACCTGTATCTACTGATACAGGCATATGCAACCCAAAACTGAAGCACTTAGAATCATACATGCATGTAAGAAATATATAAATAAATATAAATAAAAAGTAATCTCTGTCAGCCTGTCAGCTATAATGCTGAAAAAAAGTAATTGATGATATATCTGATTTCTCATACATACATTATATATATATATATATATATATATATATATATATATATATATATATAATGTAAATTATACAATGAATGTATAATGTCAGCTATGACGTACAGATGCAAAATATGGTAACTGACAAAACAAACTGAAGCCTAATTCAGTAACAAATTGAGAGCCATGGATAGTGTCCATGCTATGGATAACTCCAAGTCTTTTAGAAAGATCAGTGTATACCCCAGAAAGGATCAGGGTGATGGATATCATACAAATAATCAAGTGACAAAAATGGAGATGGGTTGGACGCTTAGGAAGAATGATTTGTCCCCATGGAACAGCAAAAGCAGTAGGAAAAGTCTACATGTAAATGGTGGGATGAAATAGAAAAGTTCTCTGGTATGACATAGCAGAGGTCAGCGCAATTACGGGCATCATGGAAGAAGATCGGAAAGACCTTTATTGTGCACGAGACATGATAGTTGCAACTGACATTACTATTGTAGTAAGCTCAATCCTTACTTGATGCTCTAGATTTGAGGCCTTGTGCCAGACTAACTCAAAAGTAAGTAAAAACTTAATACAATAGATGCAAGCTTAGTTATAGACATACTTGAATTGTTTTATTGAACATACATTGGAGTCTCTCTGGAATACATGGATTATCAATTTGGCAAATTAATACTTTTAATTTTCATCAGTTATTTAAAAAAAAGGTTTCTCACACTGGCGTCCCCAAGCCCCAGTATGGTAAGATTATTTGAGGTTGCAGAAATATTTGAAATATTTTTAAACAATGATTATGTGTAATTTTTCTTTTTTTTAAATCCTCTTATAAAAACATACTCCTTTCTGGTGCTTATTATAAAATGGCTTCATACTACTCACAAATGTTCAAAAGATAAATTTTGTTTTTGTTACATTTAAGTAATTCATTTTTTCATAATAAACACACTAAAATTCATACACCATAAATATGTTCTAATTCTTGACAATTTCTCAGCGTTCATTTGTTTATATGTTTAGCTACTGTTCGATTACAATCACAACGAGCGAGAGGTTGCAAAAATAGATGATAGGAAAAGATTTGTCACATCAAAAGGGGTTGTGAATGAAAAAAATGGTTTGAGAAGCCCTGATCTAAAGATAAAAAAAAAGAAGAGTTGTACTCACTGTGTTGGTGCAGCTAGTGCACACTAAATTGTCTTGTCTAGGTGTTAACGTCATAAGTCCTGAGCATGTCATTGTGTAGACAACAGATAAATAACACATAATTAATTGGTGCCTTGGTTTGCTCCATCACCAAATCTGGAAAAAATTAGAGATAGAAAAATAAAAGTTAAAAATTTTGTATCAAGAGATAAATTTCTTAAATCACATGAAATAGAAAAAATAACCAATGGTGTGAGGAACCATGGGAGCGACACCCCCTTACTTTGTTTTGGGGGAGGGATGGCATTCACTCACTATCTGTGTATTGCAGTACCTTGAATAGAGCAGTTTCAAATAGGGCAGGTTTTTATGTAGTACAGCTTGAGTATTGCTGCATAAAATATTGTAACAAAGTATAAGCTGAAAAAAAAACACATTAAACTATAAAGGTTTTGAACAGTAAGGAAAATTCTGGAAACAATCACCCACACTAATCAAGATATACCTATACTATTATATTAAATTCTGATTCTGTTTATACTCTCAAATTAGCAAAAAAAAACAAACAAACCCTGTAGCTGTATATATCTAATCAAGGTAGACCTTAAATGTGCCCAACCAACCAGCAGTAGAAGCTTTTTATACTTGCTAAAGCAGGCAGACCTGTGTTCCCTTGGTTTTTCTCTTCTTAGCACAACACCCCTGAGAATAATATAACTGCAATTAAGTAAAAGCTGAAAAAAAAACATATCAAATCATACGGTTTTAGACGGTATGGAAAATTCTGGTATAGATTACCAGTACTGATCATGGTCTACCTACAATCCTAAAATTCTCATAATTTTTGTACCATAAATTAGCCGAAAAAGTACATTGTAGCTATATATATATATATTGAATAAAGATAAATGTGCCCTTCCCTGAATTACCCAGCTGTAGAGGCTTGCTTCACTCACCAGATCGCTACGTTAAGTACAGCAGGCACCCCTGTGTTCCCTCAATTTTTTTGGCGCAACGCCACTAGAAATAACACAATTATACAAGTATCTATTATTCTAGATTTAGAAAAAATGAGTTTTGTAAGTGATCAAGAATTAATGGATGACAGAATAAGGCCATCATCATCAGTCTTTTAACATTCATCGTTGGACATGGACCTTCCCCACGATTCACCAGATCTTTCTATTGTGGGCATCGCAGAGCCAATATGCTCTGATCCCGTCTTGTTAGCTTCTCCATCTTGTACTCTGCCAGCCTCAATTATGCATGTGATCTCTGGGGATTCATGTTGTGAGTTGTGAAGTCCATTGGTTGTCTGCCATTCTTGCAACATGACCAGCCCATCGCCATTTGAGTTTTTAATGGATTCTATGATGTCTCAGACTAATTTAAATGTATTGCTAGTAATTTTGAGGTAGAACCGCATCATGAGTGAGAGAATCAAATGGGATTGTCAGTGGTCGTAAATTAATACATGCATTACAAGTAGAAAAATGTGTTGTCAATCATTTATATACTTCAGATAATAACATAAAAATGTGCCCATCTAACGACTTTATAACAGAAAAACGAAAAGTATCTCCTCTAAACATGCACACTAAATATATATATATAAATGTATATATATATATATATATATATATATATATATATATATATATATATATATATATATATTGGGCACTGGTATCAGATGTATCTAATAATTAGTTGGTTGACTGATTATTAATTAATTACTTTATTAAATACAGCTTATGATTAAAAAATCCAACAAATAGAATAATCTCTAATGCTCACATACCACTGAATTGTGTCACTGGAACATTAATAGCAACTGAAAAAACATATATATATATATATATATATATATATATATATATATATATATATATACACATACATATATGTATTTGTTGGGCACAGGTGTATTAGATGTATTTAGTAATCTCAGTTAGTTGACTGATTATTAATTAATTAATTAATTAATTACATTTGTTAATTAAAAAACTCCTATGAACAAAGAAATTGAAATGTTCGCATACCACCAAATTGTGTCACTGGAACACTGGTGGCAATGAAAAAACATATATGTATATTTAGATGTATATCTACATATGCATTAGGCACTGATATATTAGATGTATTCAATAATCAGTTAATTGACAGATTATCTATTAATTATCTAAATACATTTGATAATTAAAAAACTCCTATGAACAAAGAAATCTGAAATGTTCACATACTACCAAATCATGTCACTGGAACTCTAATGGCAATGAAAAAAAACATACATATATATATATATATATATATATATATATATATATATATATGTATATATATATATATATATATATATATATGTATATATATATATATATATATATATATATATATTGAGTACCAATATATTAGATGTGTTTAATAATTAGTTAGTTGACGGATTATTTATTAATTAATTAGATACATTTGATAATTAAAAAACTCCTATGAACACAGAAATCTCCAATGTTTGCATACCACTAAATGGCGTCACTGGAACACTAATAGCAATCAAAAAAAACACAAAAGAAATTGCATACTGGAATCGCTGAATTTAATGGTGAAAATTAGATGGTGAAAATATTGAACAAGATACAATGTTACTGAACAATGAAACTCCACCCGATATTGAAAATGGTAGATAGTGCCACCGAAAGCACTTAATCTTTCGGTCAATATTTATACTCATTGAAAACAAAGATCCATTCATTCGTACAAAAACAAAAAAGATCAGTAAATGATTGAAAAGATACGCCTTGTCTGTCATATTTAATCAAATATGTATTAAATAGAAATTGCTGCCAAAACATATATATACATATATATAAGTATATATATATATATAGAGAGAGATAGTGAGAGAGAGAGAGAGAGAGAAAGTTGTCAATGAATATATGTATGTGTGTGTGTGTGTAACTGAATTTACATACATATATATATATATATATATATATATATATATATGTGTGTGTGTGTGTGTGTGTGTGTGTGTGTGTGTGTGTTTCTATTTCTATGTTTGTGTACCTCCTTAACATATAATGTGTATTTGATATTGCATATCTGAAATAAGATATCATTTTTTCCAACTTGCTTTTACTACATTATCATAGAAAGATTTGCCATTTCTATTAAAAAGAAACAAAAAAAATGACAGAATTGTTGTTTCAGTCACAGGAAAATGAGGAGAGCATCAAAATATGCTTTTATGAAACAGAGAAAAAAAGAGGTTTCAGTGTCAGAAATTTGAAACTTTAAGTGATCCGACTATATGATACTTTATTCAATCATATTCGCAATCAAAATACTTCTTTTCCAAACCACCATCCAAAATGGGTACCTTAGTGGCAGTGCTAGAGGGGGAACATGAGAGCAGTTGCTCCCCCGAGGCACATTCTTGAAAAATGGCAACTTTTCAACCAATTTCAAGCTCTTTAGTTCCTTTGAGTGATAAAAATCGAATTTTCTTCAAAATGCAGAACAACTGAATAACTCACTTTCTTTTTTTATTGTGTGTTAGTTTTGTATACAAAATTAAGATAAGATGGATTTAATATTGTTAGGTACGAGTCCTAGCACTTTCTTATTTGCTCGCACACTCTCTCTAACTTCTGAACCTGGTTATAAGCATGGGGCACAAGGGTCCCTTTTATAAACTAGCTTCTTGCATCAATATACGGGAGAGAAACAAGAAAAATATCTCTAAGAATCAACTAAATTTAACTTCCATGACTCAAACTTTTAAAATCGTCCCTTAGTCTATTTCTAACCAGCACAATATTGCTTAACTTGTGTCGTTTCAATTTCTTAACCATATGTCTGCTACGGTTATTTTTTATTCAGAAAAAAAAAAGTTAAGAAATACTCATATATAAAATGAAAAGAATTATAATTAAATAAATAAGGTATTTAGATGAAAACTATATTCATACTGACATTACAATATATAAATCATTTTGGATTATATATATATACATATGTAGATACTCTTTAAAAGATGTATTGCACATGACTATGTGTTTATAAACACAGATGGATATACTTGTTGGAATTTTGTTTGACAGGGTGTATTAATCATTATGTGTAATATAGTAAGACTATTTACATACAATGATTGCCTGAGTATACATGGCCAGAACATGGTTGAGAAATGAACATGTCGATGAGGGAAATAGTCGGACGTTATCAAATATAATAACAGATGTATGAACTCTAAAATATATAGATATATACAATTACATCAATAAAACCAGGGCTTAACGATGGAAAAAGCATTTACATTTATAAATTCAAATATTTTTAAACATAATCTTCTCCTCTTTCCTAATCAGCGCACTTTATTCATTGGTGAATATTAATCCCCAAGATCGGATATCATACAGTGAACATTCAAGATGAAATTTGTCAGGCTGCGGATTTATTGATCGACTTCTACATATTTATGAAAAAGACTAAATATAAAAAAATGCATACTAGCATTTCTCAGTGTGTGCTTGTGTAGATAGATAGATAGATAGATGGATAGATAGAGTCAGGTTTTACCTTTTATACATTAGATTGTGTAGTTTTCAATGGAGTATTGAATCACCAGAGCTTCATAAATGGCCCGCGCAACCAACCAACCGAATGGGCAACAGATTTTTCTCTCTTTGAGTGTCTGTATCTGGTACACACAGGCTAAAGTGATTCATTTAAACACAGTATGGATATATATATATATATATATATATATATGTGTATATATATATATATATATATATATATATATATATTTTCCTTAAATTTTCTTTGATGAATTTCTTTGACGCTATATGAAAATCTCAGACCAAAACTCAACTAATAATTGTGCCAGGCTATGGAGGCTGCAGATTTATTGATCCACCTGTGTATTTATAAATACATAAAGAAGGCAAAAAGATGACAGTAAGAAGCTAATTATGATAAATCATAATCAACTTGAAAGAAACCTGATACACGCAATTGTTTTCTTTCATGATTAGTTGACAGGAAAAAGCAGAGTCTGACGCCCTCCTGTTAAACAAACTATATAGCAATGATATATTAGGAATGCAAGTATCTTCACCCCTGAGCATGCTAACTAACTCTTGACAACCGTCCAAGAATTATTTCCTGCCCTGGAGAACCCATATTTATCACCTGCCTTATCATGGGTGGATCCATGATGTTAAGTAGGGTGGAGAGATACAACAGGATTTTAGAATTTTGTGTATATATATATATATATATATATATATATATATATATATATATATATATATATATATATATATAGGTGTGTGTGTGTTTGTTGATTGTAAAATAAGCGATTTGCGTTATATAACAATATGAGATGCTTTAAGACTGCATGGAATTTCCAAAAGATAATTTCTCTTCCAGTGGCAGTTTACAAAAGTAATATATATATATATATATATATATATATATATATATATATATATATATATATATATGTATATATACATATATATATATAGTGGATAGGACTAATGTGGGAGCCAATCAAATGTACATAATCATCACTAATTTGTTCCGTTTATCATGTCCAATGCCCCATTTATCCAAACTCAGCAGCAGAGCTACCCGATTAACATTTTATGAAATAAGATTGGGTAGAATTACGAGAAATGTGTGTTTTAATTCTCTTTCAAATACATTTTATCTTATGACAAGATAAACATGGAATTTTGAAAAGAAAGAAAATCTAGCTGTGAAAGGGACTTGACTAGTTGTGATTTTTTGTGCACCCTGAATTTTTTTTTTCACCCTGAATTTAAAAATGCGCAATTTTTATGTATAAAGAAAATTAAGTTATATATACATGTATAAGATATATACATAAAATACATATATAAATTATGTTTATATTATATATGTATAAATTATGTATATATATATATATATATAATATCTTTGTATATATTATATACGTATAAATTATATGTATATATATACATAATGTATATGTATATATTATAAATGTATAAATTATCTATATGTATATATATATAAATTATATAAATATATATATATATATATATATTATATATGTATAAATTATATATATATATATATATATATATATATATATATATATTATATATGTTTAAATCATATATATATATATATTATATACGTATAAATTATATATATATATATATATATATGTATGTATGAATTACATACATATATATATAATATTTATGTATGTATGAATTATATACATATATATATTGTATATGTATAAATTATATATATATATATATATATATATGCATGAATTATATACATATATATATTATATATGTATAGATTATATATATATATATATATATATATGTATGTATGAATTATACATATTATATATATAAATAATATATATATACATATATATATATATATATATATATATATATATATATATATATATATATATATATAATATGTATATATATATATATATATACTATCTATATTCATACAGAAAAATGGCAGAAATAGGTGATTTATAAAAGCCTGTCTGTGAGCTTGTGTGTCTGTGATGAGTTTATATATATATATATATATATATATATATATATATATATATATATATATATATATATACACACACACACATGTATAAGTGCATATATAGAGAGATATAAATAATGAGAGAAAGTGAAAGAGTTCAGGAGATTTTGTAAATATATATGGGCAAATGTCTGTGAAAAAAAAATCTCGGTAGATATTAAACTTACCCATTTCATAACCTTTCTGCCTGCAATGCCAAGTTGCGCCAATCAATATGAAATCGAGAACTTATATAGCCATATTTCTACCACCAGCGGCAAACTCTCTGACATATATTGCATCAGCAGGGACAAGTTACCATCTCATATTGGCTTTTTTCAAAAGTGGTTAAACCAAAGTACTCTAACATTTATTTATAACTTTGCAACGATAAACAACCTTTATGTCTCTAGCCAGCCTTTTCAAATCCTGATGCCATAAGAGGTGCTATTCTCAACAAGAATGCATAGATCTTTATGTCAATATTCGTACGACTTGAGGTTTGGAGATTTCATTACGAAGCAGTTGATCACAAGGAAGATTTTCTTTCTGTCTTTTAGAAACGGTTGTAAAGAAAAGACTAACATTCCAAGAGAAATTATGAATCACCACAACCCACCCAGTCTGTTTGGTTTATGACATTCTTACTGAATGATCACTGACGTTTTGATCACGTAGATGGCTCTGATAATAGTAACAGAGTGAATATGGCATGTCTGGAAATGCTTGAAATAACACATGGATTTTTCGAGCAACCATTTTGAATAGCTAAAAGTGTCTAAATTTAAAAAAAAAAAAATGATCAATATGTTTAGTGTAATCATACTGTAAGTATGTACGTATGTATGTATGTATGTATGTATGTAAATAAAATACAAATATTTCTATGTAGATATAAAGAATGGTAACTTTTGATCTAGAATAATTTTATTAGTGAATGTTAATATCTTATCAATATGTTTTATATAATTGTAGGTTTTGCAAAAGTTTTTGGAGCATGTTACTTGATTATGGGATAACCAATTTCAGCCATATTTTCATAAATTTAGCCACTTTTAGCCATTCAAAATAGCAGTTCAAGAAATTAGAAAGAATGCATTATTCCAAGGATTGCGGGAATGTCTACTTGAGGTTCTTTTACATTGTAGAGCCAGCCAAGTTTCTAATTTTGAAGGAGACTGTCAATGTTGGTTTTCAAAAGTATCACCTCCTCATGGCAGTTGTTTAAATTATCTAAAAATGCATATGGTTAAGGACTCAAAAGAAACTGTCATATGACCAATGTGTTTTGGTAGCATGCCGTGTTGGGGGTGATCAAATAAAAAATTAGAAAAAGCAGTAAACAATGAATAATTTTCATCTCTTGCATTCAGTTGAATCACAAAAAAGACCAAATTTTTAAATAGCATATGTGAAGACTGCCAAACACAAACAAAGGGACCAATGTAGCATTAACTTACATAGTAAATTGAACCATCCACAAAAAAATCCATTTGGGAGGGATTTTCAGAACAAAAAGAAATGTTTTTTTCTAGATATAATAAGTAATGAATTTTTAAATTTTCAGCCCTCAAGCTCCATCGGTGTAGCCTGTATGTATAGCACATACATAGCATGTGAGACAGCCATAATCACTTAAAAACTAAAGAAACCATTAATGAACTTTGTTGACAGCCCCGTTTGATAATTTCTAACAACTTTGAGATTGGAGATTTTGTTAGGAAGAGTTTGACCACAAGGTAAAAAAATTCTCTTTAAAAACAATTTTCTAGAAAAGTTACTTAGCACTAAAAAGAAGGGAAGCTAATTTTTGTTCTTTACAAAATACTACTCTTTATTATGTTCAGGAATATGAAGATAACTACTTCAATGTCATATTATCAGAACACATCACAAAATATTTATGAAATAATCCAATGTTATAATCAATTTTTATGATTTCTGTTTACTTTCATTTTAGTTTCAAGTTTCTCTTTCATTGCAACTTCATTCAGGCCAGCCTCCTTGGAGTCTCACCAAAAGCCAAGTCTTTATAAGCTTAATTCTACCCCAACTAAACAGAAGCTCACTTGATGACACTCAGCCTGAATAAAGTCGCAATAAAAAGTAACTAAAAACTGAAATGATGGTAAAAAGTAGTCATAATGATTAACAACAGTGATTTATAATACTTCATCAAATGAAAATGAAAAATAGAAATGTAGTAATCTTTTTCTGTTCTTCATTCTGGAGAGGGATGGTTTTTTTTCAGACTCAAGTTCCAGTTTATAATATGTTTATCCCTACAATTTTGATTAGTCAACTCTCTAGCTTGATAAAAACAGGATTCAGAGATATCATGAAATCCATTAAAAGATTCGAACAACAATGGGCAGGCCATGTTGCAAGAATGTCAGACAACCACTGGATATCATGACACAACATGGATTCCCAGAAATTAAATGTGAAACTGTGGATGCCAATGAAAGAAGGCATGACATTTTTGACAAGTTAAGGAGATAATGCCGCTGCAATGCCAACAATTGAGAGGTTTGGCAGATTTTAATGAAGTTCCATGTTATTAAAAGGTTGATGATGATGAATAACAGTTTAACTTCCTTTTTTTTTTTAAAACAGTGCCTAATCTGCTGAAGAGATTCAAAAGTTTAAAACAAATCTTTGACGGAAGGGAAGAAAAAACATTTTGTTTCAGCTATTCTGAAATTTGAGATACAATGTTGTCCATCTAACACAGCCATTTTCGACAGGGGATACAAAATAAACAGATAGATAGAAATTAATTTATCATCATTTTGGTCAATGCCCCCCCTCCTTTAAGTGTGAGGATAGCTGAAACATGAAATAAGACGAATAGAGGCTATTTTGCTTTCTGACTGAAATGGGAAGTTATAATTAAAGCTTCACTAATCAATGGCTATGGATGCTGAACACATTCACCTGGAGAAAAAAAGAGATACATGTTCAGAGAGAAATAATATTAGTTTTCACTCGTTTAACATAAATTTTCCCTTAATGGGTTTCTTTTGACAAAACATACCAGTAATAAACTGAGAAACTTTTACTAATCAAAGTACTAAACTTGTCGGTGTCATGAGAGACTCTTGAATCTGCGTGTATGTGGGTGTGCACAGGTGTCAAAAAAGAACTTTTTTGATGTTTGTGGAATCGAGTATCTTGTGTGCTGTATCAGATTACAATATCCTTTAGTAAATCCCATATCATTCAGGGGAAGCAAAAGAAATTTCTTCAAGCTTAAATCCTTTTTCATTAAAAGTGTCAGTGGGATATCACAGTGGACCATTACTGAGATCCAAGTACAAATACAAGGTCAAATATTTCCATTAACAAGTTCTCATATAAACGCTTGACTCTGTGTTCCAGATGACTTGAACCATCTTATCATAAGATGTTTGCCAAAACAATATCTTCATCTTGCAGACATTTCTCTAGAGTGTTTTTTTTTTCTCCTAAGCACTTTCAAATATAACTCTCCATTACAGTCAATAACTGAACGACCATAACATCAAAATTTGGGGTCATGTAAAGGAAAAACTGTCAAAATAAGGCCAAAGAAAGCTTTTGTTTTTTTCAAAAATCAAAAAAGTATTTTCTGAAGGAGTTGAGTGGGTCACTAGTGCCAATTTTCAAGTCAGTAGATAAAACAGTATAGCCAGGAGCGCTGGTGTCCATAAACACATTATAAAATACAATATATGCAAATATAAAAAAGGTTAGAACCCGTTCACCATCTTTGATGGCTATAGTTGTTCAACTTCACATTTGCAATCAGATCAGGCCATATGGTAAACGTAGGCCCTATTTCAAATTGCTCATAAAGTATTTTTATTATCAGTTCTGAATACATGATTTATGTATGGGTATAAACGTGGCATGTATGATATATATACGAGTAACAGAGCAGAATAAAAGAACTAAGACGATTTATAAAAAAAGGTAATGGCAAGCAGGTAACCCCACCAGCTCCCTCCCTCCAAATGGTAAGTCTATCCCAACAGGCTCATGTGGTCACACCTCTGTTCAAGTACAATCAGGACTAGGCAGAGAAAATTATCTTCATCATATAAAATCTCCAGCAACCGGGTTCACCCGTACAAACTAAACCTTACCATGTTTGATAGGTGATTCTTAAGTTCGTTCTCAAAGACGCTCCTTGAGAAACATATTCATCTTTTAATATTCGACATCAAAGAAGCGTTTTTTTTATTTTTGTTTTGTTTTTCTGTTGCACCCCCCCATCTCTGGCTGATGGATTTGTTAGACAGCTGCTAGGATTATGTGAATACGTTTTTGAATTTCTTCCACATCACAGCATATTTCTCCTACTGTCTGAGCACTTGAAGAATCCTCTTGATTGGCTGAAGCACCTTGATGAAAAATATCTACCTTCATTGACTTACCTTGTCCTAAATACAAATATTCATTTAGGTGATAGTTAATGTTATAGATCTAAAAAAAAAATATATTTTCTTGAATATATAGGGTGGTACATAAGATCACTTCCCATTTTAAAACTTGAATAACTTTTTAAATAAAAAGGTAAAGAAATTTTCCCTTAAGATATATTTATTTAGGATCTAAGAAATTACTTTGAACTAATTCAGGAATACAATACAAATGCTCTTTATTTCCAACATCACACATTATTATCCCGTGGAGTAAAAATTAACTAACTGGAAGTTATCTCAAAGAAAGCCTTTACATAAAGAAGCTGAAAACACATCAGGGACCAGGGAATAATATTCAACAAGAAATAGAGCATTGGAACCAGATAGATAACAAATTGTCACAAGACATTGGTTAGAAAGGGTTTGACTCTGAGAAGCTGAAAATGGGAAGCATTTGAAGGATTTTGATTCAAAATACAGACCCTCAAAGTGAGAAGCATGCAATAGAATCCACTAAAAATCTCAAATGACATTGGGCTAGTCATATTGCAAGAATGGCAGACAGTCGATGGACATCGCGACTCATAATATGGATCCCCACAGTTCACAAGCATAACTGAGAATACAAGATGGAGAGAGGAACTAGATGAGTTCAGAAGGTATTGGCTCCATGATGCCCATGATAGAGAGATCAGGCTAATCCTGAGGAAAGGTCCAAGTCCAACAATGGATGATAGAAGAAGAAGAAGAAGAAGAAGAAGAAGAAGAAGAAGAAGAAGAAGAAGAAGAAGAAGAAGAAGAAAAGGGAGGAGGAGGAGGAGGATGATGATGATGATGATGATGATGGTGGTGGTGGTTGGTTTTATAGCATATCAACTCTTGGTGGATTATTAGTTAACTGAATCAGACGTGAACAAAGGAGTTTGTATGTTTAGAGTCTTTTTTTTATAGTTTTTCTCTTCCACAAAAAGAAAATTAAGAATATAATTTTCCTTTTTCACAAAAATAAAATTGGAAATAGAGTTTTTCCCCCTTACAAATCCCTTTCTTTTGACCTGCAAGACTTGGTTAGAACTATCCGGAATTCAATTCCTGCCAGCATAGCTCTCTGGGTCATTGGGATATTCAAGCTACTTCATCACACCAAGGTATTGTAAGAGAGTAGCAGAATTTTGTATTCCACTATTCGTTTGGAGAAATTTTTTAGATGATTTTACATAATTCTAGTTTAGTTAGTCGTGGTACATATGCAGGCAAAGGTGATTCTTTTACTTGAGGTGCGGATATTTATTTATTTTTTCATTAGAAAAGTCATTCAAGTTTTAAAATGGAAAGTGACTTTTGCACTACCTTGTGCAACTAACCAAACCTGTTGTTATTATTTTTTTTTATAGGACTATTCTAACTATTCTGTAACAGTAAATGGAATCTTGATCAATAGAAGAATGAGAAATTGGTTGTTATTGTATCATGCGTTTCAGAGAAGAGACCAACCGCTCACAAAGAGAAATATTAATTAAATTTCATATTGAAAATTTTAGAAATGTAACATAATCCAATCTTTTCTATTCACGAGACAATAGGTAAAACTATATTTTGAGAAGATTCATATTTCTATTTCTTTGGAACGTCGGAAAACAAGCAAAGACAAAAGCAAGAATAAAAATCTAAAAGAGACCGAGATGTAGACATAGCACAATCTGATATCGAGTTGATGACAGATTGCATGAAATGTCTACAATCATCTTTTTATATCTACATCAGAATGTATAAAGCACAACAGACATAACGCTATAAATAAAAGTAATGCCAAGGTCTGTTCCACCGACTTCGGAACCAACACATCCTCTGTTTCTGCTTTCGCAGTACCATCATACTTTCTCCTTTTTTTTTCTTTGCGATCTTGATTGCAATCTTATGAATTTACAGAAAAAAAATAACCTCAACTCTCTTTTCAAAGAAATCTCCATTTTATATTGATTAATCACCAATGGCCTCTTACAAAGCATAACGGAATTGTCTACTGTTTCCATAGAGTTAGTTGTGTTGCTAATCATATTCAGCATCCAATCAAATTCCAACTGGTTCCTGTAATTTTCTGAATGATCCATATTTCTTATTCTCAGAGAATCCTCTCTGCCGTTTTTTGTTTGTTTGATTCAGTAAGTGAAGAACATTTCATCTGTAAGAGTATTGGATTGGAAATCATGGTGTCTTTGATTAACAGTAGAGAGAGATTTGTTGACCATAATCAATAAAGAAAAGAACAATTTCCATATTTTCCTTCCCTGAGGTGTGATCCCTCAAAGGGACTTTTTGTAAACTATTTGTAACCACTCTAGAACTCTTTAATGATTAGGATTTGAAAGAATGGAACTCTTTTGGGAATTGAATTGGAGAAAACTCTTGTTTTAATTATGAAAAAGTGCCAAGGAGGTAAGTTTGATTAGAAGTCAGTCCCCCTGGATTACTTTGTTTTTTACCAGAATGTATTTGAGTGGAAAACAGAGAAGATGAAAATTAGAGTCGATTGAAAGAAAAACAATTTAGAAAAAATAACCAGAAAAGACACAACAATTGGCATTGAAATTTACACCTCTCTTTGTTATGGATAATTTGGATTCAAGGGTTAGGCCAATGGTAATACTGTGTATTCATAGATGTAGAGAGAGAAGGTGAGAGACAGATGAAGAGAGAAAGAATCTGTAGATATCATCATGAACACTTTCTTTCAGTGAAGAGATACAGATTGTACTTGAATTTGTTGGCCAATGAAATGCATGGTTTACCGGAATATTTCAAGATCTACCACAAATAGCATCTCATCCAAACCCATAGATGTCCATTTCATGTTTTGGTTGATAGATCCCGTTATAATACCAGCGTAATAGATGCAGTATAACAGTTACTAGGTTTTTTTTTCTACTATTTACATGAGCATCATATCTGCTACCACCTAGAGTTTATATATATCTTTGTATGTTTATGTGTATATATACATACATACATACATATATATATATATATATGTATATATATACATATACATATATATATATATATATGTATATATATACATATACATATATATATATATATATATATATATATATATATGTATATATATACATATATATATATATATGTATATATATACTTATATATATATATATATATATACATATATATATATATATGTATATATATACTTATATATATATATATATATATATATATATATATATATATATATATATGTATGAAGTTGTATTTGTAAGGAAAGTGTTCAATATTTCTAATAAGATAGAGGTAATGTAATAAAAATTAAAGTTATTGTCTCCCTTGACATTTTTATATAGATAGGGTTGAACCCAAACTCAGACCCAACAGTATTATTATTCAGTCGCAAATCAACCAGTATTTTTTATTTTATTTTTCTACTTAACACATTTTAGGTATACTTCAGTTCTACATCCTTCACTACAATGCAACATTTCGGCTGTATAGAGGTCACAAACAGATAAACCAAGCTAAAATCATACCACAGTGTTGAACCCAGTTTTGAAATGATTATGAAAAGACATTTAGTTGTATAAATGTAGTAAAGAAATATGTACGTGAATAAATGTGGGTGTTCATAGGCCATACTTCAACTTGGTGTGAAAGCAGGGGCTTCATATACATTTTACAAGAAAACACCAGTGAAGAAGGTACATAAAACTAGCAGCAACCAGAATTTCAAAAATATTTTCTCAAGTCTACGATGAAAGCTTATATAAGATATTTGGCCAAGGTATTTGTCTAGACATGTAATCCTTGAGTTTTTGTATATTTAGTATTTGGTATTTATTACTCCAGAAGTATTTGTTTTCTAATATTCATGAGATTTTATACTTATTTGAGTACAAAGCATCTATTCGCAATCTTATCTATAAGTTGACATACAGACAATTGGAATTTATGAGACTTACTGAATAATTTTTTATTGATACATGTCATAGGATATAGCTTGTATCTCTCGTTTGTTTTTTGTATGTTAGATTAGTAATATTTTACCCAATAGAACATCATAGTTTGTTGTTGGCAACAGTTCATATTTTTACCTTGTGAAGAAATAGCAGTAACCAATAACAATTACATTTTATTAGTAGAAAGCACTCAGAGAGTACAGATCCCTACCAATGCTATACACTATCAGAAAACTGATTGAAAATGATAAATTAAAGAATGGTAGAGGGAAAACAATTCTTGCAATATGTACAATTATTGAATTTCTTCCCTTGAAATTATAATTAGTCAATTATCCATTTTTAACCATTTTTCATGCTGACTGATAGAAATTTCTCGATCAAAAGCAAATTTCTGGATCCAAGCCAAAATTTGATGTCCTCTTTCATTGCCTATTGCCCATTTTTTCCCAAAATTAAATCAAAAATAATTGAGAACTTTTGGAGATATCGTGAGCACAGACAGAGAGAAAGATGGACAAAACAACAGACACGAGTGAATACGTATACCTTTCCAACTTTGTCAGCTGTGGTAATAAAAAGATGTATGACTACTTAAACAACGGCAGAAGTTTTCAGAAAAAAATTTTCTGGATTAGTTCGCAAAGGAAGAGTTAGAAAAATGTCTGATTTCAAACTGCTTTTATTCATTTCAGTCAGGTGCAAAACGTACTGATAAGAAAGTAGAAATAAGTATTAAATTCGTAGGTTTTTTTTTTATTCTTCTGTTTTTTTTTTTATACAGTGCTTTCATATTATTTCCGTTCTGACAGAGTAATCACATGGCTCAGAATTGAAATTCTACAAGTCTCATTCCTTTCTGATCAGATAGCAGGTTTTATCAGGAAAAAACTATTTTCCGAAGTAACCCAGGGAGATGAAAAAAAGCAATGCAATCAAACACAGCTATTTTCTTTGAAATAAAAAAGAGAATAGTTTTTTTTTCCTTTTAAAAATAATATCCGCAGCGATAAAGAGTCGAGGCAAAGGATTGCACATCAGAATTCAAAATTAGTTGGAACTTCCAAAGCTGAAATCATTTGCTAACCTTTTATCATAGATTCATACATAATTTATACTGAAGTTTACAAAAACAGTTGAGCAGGCTTATTGGCCAGTAGTTGTTGAGATCTGTTGGGTTTCCTTTTTTTATATAAAAGCATTATGATTGCAGTATTCCAATCTTCTGGGACTTTTCTTTGATTGGGGCATAAGTTGAATAGGGTGGGTAGCTTCCTAGCAACAACTTTACCAGCTTTTTTTAGTAGATGATGTCATCTGGCGTCACAAACTAGATAAGTTCAGAAAGTCCTGGCTCTGTGACACCTACAACAGAGAGGTCTGTCAAATCTTGAGGGAGGTCTATGGCCAACAATGAATGCTAAAAAGCTGATGATGATGATATTGAAGACAATTATCTCATAAATCATATACCATAATTCAACTTTGAGTGATACCAGAGGCTTTATATACTTTGATCAAACAACAGTGAGATAGGTACATAAAACTAGCAACAATCGGGAAAAAAGTGAATATTTTTACGATTTTAAAAACAATATTCAGAGTGATAGATAAAATGTTGAGGCAAAGGCTTGCAAATCAAAATTCAAAATTAGTTGAAACTTTCAAAGCCCAAATCATCTACTGACCTTTTCTAATACATTTAGACCTAATCGGCAATCTATGGTTTGAGAGGACAAAAAAACAGTAGCTATTGTTGGTTAAGAATGGCTAGATTTTTCAATGACTGGCACCATCTGATCAATACACTGTATAATTATACATTAGGAGCCTTTATATGAGTTTTGGAACATATACATATATATATATATGTATATATATGTAACATTTTTCAGCTATACAGTTATCTAGAAATGAGATCTAGCCAATTAAACGAATCTGGCAACTTTTAGCAATTTAAAATGGCTACTGCCTTCTGGCTCTATTAAACCTAAGATTGCCACATAATGTATAATGTACACGATACCTCATGGCAAAAATTATCAGAATGGTATGAACAAGACATGATAAAAATTGCCAAACCAGCGAATAGAAACAAAGGCTCCAAATTTCACTGTGGGTATTGGTATTGGTCAAAGTGTTGCAGTAGTGAAATCCATATTCAGCAGGTCTGAGCAAAAACACCATCACAGGGACGATGTAGCATTAGAATCAACAAATACAAGATATCCCCGGCACGGACAAGAGGCCAGTGGGTACTGAACAGGAGATCAATCCCTAGATCAGATAATGAAATCTATATAAACTCTGGTTCAGTAGGAATGAGCAAAAAACAGCATCACACAGACAATTTCACACACGAATAAATAAATAAAAATATTTTTTAGCAAGTACAGAAGGCTGGAGGCACACAGTCAAAATGTTGTGCCTCAAACAACACCTATATCAACCAAGAACAGAACAATAGTTTGGATAAATCAATGTATAATAATGAAAATTCCTCATATCGGTCCAGTTCTGAACGTTATTGTCTGGTACAAGGTTATAAGCATTGGACACCTAGCGTTGATTGGACTCACTGAAATAATAACGATGTTTGATTAACTTACTAATCACTGTTCGATGGCAAGACTATTGAAATAATCACTGAGTACAAGTTCAGTATTAGTCTGTGGGATTAACTTACTAACCACTGCTTCAAGGTGAGATACCCTACTCTACACATACACACACAGATACAAAGGGGTATCATTATAACATAGGTGTTGCGGTCAGAAAAGCCAATTGTGTTACCATTTTAGCTCTTTTGGAGCTAGATAAAAATTTGGGGGTTCACCATTAACCCATGTTATAAGGTGAACCGTGCTATAATGGCGAAGGCTTGTACATACTGACACATGCACGCACACAAATACACACACATACTCAAATATATGAGATTTCACACCTTCATAACAAAATAGTTACAATTTTTACACAGACAGACAAACAGTTAAAAAAAAATCAATACATCAATTGATCAAGGGAAAGATATCGTCTGCCACTGACGTTTCTACTGAAAGATAGACAGAAAAGATCCACCCTGAGATGAAATGGGACGGATCCGGTGGAAGATAGATAGACGATAGATTAATAAGTTGGGAAGGTAAGTTGGTAGAATGACGTCAAGAAGGAATGAGAGAGAGGAAGATAAAAAGGCGAGATTGGCAAGCTGAATTCTTTCTACAATGCGGTTCTTCAATCTGAAAAGGATGTGACACAGGTCTGGTTAGTCACTCAATAGAGACCATCACGTGACCAATGTCTGTTCGCAGCATGCCGCGTTGGGAATGAGCAATGAGAAAAATTAGGAAAAAGGGTGATCAATAAATAAGTTACCTCTCTCAACTTTTGTTGGGCAGTGATTGTTAAAAAAGTTCAAATCTTTTTAGTGCAAGTGTGAATGCTGCCAGACACAAATTAGGGGACCAATTTAGCATAAGTGTACATTGTAGGTTGAACAATATATTAAAAAACAAGTTCTTCCTTGATATGATAAAGAGTAAATCTTGAAATTTTCAGCACTCTAGCTCCATTGGTGTGGCCTGTACGTATGATAAAAACACAGCCAATCAGACTAACTTTATAATGGAAGAAATCTATGTTGGCAGTTTTGGTTGATGGTTTCTAGCAAGTACTGTGGAGGAAGAAACACAAGAATTTCGGTCTTAGGTGGGTACTCTTACGGTAGGTGTGATGAATCAGATGGGCCAATGTTGAATTTGGTAAAAGAGTAGAATCTTCATTCTATGAAGAAGACTTTATCTAAGGGCATCCAATTGCAGAGAATGAAGGTGAGGAGGAGGAGGAGCTTGCTGTGAAGTAGGTGTGGCACCACCGGATACTGGATGCCAAACGGTTGGATCACACCACTAGGCCCGTGTGCAAAAAATGAACCTATCTGGTTCTCAAGAATTACAACAAATATATTAGCATCCTCTCCCTCTCTTCCTCCCCTCTTTCATTCTCTTCGTGTTGGTGGTGGTTATTATTGTTATTATTAATATTATTATTATTATTCATACTGGAATTCTTGTCTAGTAGGTATAGCTAGAGGGTAAGTACTACTAAGTCTTCTCAGAGCTCAAGCCCTAGTTTCCTCACCATCTTTAGCAGTACTTTAGTCTGTATCATTTCTATTTAATTTCATGTTTCAGTTTGTTCTGATCTTCTCATAAAAGATCTTGGAACTTTTTCCTATGCTTCAAGGATTACAATCATCCTCTCTGTTTCTCTTCTCTTCTTCCCTTATGAATATCAATATTCTCACTATTACCATTCCTATAAATAAAATTACTACATTTTCTCAATATACACTTGAAAAAAAGAGAGAGCTCTAAATTCTCCAATGTCATACATATTGAAGGTCAAAAATATTAAGCATCTTTCATGAATTGGCAAAGATTTCTTTTTCTTCAATAGATGTTTATTTTATTTTTATCTGTTTTTATTAGATGAGGTATTGTAAGTCATTATTATCAATTTTTCTGGCTATCATTTACTTCCATCTTAATTGTTGTTACTTTTTATCTCACCTGGAATTTATTCTTTATTCTGATCTGCGCTGTGAATTTATTTTCTTATTGCTGGAGGGTACCTGACCTGCGATTAGTTGTGGTAAAAAGCAACAACAGTCAAGATGAAAATAAATCGTAGAAAAAAATCAATAACAACGAGATGTTTATTTGTTTTAATTAGGAACATGTGCGTAGTTCTCTCTTGACTGTACGTCCATGCAAATGCACATACGTTTTGAAATCTGCTCACAAAGGAAACAAAAGTGTGCACAAAAGATTAGTGACCTAAAATAATACAGTAATCAATAATAATAAGTATAGATATACTAATAATACATTATCATAATACTTGTTAAAAATAATCTCTTACTTGGCTGTTTCTGTTGGTAAGTTGGTTAGTTACTTCAAAGTAGTTCAAAGTATAGAATGAAATATCTTACTTTATAGGATGTCACAGTACACGTATCATATTGAAACATTCCAATACATTTTTATTTGCCATGAGAGATAGACTGTGCTAGATATCTTGCAACAGTTTTAAGTTCACATTTTTGCACGAACATTCAGTGTACAAATACTTTTGTCAGAGAAAAAATTAGCACAACACAAAATTTGTGTTTTTACTGTCAACTAATGACTGGAGGAAACATTGAATATGTGTAATAATTCTGAAAAAGTACTCTCTTTCCAAAAAACAAAGTGTTATATAATGAGTTGTATCACATATTATATGAGTAAATTCTTCTTTTTAGAGGAAAATATTGGAGATAGATGTATTTTATACAGAGCACATCTTATTACCTAAAAAATATGGTTATATTAGAAAACACTGACTAAAACTGTCAACATAGGTTTCTTCGGTTTTCAAGTTGATGTGGCTGGTTGACTGATATAAATATGCAGGCCACTCAAATGGAACTAGAGGGCTGAAAAAAAGGAAAAAAATCTAATCCATATAACGGCTTGAACAAAGATTTTATTCATTTTTAGAAAATTCTTCCTGAATAAGTTTTTAGAGGGTTTATTTTACAATACCAGTTTATGCTAAATCTTTCCCTTGCTTGTTTTTTGGGGAAATTCAGACTGTTCAGTGATCACTGTCCAAACAAAAGGCAAGAGAAGTAACTTATTCATTGATTACATTTCTTACCAAATTCTAATTGATCACCCCCAATGCAGCATGCTGCCATTTGCATTAAAAACTCATAAAGAGGAACTGATACTCCTGAGTTTATGACTATTTGATAGAGGGATTAACAATTCAAATCATTAATCAATAACATAAATAAAAAGAAAGCTTTTTCCTTCCGGTGAAAAGTGAAGTGAGTAACGCCACTATGGGTGCTTGTCGCCTCTATTTTTATTTCACATTTTGCAAACCAGAACCAAATAAGTCGTAATGTAATATCTGAAGCCCAAGCAGGGACAGCTGAAACCCTGGTCAGTGCAAGGGCTCTATTTAATTTTTCCTTCCTACTTATAACTCTTTACCTGTGTATTCTAGTCCTTTAGACAATTTGTCAGTCGAGGAATGTGTTTCAGACACAACATCGGATTCCTGAACCAATTCTAACCCATCTGAAAAAGGTCAGCATGTTAAATACGAAAAACTGTTTTGATAAAATGGAATGTCTATCTCTCCCACATTGCAACATTTCTGTTATTTTTCGTCTCTGTCACAGAATTCCGAAGCATTTCCCATGTCTTTAATGGCTCCTATTAGCTCAGCTTAGCCCTTTCAAAACTATTTTAGAGTCATTCGTATTAGAGTTGTTATCACAAAATTTCATTCATCCATGACTAAATGTTTTTGATCATTTTTGTCCTACTCTCCCCTGTGAATAATTTTATATAGGATACATTTAGTATAATTGGCTAGAAAGACATTTATTTTATTCAAGTCTTTTGGCTATTCCAAAAATATTTAAAGAAGAACCAGAAGTGACCAAAAAAATCTACGTAAGAAATTTTTCTACTTCATATAAAGCAAAGCATATAAAGCAATAACCTTGGAACTTGGGTTTTTAGAAACAATGCTTTTTTTATTGTGTATATTTACTACAAAAAACACTTTATTAGTGTTGAAAAAATATGATTAACAGAGTAAATTAATCCATACACTCTCCAGTAATTCCTCTAGTTTCATTCATGCCCAAAATAATTTCATTCACCATTAGATGAATCATTAATCAGTTTAAGAAGCACTGTCTTAGCTTATAAACTTGTGCAGAAAAATCGCTTCATTGCCTCGAAAGTATTTGTTGCATTTCGCATCTTTTATATTTAGATTTGATTCAGAATGATTTTCACTTTCGCTATAATAACTTCATTACTACAGCTGTACATCATTTTATTATCATAGCTTTTTATCATAACTCTTTTAGGTGGATAAAGTCTTCTTAATCACGATTATTTCATCTACAGCTTTACTCCATCATATCTTAGTGCATACTTCATCTCAACACTCTTGATTATTAAACCCTTCAAGCTAAAACTAAGAATAAAATAATAGTTGTGTTCCTTCTAAAATATTCAATAGAATATATCTACCACTCTTTGAATATTTGTCAGATATTGAGCTCTTGCAGTAGCAAGGCTGGCTAAAGCTTTTTTGGGAGCCCTAAACAGAATTTGATTCAGAAAACCCACCACTTCTTAGGCCTCACCATCATTCTTCGGGTACTCTGGTTGCCACGTGTCCCTAAGCAGCTGACTTAGCCTTAGGCTGGCATTGTGGGCTGGAATAATGTTTATTATAATAGCATGCTAGTTTAAGCTATGAACAGCAAGTTTATTTCTCACTAAATGTTCCATGAAAATTGCTTTCTGATAGAGTTGCATTTGTCCAACAAACAAATGTTTGTCAATGTATATATATCGTAGTTTATCTTTGACTATCAAGTGTATGCAAAGACTAAAAGGGATTTGTTTAACCCTTTCGAGACTCCTGGGACATATATATCCTGGGGTTTCTATGACTACTGGCAGATACACGTTCTATGTAGATCTTTCTTAGAAGTCTACTGGGATGTATGTGTCATGAAAATGAAAATAAATGAGATTTCCCTGGCCTCAAACAATGGCGTCATCAAAGTATGGAACCCACACAAAAATTAGTTCGCATTACGTGGCTAAACAAGAAAGACAAGTAAGCGAAGCGATCAACTAATTTTATGTATTATACATTCATGTAGATGGCACACATATGTATATCTACACATCTTTCCAAGGTTAGTTATGACTACTGAACTCATTCTTTTTACTGTCACCACAACATTTTATCCAATCTATTTTGTGTTGTTCTTCAAATTTACAAACTGTAGGGAAAAGTGGTCTGTTTTCTCGGTAGTGCAAACCAGGAATAGGTGGCTGTGGTAACCATAATAGCAACAAAGAGAATGTTCAATAGCAGGTCTGTACCAAAGGGAAAACATTTGGGCACCTTGCTCAACCCCATGGGCCTTTATAAACAGAACATCTTTGAATGATAGTGACTCTTTTCAAAATTACTGAAGCCATGTACCATTATCATCAACAAAATTACAATCATATATTTCATTATGATTCCTATAACTATTGTAAGTCACTCAATAAAAACAGTCACATGACCAATCTCTTTTCATAGCATACCATGTTGTGGGTGATCAATTGGAAAATTAGAAAAAGGGGGTGATCAATGTATTAATTACCCCCCTCTTTTGTTCGGTAGAGATCGATAAAAAAAAACTCTGGATTTAAAAAAAAACAAAAAAAAACGTGAATGCTAAGGGATCAATTTAGCATAAATTCATATAGTAAATTGGTCGCAGCATTGAAAAAAAAAACATTTAGTGGGGAGCGGATTTTCACAAAACAAAATGGATATTTTCTTCTAGACCTAGTAACGAGTAAACGTTGAAAATCTAAGTCCCCCCCCCCGTACCATTGACACAGCCTGTATATGTGACACATAGCCAGCCGGACTCACTTGAAAACTGAAGTAACCTATTTTGATAGTTTGTGTAACAGTAGTGGTTTACGGTTCCTAATATATATATATATATATATATATATATATACACACACACACATATACATACATCATATTTATGATGAAAGCAAAAATCATAAATTGATCATAGCACAAATTTCTTCCACTGTTTGACCCGAATTTTCCAAAACTTTAGTTATTCAGAATTCAGTTCAAACAGGGATAATGAATTAACTGAAATCGAAAAAGTAACATGAAATTTTCCTCATTTAGAAACTTTAATTAGATGATGGGAAATGATGTATGTTTGAGGAAAAAAAAGCAAAATCTATTTTAAAATGTGGTATTTATTCATTAACTATTTTATAGACGAGAAATTCAGAAAATATAATTTTTTTAAATGAGGAAATTTACGTAGGAAGTATGCACAAATTTATGGAAGAAATATGCACAACTTTCATTGAATTGTTTCATCTTTTCCCACATAGTATCAAAGAAATTCATCAAAGGAAATTCAAGTAGAATACGATAATGAAAACTTCTGTGTCCGCAAAAAAGCCCATCAGGAAATCTGTTATTGAATTCTCTTATTCCCGTGGGTAAGAATAAATTCTCTTACTTTCATTTATTTATTATCTCTGTGAAAAAATAAAATCATTAAGGGAATTCATGAAAGAAAAACAGAAGTAAATAGATATATAACATCGTTATTGCTTTGAATAAATTGTTTTATTTCCTTTTTTTTTCTCATAATGAATTCCAATCGGGACCATCTTCATTAAGTTGTGCCATCAGTCATGTAATAAAACCACATAAAATTTTCCTGGGAGCTAAATGACGGGCAAATTATGTTTTGATGTACACTATTCCTCCCTTGATAAATTCAAGATGGGCAGATTTCCTATTTCAATATTTAATATCTATCTATCTCCACACATGTTGATGCATTTTAAAAGAATATTTACTTTTTTCTTATATACACACGAGGGTGGTACAATAAGTCCACAGCCTGATACAGTTTTTAACAGAGTTTGGATCTTAAATTTTCACTGTATAACTTAATAGATCTTTGGAGAGGAGTTGGGTTAAGTGCATTGCCAAGGAAGGCGATAATGTTGGAAATAGAATATAAGAGACGTAAAATGGTCTCTTCATTTGAACCTACGTATATGCACTTTCGTATATTTTCTTACATGTAAATATTCCTATGCGGTCATTGTTTTATATATAATGCCATCGCTTCACTGAAAAAGATTTCATATTTTTGAGTGTGGGTAAATTAGCACTAAGCAGGTCTTCAATAAATGGTAGTCGGGACCCCTCTGGGGATCGCGAGAGGATTTTTGTGTGTCACAGAAATATTTGAAAATCAGTTTTTTAAAGAATAATAAAGCAACTGTTGCTTCTTTTTTTTTTTTATCCAACTATGTCTAGGCAAAACTATACACCTCTTAATACTTACTTTAGAATGATAATCGATCATTTTTAAAACCAGAAACGAAGTTCAGTGAAGCGTTCACTATGAAGCCATTATTGTCAGATCAGGTGACTTCGAGTTGAAAATAATTTTAGATAAGAAGAATCTTATCACGGAATACCTTTCTATCAAGTTTCAAGTAAATCTGACAACACCGATTTCAAAACAAAGTTTAAACGACATTATTTCCAGATCATGTAACTCAGTGTGAAAGATTTTTTCAAGTAAGACTAAGAAGCATCCTATCAAGGAACACCTTTCTAGCAAGTTTCAAGCAAATCTGACTTGAAACAGCTGAGTTTATTTAATTAGAAAATACGAACTCAGTAATATACAAATTATTTTACGATGAAATTGAAAAAGGAATACATCAGTTCAAACAGTATATACAAAATTCAAGAAGCAGCTGAGAAAACTGGTTTTTAAACAAAATTTAAACACTTTTATTACCTGATCACGTGGCCTACTGACCAACCAATGGACGGAGAGTCCCGTCAAGAAAGGCGGGGACATCATCAAAATGAATTTAGTTTTTCTAATGTTTTTGTAATTTGATTATTAGAAAATACTTTATTTTCGGCTTGTAATAATGACGATAAAACTTTTACTATTAGTGACAAAAAAATTTGTGTCTTCAAATAAAGGTTGCGGAAAAATTCGTCTCATCAAAAGGGGTTGCAAATAATTTCGTTTCATCAAAAGCCTAAGGGGGATTGCGAAAATTTTCGTCTCAGCTGAAGGGGTTGCGAAAATTTTCGTCTCCTCAAAACAGATCACGAACGGAAGAAGAAGTTTGATAAGCCCTGGCATTAAGTATACATAAGGTACAATTCAGCTTCAAGCAAATCTCCATGATAATAATGATAAAAAAATGATATGGAAACATACATCCTCACACGAACATCAGTGCAAGCATATACATCACAGATTAAATGAAAAAAATATTACGTAAAAAGAAAGAGAGACGGAGATATAGATAGACAGATAGACTGATAATTCTAAGTGAGCTATTTAAACTCTATTTTTCAGGTGTGTCAGCTGTGAAGACCCAACAGACACAGGAAGCACCGGGAATTATTTCTAAACCCCTTCGGACCTTCTTCTTTCCCTTTCTTTTCTTAATACAAATAGAATAAGAGGACAGAAAAGGAAACACGCCTGAGCCTAGAAATGACTGCAGTCACCCAATAAAAACGAAAAAAAATAATAAAGTAATAACAGGATAGGACAAATGAGTGGAATGGATTTTATGCCCCACCTTTCTTATCAGTTTTGGGAAAGGAAATAGACTCGTGATTTTGTTGCAGTAAAGATATTAACAGTCGAATTGTTTTCACAGGCATGAGACAAACTGGAGACAGCTGCTATACCGTTCTCTCTCTCTCTCTCCCTCAGGAGGAGCCCTGCCCAACACCAACCCACCACACACTCCTGCGCACCTAACTAACAGACAGTGGCAAATAAGCTCCTGCCAACTTCTGTCTAAACAAAGAACACTGCGCGATAAATCCAAATTCATTTTTCTAAACATCACCCTTGATCAGTGCCTGTACTACTGCCGTGTGCCGTCGATGGTAGTCTACGAGTGGTGTGCACTACCAGCCAACCAGCGAGGAGACACGACGAGATAACATTTCACAAAAAGATATCTATTTTACTTGTTTATGAGTTTTGCCTGAGAGACTCTTATCAGCGTGCGCATCATCAATGCAAACATTGACTTTTCAAACTTTGTATTTCTTTTTATGTTTACAGCTTTTAAAGAAATAAAACAAGACAAAAAAAAAAACGAGAAGGAAGAGCAAAGAAAGTGAGAAAGAAAAACTCAATATTAATCTCCAAGCTAGTTCTTGAATTCTGTTTGTCTTACTGACGCCTTTGCCAGTGCTGGATTAAAGCAACTGGGGACGCTGGGCGAGGACAGGGCCCTTAAACTATGTATACAGCAGCCCTTCTGGAGACATAACTGGAAGTTTCAACTTCAATCCCTAATCCTACTGCTATTCAAATCAGCTAGTTTTGTCACAACTCAAGTGATATCTGACTCCTCATGTCCAAGTTAGCTTAAATTAGTATTAGAATATGTGAGTGGCTGAGCGGTTAACAACACAGAGCTTGGGAATGGTGAGCCCAATTCAAACTGCAATTGGGATGGTTTCTGTTCACTTAACAATAATGCCCTTCGCCAAGGTATGAATCACTCTGTCTCCCCCTGAAATCAGTTCATTGGTCAGTGCAGCAAGGAAAGGCGGCCTGCCACTCCCCATGTTTTACACTTACTCTGAGAGGGCTTACATTCGATAACAGACCTTAAAAGGCTGATGGAAAAAATTAAATTAGCATCAAGTTGTCCATGCATATTCACACATTCCATTGCTGGACATATATCTCCCCCAAGATTCACCAGACCTCTCTATCATGGGTGCTGCAAAGCAAGTACTTTCTAAATTTGTCTAATTCGTCATGCCATCGTATATTTTGTAAGCCCTTTTTGCATGTGATATCTGGAGATCTATGTTGTGAGTTGTGATGTCCAGTGGTTGTTAACCCTTCTCTCAAAATGACCAGCCCATTGCTAATCAAGTTTTGTAATAGATTCTGATATCTCGGACTTCTGTTTTTCCTCTAATTTATTGTGCTTGTCTTGTGATATCTCCATGTTATGTTGAGCATGAGTTTCTCATCTGCATCTTGCATGATTCTCAGCTCCATAAGACATTATTCAACCAATCATAATTAAATGAAAGGTGCCCAGTTTTGCCTGGAGACAAAAAGAAAAAGATTCAGCTCGGGTGAGCCAATTTTAGATTTCATCAAGGTTTAAAACTCCTTTTGGCAGTGAACCCTCTGGCGGATTTCATAAAGATATAAAACCCCTTTTTTACAACTGTCCTTTGGCAGTTAACCCCCTGGCTGGCAGTTGATTGCAGACCCTCGCTAAGTGAGACATGACTTTTTCAAACTAGCTAAATCTTTTGTCCAAGGCAGAAGTTCTACCGGAGTGTCCAACCCTTTTCTAAAACAGTTTGCCAATCCTTTGCTGAAATCAAGCCATGATTGTCTAAACAATGTTTACCAATTCTCAACGATGTTGGAAAATGAACTCATTAATGCATATTACAAGACTGACTGCTTCTGGGATAAGACTCCACCCCACCTTCTATTCTGACTGAAGATGATTATTGCAACTTTTGTATTATATGATGAATAAAAAATAATAAAAACATATATTTTTTGTATAAATGTATTTATTTATTAAACTGAAGTAAGCCTGTATGTATCAGTGTGTAATTTTTGTTCATATCTAAGAAAATCAGTAAGCCAACCTCCCATAATCAGTTGGTGTTGAATTCAAATCATGGCAGGAGAATGTGGATTTTGCATATTGGTTTACACCCCTAATTTTGGGGAGGAATGTTCTTGCTGTTCTTGTTATGGTAGGAAAACAAAGTCAACTCCTTGTTTGAACTGAAGTTTGACAGACTTTGGTTGATAAAATGCCAAATTAAAACCACCGACTGCCACAAAAAATGTGAATTGTGGTAGGGGTTCAGCATGAACCTAGAAATCAATTTTTTTTTTCTTCTTTGTTCCTTAAAGGAGTTTGTCAGGTTAAAGGGGCTACCTGATCAATTAGACTTAATGCTTACTGGATGAAGCTATAATACCTACAGTATTGTGATTGTCATTCGGCATAAATCAAACTGGCATAAAAACAAAACAAAAATTTAAAGACAAGATTTAGATAATGAAAGCTAAGCCAGCGGAGAAAATTACATATAGAAAGTTATATGGCGGAAAGAAAAAAAAATTGATTTCAGATTGTATAGAGAATTGCAATTCACAATGAAAAAGAATATTTAAAGTTACTATTTGTTATATGAGTTTACCAAACTTTACAAAGACTTGATTTAAGGCATTGACATTTAAATAATCATTGAGGATTTTGATATTTCTGTCTGATATGATATCAGTGAAATATCTTGTCAGGTGCTTCAGAACAAATAATGCTTTCACTGCCTAAATCACCCTCTACAAATTGTCTTGAATCACTATCCAATTCACTACCAAAACCTTTAACAAATAAATTTCCCCTGAGATATTTTGTCAGCCGTTTCACAAACAGAAAAATCGGTGCAAGATATCTTGTCAGCTGCTCCCAAGTGAATAATGTTTGAAATTCAAGTTTTCTTTTCTTCAGAAATGTTTATTCTAAGAAAGATAAAACCATCAGATCCCAGTATTAATACCCAAATCAAATTTGCAAACGGAAACCGTGTAAAGATAGACATGATAACAAATGAAGCCTGATTGAATGAACAGTTGTTTTCCAGTTTATCTAAACGTGGCCAGATTTAGATTGTGCGGGCCCTGTAGCATATGATATGAAGGGGCTCTAAATTAAGAAAATACACATAAACATTAAAACATACATTTTTTTATTTGCATAGTCAAGTAATTATATTTTTATTGCTATACAGCCAGATAATACAAATATGTTTAACATTTTACTGATAGTATTACTTTGTTTTTGTTTTGATCTTTGTGCAGCAGCTATGACTTCTGTTTCAAATACTTTTGTATTTATGCAATACCGCACTCCTAGTCATCGTCGGTCATAGGACATAGACCTCTGTGGGCATTGCGTAGCCAATATTTTCTGTAATAACCCCAATTAGCGGTGATATTTGGTTAAAATCATTTACCTTGAATACCCAATCATTCATGAAAGTTGTAGTCATTATAGTTCTATAATAAAATATTAAGTGCTGAATCACCGTATCGGAATTAATAGCTGGCAAGCATTTAGCATATGGCCCTTTGAATTGAGGGTTCAGTAGAATATGCTAATTTTGCTTATAGTTTATTTGGCACTATATTTAAGCACTCTGAACTGCACACTTCAAAACTTATTCATTTCCCATTTTTTCATTTTTTGATGAAAAAAATTAAAAAGTCCCTTGTGAAAAACGGTTGAAGTTGAAATAGAGAGAAAGTATTAATTAGTTGCTTACGAGGACTGATAACTCTGGGATACCATATTTTTTTCATTCATGCCATAAAATTCTTAAAAACATTATATATTTTCAGTGATTAGGTGCTCAAAGACCTATTCAACAATTTTCATTACTATCGCTTCCGTGGTTTTAAAATTCAATACTTTTGCATGTTGACATATGGTTATTTATGTATGAAATGTAAACAACTATTTTTCAATCCCAGGTGTTTGTCAACAATATAACAAAATTTCAGCTAAATTGGTTGAGATTTGAGCAATTTTCCCAATTCTACACAAAAACAACGTTCTTGCTTATAAAATGCAAATAAACAATCGGATCATCTTAACTCATCATCCCCAATATATAATCTCTCCACAAGCCGACAAACAAAATTATTAAGGAATAATGAAGTAATCCAATTGTGAAAAAAAAGAGATGATGCTGACTGACACCCATAGCAAACAATAGTCCTCAGCTTTTTTACTGCCAGAGATAAAAATTGTCACGTGTATTTAAAACTGATGACAAATCTTATCGGTCTGAAATTTGGGATCAGTTATCAAGAGAAATATCAAAGGAACAAGAAAATAGGTCTGGTTAGTCACCAAATGAAGACCATCATGTGACAACATCTTTTGGCCGAATGCTGTGTTGGGGGTGATCAATCAAGAAATTAGTTAATCTAGCAGTCTATCTAAGCACTCTGAACTGAAAAGCTATTCATCTTATCCACAAGTGAAAAAAGAATATTTTTGAAAATAGTCACATGAATTTATATCTGATGACAAATCTTACTAGTCTCAAATTTGAGATCAGTTATTGGAACAAATATCAAAGAAAAAAGAAAATTAGTGACAAATTTCAAAATGATCAGAGATGTAGGAGGATAGCACTAAGATTAATAAATCTTCAAACTGGAGAAGAGAGTAAGAAAGTAAGTGAATCAAAGTTAAACTTGTCGGATTTCGTTATGCAAAGAGATAAAAGCTTATCTCTTCCCAGATTTTGGGAATCCATCCAGCAGATTCCATATTTGAGAGATTTCTTTACAATGTCTCAATGGCTTGCTTCTTCTTGGCCAAATTTGGCAAGAGAAAAGTAAGAAATTCGGTGAGTGACTGGTTGGTGGAGGAGAAAAGGTTGGGTAGGCCTTAAGATTGGTACATTTGGATTATAAATTGGCTTTGCTTCTGCTTCAATCTGCAGAGCTTCTGCTTTCACCTTGGGCAAGTCCTTTCATTCGACCTGATGCCAACTTTTCTTTTGGTATCTTCATGCAGTTATAAAAAAAATGGCAGAGAAAGTCAAAAAGTTTTTTTTTTTAAATCATTGAAAAGGAACAAAAAATGCATCTGCTGACTGTCTTGGCTAGGGACCCAACTCAAAAAAAAACTTTGTTAAATCATTCAGAAGAACAATGCTTTTTAAATCAATAGTAAAGAATGCTCAAAGGAAAACATTGCTTTTTATTATCTCCCTTTCCTTGGATTGAGATCGCAAGGGAACTTTTTTGATAAAATTTAAAAAAAGAAAAGTAATCAGTATATTTATTCATCATCCGAGGCTCCGTATGAATGCGTGTGTATACATGACAAACGTCACTTGTGTCAAATCTTTTAGTTTGCTGTTCATGTCAAAATCTTGTAGTTTAACCAAAAAATACTCCTTCACTATGACAGACTCAGATCAAAACTAAGCACGAATTTAAAAAAACAACCGAAAAGGCTATCCTTATTTTAGGTGCATTTATATAAGATGCACAGTAAACAAAATTGCCTCAAAATCAATCCACCAGTCATCTTAACACTACGACATCTATTGCAATCCTCAGCTTTGCGCTGATTGGTCGAAAATGTACCGATGGCACAAACTATTTTTGTGAATGTGGCATTCCAGAAAAAAAAAAAATTTGAACATGTGTAATTGTCAATAAGGCCAAATCAAACTGGCATAAAATCAAGGTAGTCCATGTTTACAAAACTCTTGTCATTTTCAGAAGAAATTATTCTTCTATAAGTATATCTATATTTATTAGTCGCAGATGGAATTAGAGTGTCTCTAACAGATATAAGGCAAATTAAGAAGACAAGATCTATATTGAGTCATTTTCTTTTTGTCAGATCAAAGTATTCTGAGTTAATTTTAGTGAAAAGTGTTCAAAAGAAAATCAAAATATATACTTAATGTGTTCTGATCTTTTCAAATAAAAGAAAATTGAACTTACTCTCACAGTTAATTATTGAACAACTATAGCATCAAGATTTGGAGTCATGTAAAAAAAATTCCTTTGCAGAATATATATGGTTGGAATGAATTCTATCTAAGACATCATTGACGTTTTCCACAGGAAAAAACACCTAAAAACATACTGTATTCTAAAGAAGCCAGATATTATTATTAAATCATTAAATAGGGCCCCCCAAAAGTCAAAATGTTTCCTTTCCAAAAATGAAAAAAACAAACATTTCTCAAAGGCGTCTAGTGGAGTACTGATGTCAATTTTCAAGTCTTCCTGCAAAATCTACATGCACATATAAATAAAGGATGGAACCCTTTGTCATCCTTGATGGCTACGGTTGTTCAATTATTTCAGTAAAATATTGGGTTTTTTTTTTTCATTTGTTGCATATCGGGAATATATTTCTCAGATATCTTTAAAAAGTATCATTGCTCTCTCTGGAGTCATAGAGGACAAATTCGCTTTGATTTTTCATAAGATCCAAAAGAAAAAATATCTATTTATAGTGCTGTCATCTTTCTTACTGAAGGAGTTGTCGGTATTTTTAAAATGCACTTATAATCAATGATTTTTCACACAAGCCTAAGGTTGAAATGAACCTTTCTTTGAAGTGTATTCCAATTGGTATCTAGGCCAAAATATCGAACATCTTAGACACCAGCTTGTAGTTGTAGACTTCAGAAACGAACCTCATTTTTTATATATTCTGCGTAGAAGATTCACAGATTTTAACAGAACTGCAAGTTTTTAAGCACCCCTATCCAGCCTCATCAAATTTGAATTTTCACATTTATCCAATTTTGTAGACGTTTTGTGGTCAGACGGGATGAGTATTTTGACATATACTGGCTATTTCTTCTTATCAGTGAATTGTTTGAATAGAGAATTTTAGTAATATATAATCCGAGATGGTCTAACAACAGCTCATGAGCTAAATGTGGCGATTTGACATTTAATGTGAGATTCATAGAAATATGTAGGTAGAAATCTCTCTCATCCCAGGCAATATAAAAGGTGAAAAAAAAAAAAATCAAGCTTTATTATTATTCACTGGGTACAAACTGTAACCCAACTGGATTAGAATAAAAGTTTAAGGTTCATGGTTAATAAAAATATTCAAGAATTTAAATCTTTCCTAATTTCAAGGCCAGATTTAAGTAAAACATGGTTTTTCTGTGTTGAGGGAAAGAATGGTATGATGTAGAAGGTTTAAAAGAATCCAGTTTAGCAAGTGTTACTGAAAAATATGAAATAACTGAGGTAATGGACAGGGGCTTATATGTATACTTTTTGATTACTGAAACTAGTACGTAGTAACAGTTTGAAAAATGACATTCATAAATGAATATTATTGATTTCATGTATTTACTAATATCTATATAAAGATGTTGTCACAAATTATGTTTGGACTCCCCCCCCCCAAAAAAAACATGTACATTTTTTTCATGTCTTGGCACATTCAAGTACTTAAAAGTGTATCGCTCTTACATGAAGCAAGTTTGGCCACCCCCGATAAAGTTAGTGAGGTAATGCTGTTCATCCTCCTCCAAAAGATGAGGGAATGCCATTCTCATGCCTTCCCACAGCACTACCACTCAGTGATGATCATTATTAAATAATGATATATAAAATCTTCACATTGCAACTGCATGAATATCACAGTTGGAAATGGATGCAAGTTTAAAAGAGAGGTTAACAATCATGATGTTTGCTTATCGAATTATGCTAATAATTCATCCTATTTACAACTTATTCCTCAATTTAAATAAACCATACATTCCTAGCGACTGATAAACCAGATCTTGATTTTTATTTGTGTGTGTGTGTATATGTGAGTGTAAATGTTTAATTTCATGAATTAGAGAACAAATATTAACCTGGTTCATTGACAAGGAACATAGTCCTAAATTATCCAAAAATAATGTGATAGATTGAGATGAATATGAAAAATAAATAATCTATATAAATAGATATGAACATTTAATAGGGTAGATAGATATGAAGAAACACGAAGAGAGAGAGGTAGAAGTCCTAAAATCTAATTATAAATCCAACAATGAATTCTAGATTTTCTGAGTGTACTCAACCCACACAGGAAAACTCATGAAACTCTATCAGACCAATCTTTGATCACTTTGGGAGCTTTATTGACAGGATTATTATCTGTTATTTCAAGTTCAACTCATAAACTGCTTTCGTCACTGAATCTCATTGTGATATTGCCTCACCATTAAATTTGTTTGTATCATTAAACAAAAAAAAGAAAGTGCCTCTAAATGGGGTTGGCCTTAAGGGTTCCTGGTGCCCCGGTGAAGTTGAACTTTGGTGCCCTTTAAAGAGTAGTGATATCTTGTTTATTTGCAGTTGCTTAAGTGAATTTCCTTTGCCAATTGTTTTACTTCATTTCTCCATAACAGAAAGTATTTTAATGTCAGATATTCTAAAGAAATCTGACCATATCAGGGTGTTTTCTCATTTTGACTGTTATATTCTGTTTAATTTATTCTTCTGTCTCAGCTGCTTGACAGCCACCCCACTAGCACCAAATGTTGCTGGTACCTGGGGTGTATCTTGAATTCTACGGTCTCAGACACATGACAGGCATCCCACTAGTAATTGGCGCCAACAGCATCCACTCATGTTGGCAGTACCCAGGGTGTGTTTATTAAGCCCTACTGTCTAAGCTGCACAACAGGCACCCCTTCAGTTCTTGGCGCCCAGGGCGACTACCCAGCTTATCAGTACCTAGGGTGTATTTGGAAAGTACCTCAGTCTCAGACACATGACAGGCACCCCCCCCCAGTACTTGGCGCCGTGGGTGACTGCCTGCGTTGCCCATACGTAAGGTTAGCCCTGCTTCCAGAGAGAGAAGGTGGTTAAAATGCGGAGATGTCACATGCTTCCTCAGTATCCAAGAAGCAATTGAAAAACAGCAGACCCAGCACTGAATATAGGCTAATGAGCAACCTAGATTGAATGAAAGCGACAATGTTTATCAGTTGATGGGTGGGAAAAATAACAAGGAAACCAATTTAATAAGTCGATCGATAATTCAAATAGGTTGCAACATATTACTTGTTTGATATTCATGAACTTTCAACTTTCCTTTAGAGTCTGGCCTTTGATTTTGACAATTCAATCAGATAAGACGAAAAAGAGAACCGTTTATTGTTATGGAATTAAAAATGGCAAAAACCGGCAATATGAGGCTACACTTTCTCCAATGAGTGACAACATCAGTTTTTTTCTGGTCCTTTAATGATATAGAAAATTAGTGTACTCTATCCAAATCAAGCTTTTTATATTTTGATTATTTTATCTTTTTCGAGCTGAAAAATGCTCATGGCATTTTTGTAAGAATTTTCATTTAACTCTCAAATTCAAATGAGAAAATTCTAAATTAGTACCAGTCAACCAAAATCGTCTCCAAAATTATGAACATAGGTTTCTCCAGTTTTCAAGTTGGTCCAGCTGACTGGCTGACTATCTATGTGTGGATGGATGGAGCCCACAGGCTACACCAGTGGAGCTAGAAGGGTGAAATTTTCAACATTTACTCCTTATTATGTCAAGAAAAAACATATTTTATTCTCTTTTGAAAATTCCCCCTTTAAATAGGTTGTAGTAGGAGGTTCAATTTTTAATTTATATTGATCTTTTAGTTTGTGCTTGTTTTAAAAATTTTAACTTTTTTAGTGATCACTGTACAATAAAATGGCAAGAAAAGTAACTTAATCAATTCATAAGCTCACCAGACTTGTAAAATCTCAATCAGTAAATTAAACTCAACCACACACAACACCGATTCAACAGTATTTAACATTGGTATGACAATAAGCAAACTCGACTGGTCACAAGGATCTCTGACAATTGATGCATCTAACCGGAGATACCCAGCAATTCATCTTACCGATCACAAGAATCTTTTAGTACTTAAACCCACAACACTCAAAAAACAATTCTTGTATACATCATAAGATAACTGCTGGATCAACTGGTGAGATGTATCCAGTAAGTTAATATAATGAAACCTTTTTATTATACATTTCAGAATAAACTTTTCCTCAGAACATACAAACATGTATTTCACTCACTTTTGTTGAAAGGGCTTTTATTACAGAATTACTGAGGGTACATAAATTTCATTTTCAAATTCAATGTGCAGTGTGTATATGAACCTACTTTATTCATTGAAATAAAGTATTGTTTATTTCATTTTCCATCTTCAACACACCTATTTCGAAGATCGTCTTACTATATCTTGTTTGCTTTTTTGTTACTACATGGGAAAAGGGAGTATAAGACTAATACACCAAAGCCTCCTTGCTCATTCATTCTAGGATAAGTAAAATTAGTACATAGAAGCTTCTGGCGATTATCAAGCTGTAGTAGTTATTTATCCATTACAATTGTAAGTATATTGATTATTTGATTTTCAAGTGCTGAAGAATTTTGTTTAGGGATTTAAACCAGTTAGATGTCCAATCAGATAAGGCCAAAGGAATTATTCCAGTGGTTTGTAACCTTTGACCATCACATCAACCCTTATAAATTGAACCTTGCCTCCATGCCCTCCCCTCATATCTCCAACCAAATGATTAGTTTGAAATAGGCACAGCAATCTGCGAAAAAGTGAATTTTAATCAATTATACAAAGACTTTTTGACAGAATTCCCCAAATAATTAGAGAAATTCTTACTTTTATTTTCACAGTTTCATGCCCCCCCCCTTCAAATTACTAGTGCCCACCTGATGGGGAAGAGTATGTGTCCCTGGTTAGAACCTGCTGCTCTACAAGCTCTGTGTTCTATATTATGGAGGCTGAGGACATTTCTTTTCTGCTAGGCCCCAGATTGTCGCTTCCGATGATGTCTTCCAAAGTTGCATTCATTCATGGAATTAAAAAAAAAAAAAAAAGCAGCCAAGATAACCCCACTGAACTCAATAAACAAACAGCAGGCAAACAAAAAATGCTTACCTAAATGTACCCTCACCGCCACCCTGAATGTACCCCTCACCAACTCCAGTCCTTCCCCACCATTTTTTTCCCCTCTTTTCATTCAATCAATTCTGGTACCTTCATCCGTTTTTTTTTTTCTTCTTTTCTTGTGTCTTTTCTTTTTTTCTTTTCCTATACCCGATTTGTTGAGGGTGGGGCGAAGAGAAGAAATAAAAAACAAACCAAAAACCTGGATATTTTGCAGCAAAAAACGTGGAAGTGTTCGCATGATATAAAATATTATTGGGAAGGTGGACGTCAGGTGGAAGTGGGGGTGGGGGGCAATGTCAAGGCAGAGAAAGGAATCGATGGGGGGGGAAAAAAAAGAAAAAGTTGTGCACTTTTTGCAGTGAAGAAGAAATCAGAGATAAGTGGCGGTGGGTGGGTGAATGGAGAATCATTGGATGCAGGGGGGTGGCTGGCATTTCTGAACTGCTTTACTCGATTTAAAGGTAATGGCAACCTTCAAGCGGGAAGAAGAAGAAGAAGAAGAAATTAAGAATGATGATGACGATAATGATGATTTTCGCTATCTAAAAACTGACTTTTCCATTCACTCAGGTGCTGTTTAGTCACTCCATAATTTTCCTACCAAGGGAGAAAATGGCTTAGATTCTATCCACAAATGGAAATTTGCCAATTTCAATGAAAACATTATATATATATATATAAATATATATATATATATATATATATATATATATATATATATATATATATATATATATATATATATACGTATGTATAAAGAGAGAGAGAGAGTGAGAGGAATGAAAAAATTGTTAGTGCATTTGTGGTTGCATGCAGTTAAAATATTAGTTTCCATTTGACATGACCTCCAATAGATACGTCAGCTATATACTGCCATTTCTTTGGCAGAAAATTGATCGACAATTTCCCCTGACTAGCCAACCTCAACATGACTGGGGATGGGACCAATACTTTTTTTCCTATGAGATTGCATCCATATGTCTACAGCCTGACAAGTAGCTATTAGCTGAAATTTGATCAAAAATATTCACAGTTCAATTTCCGATCTATGTAATTATTATTTGCCACTGAATTAATTGCATTGATAAGGAAAGACATTATGTCAAAAATCGAATAATTGTTGGGTAAAATGAATATTCTCTTCATCATTAGGGTACAAATTTCGATTTACCTAAACATGAATTCTTTTTTCTGAGCTGCAACAATTTTAACCGACTCATATATATTTATCTCGATTGTATTTTATTGTGAAATCTTTGATTTTAAAGAATATCAAGGACACTAGAGCTAAAAGGTTTATTGATTTAAGAATATATATGTATATATATGCATGAAAATGTTTTCATGAGTGTATCTATCTCCATAGGACCTTTTTGAAAAGACAAGAAATACCAAAACCATTGGCATATCTTGAAATGAAAGACTTGAGATAAACCCTGTATATGCTTGTGTATAGATTGAGTTTTGAAGACCTAATTTTTAAGTTTAAAATAAGGGGCCAACTTACATATTTAACTGCAGCTAAAGTGTGTGTGTGTGTATGCTGAGATTACTCAAAAACTGGCCATATGAAATTAACATTCACCATACATTTTAGGCAGTGCACAAGGCATTGCAGTGTCAAGTTTGAAGATGATTGGATCAGCAGATCTTGAGAAATCTAATTAAAAAATAAAAATAAGTCTTTCATTTAAAATCAATGCTCTAAATATCTAAATATTGAACATCTAAATTGGCAATAGATCTGAATTTAGATATAAAATATCTAAATCAGTAACGCTGAAGAGAGGTAAGCAAAATAATTTGAAGCAGTAGATTTTTACGACCGTCGTAAAATTATTTTCCATGACTATAATGCCAAGCTGCTCTACTGGTTTAGTCAGGTCCCTTCCAAATATGCACTTTTAGGAAAGGCACTGCCCTAGAGAATAATAATTTCATGAGGTTGAAATTTAAATATAATGGGAGGGACTCGGAGTAATCGTTGGCTTAAAAAACGGAAGATATTCAATGGTTAGTATCAGTAAATAAATCAACCTACATACAAAATCAATTTATACATCGGTAAATGTGGTTAAAGCATGTATGTGTATGCATGCGTGTATGTATCGAGGTCTATCGGATCTAATTTAAAAAAAAAAAACAATATCAAGATGCCTTGCACATCAGAGAAGAAGGACATTTTGATTGGATGTACAGAAATATGTTCATTCATAAATGTGTGTGCACTTGGTTGTAAATAAATGAAACTTGCAAAAAGAATGCCCTGGAAGAAATCACATTAGAAGAACCAGAAGACATACATCTAGAAAATGAACACAAGCACTAATCTGTAAAAATGTTTGCTTCGTATCATTCTTCGCATAATATAAAGTATTGATTCTCTGTCCACAGATAAAGACTAGTTATTTTATTTTTTGTATAGGATGTAATGATATCCCCTCAAATTGAAACAAAAAGAAAAAAAATCACTAACAGCTTGAGAAGTCTAATCTTAGTCAATTGACCGTTTTCATGTCTGCTTTTTGAATTAAACTCCTGATTACTTGATGTATCTTTGTTCACATGACTTGTAAAATTATACCAATTGTGTGACTGATATTTTTCTTAAACTTTGTTAGAAACAGTCAACCAAAACTATCAAAATAAGTTTCTTCAGTCTTTAGATCGGTCTGGGTAGCAATGTACATAAGCCTTGCATGTACAAGCTACATAAATTCACCCCTTATTATGTCTTTTTAAAATCTACCTACACAGTAGGTTTCTAGGGAGGGGGTTCAATTCACAATATTAGTTTATGCTAAATTGATCCTGAAGTTTCTGTCTGGCAGCATTCAACCTTGCACAAGATGAGAGAAGTAACATATTCATTGATCACCAATTTTCTCAATGTTTTAATTGACCCCTTCCCCCACCGTCAACATGGCATGACGGTTTCTATTGAGTGACCAACCGGAGATGTTTTCATTACTTTCTGTGTAATATACATATGTTTATTGATATTCGATGACAGCTTAGTGGTTTGAGTGGTTTAAGCAGTAGAGTGGAGAACTGAGGTTGAATGGTTCAATGCCAGCTCACTGACAATGAGGCTCTAGAACCTTGTTTGGCTTTTGGAAAGTAAAACAAGATCCAAAAGGAAGTAGTTTTTATTTCATCATCATCATCAGACTTTTAGCATCCATCATCACACAAAGAATTTCCCCAAGAATCACCAGACCATCGTTGGCATCGTGGAGTCAGTACTTTCTAAATGTGTCTTCTTTGTCATGCCATCTTATTTCAAGTTTGTATATGATCTTTGGGGGTCACATTGTGAGCCATGGTATCAAGCAGTTGTCTGCTATTCTTACAATATGACCAGCCCATTGTCATTTGAGTTTTCAAATGGATTCTGTGATGTCTCTGACTCCTCTCCTTTCTCCAATACATTGTGCTGTCTCGTGATCTCTCCATGTCATGTTGAGCATGATTCTCTTTGTGCACATTGCATGGTTCTCAGTTTGAGGGTCAATCCTTTGGTTAATCTCCATTTGTAGGCCCCATAGGAGACTATCGGCTGGATGCATTGGTTGTATACCCTTCAAGGGAAATTATACTTGTAAAATTGGTAATATTCAAAGAAGATAGTAAACAGAGATGTGCAAATGATATGTGAACACATCAATATCTTTTGTCATGTACCTAAACATATACACTCGCACACAGACTTTTGAAAAAAGCCATTAACCCTTTTAAAAGTCTTTCCTAGGAATGTTGATGTATTGGTTGCTACAACAATGAAGAAAATGCACGAAAAGTGTCCGAAAATGCATACCTATGTCAATGCAATAATCGCTAAAAACTGAATAGAAATCTTACAGTTAATATATAGCCCCGATGCAGGGGAGGTAACAGTGAAGAATTCCTAGACCTAACCTCAAATTTAATCTATTCTCCCTTAGTCTATTGCTCACTATTTGAGGGAGAGTCATCGAAATTCATCGAGGACTTTCGGAGGTAATGTGGAAAAACATAGACAAATGCATAAATGAATGAAAAAAATCAGGAGAAGAATTCCTGGATTTATTCTAAAATTTAAGCTGTTTCTCCTCACCCAATAGCCTAAACTTTCAAAATACTTCATGTAAATTCATCGAGAATCTTTGGAGATATAGTGCAAAGTCATGTAGTTTTGAATCAGATGAGCTATGTGTAAAGAAATCCCCATAACCGCCCCAGAATTGAATCTATTCTTCTCTAGCCCATGGCCCACCCTTCTACAAAATATTTCTGAAATTTGCTGTGAACTTCAAGAGACATTGAGAGAACAAACTAACAAACAGATACGTGGGATACATATATCTCTCCCCACTTCGTTGGCAGAGGTAAAAGATCATGCCATTATATTAACTGAGAGACAAACAAAGGCTCAATTGACAAAAATTATATTCTATCTATTCTGACATAAATTTACTAATGTATATATTTATGCGTATATAACATAATGTGATACATTGGTGTAAACATACTCACACACACCTCAGTAATGCAGGGGCCCAAATAACTGTTTCCGCCCCTGATTTTCATCTTGTTACAGCTGTTTAGCTCAATGGTAAGAGCAACGCTACATTGAACTGGGTACCCTATTAGTTGCAGGTTAGATTCCTGCAGCAGCCTCGTCTTTTTCAATTGTTTTCTCTATTTACATTGTCTAGTCCCAGTGATATATTAACCATGGAATGACAGGAGATCATTTCAAATAAAAGTTTCATATAATATAACACAATTTATAATAAAATATATATATATATATATATATATATATATATATATATATATATATATATATATGTGTATATATATATGTATATATATATATATATATATATATATATATATATACACACACACAAATATATATATATATATACATAGATACGCATATATGTATATATATATATATATACACATATATGCATATACATATATATACACACACATATATGTGTATATATACACATACATTGGTATATATACATATATATATATATATACACATATATGTGTGTGTGCACATATATACATACACATATATGTGTGTGTATATATAAATATATATATACACATATATGTGTATATATATATATATATATATATATATACATACATATATGTGTATATATATGTATACACATACACACATATATATATATACACATACACACATATATATATATATATATATACACATACCCACACATATATATATATATATATATATATATATACACACATAAACACATATATGTATATAAGTGGGTGCGTGGGTGATTGGTCATGTGTACGTGACTAACCTGAAATAAGACCTAAGACACTGTCTTCTTTCTGTTCTTTTGTAAACATTATGTGTTAAAAGGTTAGACCATCAACAATACTTTATACATAATTTTCAGATAAGCAAAGGCCATCATGTAAAATTGCTAAGAATACAAATAAAGATCCTGAAAAGATACACTGTGCCCCCCAAATGATTGCAAAGATTTAACAATGTCTATTCTGTACTCAGGAAGATGGCAAGTCTCAAAACACTTATTGCAAACAGCAAAAAGGCGAAAAAATGAATGATTAAAAAAGGGAGATATCCTAGAAGAGGAAATGTTAAATATGTTCTAGCTTTTATATATGTAGGCTCTATTCTCCCTGAACGGTAATGTTCTTGAACAGGTGAGATATAACTAGAACAGAGATTGCAGAGAGTGAGTTTGCACTGCAGTATAGCCACTCGACCCAAACCTCGATGGAATCAGAAAAAGTTACCTTTCACGATCCTACAACCTTCACAAGGGAACTGACTGAATGGTGGAAAATAAGGGTCTGGTTTAGTATTATAGTTTCATTGTAAATTGAATCCTCCCTCTGAAACCTTAAAATATTAACTCTTCTTGGAAACAGATGGTATCAAGATGCACCAATTAATATTGGAATGGCATCGATATTTTGAAAATTGTAGGAGGAGAAGCTGTGTCAGAAATGAGTAGAATAAGAATAGATGAAAAAATATATGAAAGAAAATCAGTGAGCTTGAAGCACCAACAAAATCATACTAATTAAGAACCGCAAACGGAAAAAAAAATTTCCCATGAGATAGATAGGTTATTTATACTTCAGTGGTAACATTGGTAGTTAGTTTTCTCTTTCACTTTTGATTGGTGCCTAAATGCGAGTGAAGGATACTTATGTTATAATTTTATGGTATGTGTGCTTCTCTCCACACCCTATCTTAAAGGTCAGTGCAAAAATTGGTGATTAAACATTGAAGTCTGCAATCTTTTTAACAATAATCTTTTTTGGCACTTAAACCACACATTGAAAATTGAAAACCAGTTTTGTATTACGTGCTACTGTGATTAACAAAGATGTGATTTGATTAATATAAAGGAGTGAGAGAAACATGTCTATTGATAAGCAAGACAGATACAAATATAGCCTGATTGGAAGGACGAGTGATGTCAACGTGTTTGCAATATTTTATAATCATGAGTTTTGACTATCTTTCAGTTGCTTTTTTGATCACAACTTTGAATGGGACCGTAATTCTACAGCGATGATTCAACAGCGCGATCGGAAAATAAAGAGCAAGCCAATGGTGAGAATCTAACTCAAACCCTCTAGCCAGAAGTATATACCTGCCCATTTTCAACCATTCAGTCACAGGGACTTCTTATAATTAAATGGATGCTGATTTTAAATCTTAAACTCAACTCCTTACAACTAATATTTAACACTGTTAATGTTACAGATTTAGCAGTCTTTTTGATACAATGAAATTTTTAATTTTTCAAATTTTATCCTTGGATAAAAAATTACAGTATCATCATTAATTTTGAGTTGTTTTTTTACCATCATCCTAACTTTCAGTTGATAATTGTGAGTATATAACAATCAGGAATCAGGGGTTGACAATGATCATGATTTAAAGTGTACTATTGATAGAATGGGGTCATTATGTGTATATGATATGCAAAGGCCAAGGCATATGTACCCATACATGGACACCTTTGATTAATGCATATACACAGAGGTACATGTATATAGTGCAATGAAAATCCAAATGTCTGAATTGTAAAATGCAAGTGTTACTGAAAAGAATGGGACAATAATATGTAAAATGTAGATGCGTTGCTAATGATTGTACAATCGAAATGCATCATGAGTCAGGAAGAAATATTCAGTGAGCAGGAATTAATGCAACCATTACTGAATGAATAGAACTACTACATGAATAATAATGGTTGCATTCCGTCTTTCCAAAAAATAAAAACAGTTCTGGGTCATTCTGGCTACAAAGATTAGTTTTAGTTTTTCTCTTTTTTTTTTTCATTTCAAAGGAATAATTTACATGAAACACAAATTATAACTTTAAGGAGAAATTTCTGACACTGTATGACATTTCAGTTTGGTTAGCGGTTTCTAATGGCTTAATAGTAAAACTATTACCGGTGAAAAAAAAGTATTATTCTCTGCTGAAAGCCATTTTACAAAGAGAATTCCACAGTAATTTCCACCTTTTAGAGACTTTTTTTCGTTCAAAGTTCTGAACTTGAGAACTTATTTTCTCTATCTATGTTATATTTATAGGTTCTGAAAGGAAATTTTTCATATTCTCACTGGTGCCGATGTAGCAAAATTATCATCTACAACAGGCCTTGCGATTTCAAGTGTCCAATGCCAAACGCTTGCAAGGTATTAATTCAGTAATCCTGCACTTGCCCTAATACTATGGTACCTTCAATTTAACTGAACAAGTAGACATTTAAAGCTAGCTAATTATCATCTTTAACTGAGGAATTATTTCAACACTATAACCAATGGGATTGTGTTGTCTATGAGATACATATACAATGCACAAATAGAAAGGTTCTTAAAATTGAAGTCATAGCCAATACATAAAAATCGTGACAAGAAAGTAATACTATTATTGAAATATGTGTTACATTTTCTAGATGTTTAGTTAGAGATAATTTGATTACTTTGAAGATAAAAAATATGTGTTTTAATATTTATGTGCATTTTCTCAATTTAAGGCCCCTTCATAACACATGCAAGTACAATGCAATAGCAAAATTACTTGAATATTTCAGTCACTTTTTGAAGGCAAGGGGAAACTAGTCAGTAATGATCATCTCTGACAATTTTTACCGCTTAAAGTTGATTTTAATCAATTCTGAGCCTTTGTGCAGTTCAGTGAATTTTTAGATTATAATACAATTTCTGACTTTAAGTAACTCTTCAGTGAATGATGAGAGGAACAAGAAATAGAGAGAAGGTACCAAAAAATTTGGAGAAAAATAAAAAGAATAAAAGAATGTGAACTAAGACGAGAGAGGAGAAGATGAAAAAATGAAACTGGTTGGAAGGTTAGAAACTTGGAGAAGGTGTGGGCTTTTATCCAAATTGCATTTGCAAAGGTAGCTGATGAAATGGTTTTCCAGATGCTTCTAATAATAATAATAATAATAATAATAATAGATTTTTAGCTTCAACACATCATGCACAAAAGAATGATCAGGGTGAAAGAAAAATCTGGTAGTATCAAAAAAAGGAATGACAGAAATGACCAAATGGAGAACTACAAGTTGTGAAATATTGACTCTTAAATTCATACTAAAAATATTTAATTCAAATCAAGGGGTATAACTTCTGGCAAGACTTATTACTTTTGCATTATTAGATAATTTCTTTTATTCCTTTTCATCCACTTCACAAAAGAGTAAAATATTTTTCAGTTCTATTTATTGAAGAGTTCTATTGTCTCTAGGAGTGGTTTCAAGTGGTTTATGAATTAAAAAGTTAATGTGGGTTTTCTCCTTCAAGGCAACTACTCTAAGAGAAGGTCCCTGTTAAATTTATTGAATAATATGTTTGTATCTAAATCCTAATGGGGCCCCATTTCACTTACGCTCTGAATGTTTTTTTTTGTTTTTGGAACAAAAAATGAAATGAAAATTTTTAATATAGAATTTCAGAGTCACTAAAACAAGTGATTTTGTAACAATTTACTTTTCAAGGGTGATTTAAACTTTCCATACTTTTATTTGTAGATTTACATTTAGTCAATTATACATTGAAATGTGTTTAGATCTATTTGGTCTGTTAGGTCAAATGAACTTTTTAAGTTCATATTTTAATTGTTTTCCATTCTACCATAGAAATATGAAGTCTATGAAATAATTCATTTATATATATATCTAAGATTCAACAAACCTTGGCTGTGAGCTTGGGACCCTGCAAAAAATGTTTCCAATGGAACCCCACAGTTCATAAGACCAGCCCTTGCAACAATCACACATATAGAGAGATGTGTAAACTAGCAAGTCTGCAAAGTTAGATTTCAATATTATTATCAGTTAATTTCAAATTTTAGATCCACTTTTAACTTTTTATGAATGAAAGCCACTACTTGTTCTTTTTTTTTTTTTTTGAATTCCAGATTAGAATCAATACGATTTGAATGTGATAGAAAACTTAGACACCTGGTCATGTTATCCTGGATGGGTTGGCTGGAATCCAAATATTTCCAGAGGAGAGATTGGTTCTTTGCCCATGATGACAGCCACAGCTGTCCATCCATTGTCTGACTGTCACGGAAGGAACTGCCTCGTAGCAATCAGTTCCAAGTGCCGCAAAGTCCAATTATTAATTCCATCTTTTCTTATTCATTCTTAATAACCGATTCAGTGCCGCGTGAAAATAAGTGTTACATGTCTTCATTATGGCTAACCAAGCAAACACAATGGGATATCTTAAGTGGTCTCTGCTTATGCATGCATATCATACATATATACATATATATATACATATATAAATGTAACCAGGTGCATACAAAGCAAACACAATGGGATATAGATCTCAAGTGGTCTCTGCTTATACAAGCATATGACACGCATATAGATATATGTATATATATATATATACATACCCTGATGTGTGTATACTCATCTCAAGTATCAAAGCACTTGAATTAATTGATGTGTGCGTGTGTTTGATTGATTATTCATAATTCAAAGAGTTCATGCGTTTACACATGCATGTAATCATGCGTACAGCATGTGTTCATGTTCTACATAAATATACCTTCCTTAACTGTTTGAAGTCTTCTCAGATTGAAAGAAGTATGTTAACTGTTTACCCCGCGGTGCATAATCAGGTGTGTATATTTACATAAGTGTCTATTCGGATGTGTATTTTTACCTGTTTCCTTGAAGTATTCCAAAAATGACAGAACACATAACACGTCAATGCTTATGCAGTCATAGATCCAAAGTGCGGTGGGGAGGGTGGGGTTTATCGTCTATGGAGTCTTGACTTCTGCCACAGCTTGGGCAAAACTCAGTAAAGAAAATTTTAAGAAATATTAAGATAAAGAGATTTTATTAGTGAAAAGCCCAAATAATCCTAAGTAATCATAAATTAACTATATATAGTGTCAAATTCAACAGAATAAAAATAAATGGACACCTTTGCCCAGAATCCAGAATCTGCCTCTTATATATATATATGTATATCATCAAGGTATTTTTTCACTGTAGGGTGGTGTAATTGTTCCAACCACAGAAGAATAAATTGTATTTCAGTTGATGCTACTTCTGTCCTCTTAGCCTTAATGCCCTTGAGAAATTCATGAATTAACTCTATCCTACATTCTAACCCATCATCAAATATCATGACAAAAAACAAATCTGGTGATTGGTATGCTACAATGGTTAACACAGAAGACAGAAGTACTGGCCCCTTGATGCCCAATAGAGAAGTGGGGTGAATCCTGCAGAAAGTCTATATCCAAAAGACTGATGATGATGAAAAGCCAAAACTTTGAATACTCAAGTCAGTCAGAATTCCCTATTCAGTCGGAAGAATGACTCAACACAATCTTCCCCACATCATTTCCATAACTTGTCTTAGACCAAGCTTATCATAGCATAGATAGATAGGTATATATTTCTTTAAATAAAGTATGACAATAACTGTCAGAAAATTCTGTTCCTAAAGCTTTGATTTTGTTTCTGGACTTAAATTCCAACACCAAACAATGGCAGGTGCTAATCTCAATCTCAATATAATAGCACAGGATTATAAGTAAAAGACGTCTCAAAATAACCATAAAAAGATATTTTATGGAATCTTATTCATGAATTAATGTCCACTCAATTTGATCTTATTGTCTGCTCTGGGAATGCCACCTGCAATGGCTGGTTACTTTATGAGTATTGAAAAGTCGATTCCACTGTCCAAAAAATATCTATATAAAGACAAGACACTGTTTTATGAGAAACCACAAAGGTGGGTACTGCTCATGAGGCAATAAGCCTAATTTGTACCCTACCCACAAATGATATATAAAAATTAGAAAAAAATTGTACGTATAATATATCGTATTTATTGGTAAAATAAATCATCTATATCATTATTATTATTATTATTTGTTTATCATTATTTTATTTTTGGTTTGCAAATTATAAAATTCAATACCATAAAATGGAGCTATATATATATATATATATATATATATATATATATATATATATATATAATATATATATATGTGAAAAACTTTTCACAAAGATGAAATGTATAAAACCTCTACATAGATAAGTGTTCACTGAAAACCATTTGCAGTCAATTTTGGTTACAGAAACAACAAAATTTGAATCCCAAAGTAAAAATATTCTGTGCCCCTTTAAAATTCTATAGATTGTATTAATTGATTGTATGTAGAAGTTTATGAAGATATATGTTTCAATAATAAAAAGTATTAAAGAAATGAAAAAACAGGTCTGACCAATGTATTTTTGCAGCATGCCATGTTAGGGACAATCAATGAAAAATTCAAGGGTAATCAATGACAATACTTCTCTCACATCTGGCTGAATCATGTGGCAGAAAATAAGGATCAATTTAGCATAAACTTACATTGTAAACTGAACATCCCTCTAAAAACGTATTTGGGGGGTAATTTTCAAAAAAAGTTTTTGTAGACATAATAAGGAGTATATATTTGAATATTCAGCTCTCTAGATTCATTGGGTGTGCAATAGATGCATACATAATCAGCCAGCAGGACTAACTTGAAAACTGAAGAAACCTATGCTGACAGTTTTGGTAGATGATTTCAGACAAAATGGTTCATAGCCTTGTATAATCATTGTTATATTTTTCATTTGCTTTTGCCCACAGGCCCCCAAAAAACTGGGTTAGTATATTTATCAAGTTTCTGCAGTAAATTTGATTTTGTTGTATACAAGTCTTGTATTTTATATGAATTTTTATCTCTATTCAAAAAATAGGATTTTGTAAGTATATTTTCTGACTAATATCAACAACAGATAGTTCTTGTCATATACCTGTTTATATAAAGATTTTGCTCAACAATAGGACTCTTTGATTACCTACTGAATCATATGATTTATCTTTCGAAAGGTAATGCTGGTTATAATAGAATATATTTAATATATATATATATATATATATATACATATATGTATGTACATATATATATATATACATATATATATATATATATATATACATATATGTGTGTACATATATATATATACATATTTATATATATATATATATATGTAAACACAGTAATATATATATATATATATATATATATATATATACATATATGCATATACATATACATATATATATATATATATATATATAGTTCCTTGATTTGTGCGTTTGAATGTTCTGAAAGAATATATGCTATATATATGTATAGCCAAGGAACCTTTTCATGTTTAAATACTAAATATATCAAAAAATTTCTTTGCAAAAATTCATGTCACTTCATTCAATTATTTCTCATTAACTGTAAATAATGTATCGTTTCCAGTGGTTTTCATGTTCAACACAGATTTATATATCTGTGTGTATGTGTGTAAAGATTTATATAATAAAGTACACATATATATGTGTATAATAAAATCAGATGAGCAATGATTCCTTCAGTCAAAAGTTTTTTCCAGATGTTTTTAAATAAAAATGCTTGTGGAACAGGTAAGTTTTCACATTAGAATTAATGTGTTTATATACTATACCAAAACTTCCTTTTACTTGGTGTACAAATGCTAGACATTAATCTTCTGAAAGTTCAGGAAACTTGGGAAAGAGAAATTGCTTGTAAGAAAATATAAGAATCGACCTAATCAAGTGAGTTGTAAGATGCAAAATTTAACATAGAAAAAATGTAAGCAATATAAAATAGACAGAATCTTCACTAGTTTCATGTAAAGTATAAAATAGAAACAAATGCAGTCTTAAAGTTGCCAGTTAAATGACTTTCACAGATCACTGACAGTAGAAATTTCATCAAATATCTGATTCATTCTTTGGATGATATAAATAGTTGCTCTATCAAAATGCTTTTCAGATTTGCTATTACTTTGAATCTTTTGCAAGATATCCTATTGCATTCCTGCTTTTAATGTACCATTTCACATGTTAAATAATAGTTACAATGTATTTTTGTGGATAAGGCAACCTTCAGATGAGATGAGACCCCAATTTTTATCTTTATTTGATGACTGACTAATACTGGTGTTTTAAAATGACTCCTAAAGTGCCGAGTCATTTGTAGTTAAGTTTAGAGAAGTAATCATCTTAAAACCAATGTAGTGATATCCCAATACAATGGATTAAATACCTTGAATTTATTACCAGTAATAACGTAATACATTGATGTATAACCTGTTAATCATTTGAATTGACGCTATGTTATCAGAGGAATGTATTAAGGTAAACACCATATGCAGACTATCAGCTCTTGTGGTAGTAGTAATGAAGGTCATTTATGGTTTCTTTTTCACCTACAATACAAATATTAATACCCTTATATTTGTTTAGCAGATATTTAATACACAGATAGCTTAGAAAATTGTTATATTTATAGAACCAATCTAGCAGTATTTTGAGTGGAATTTTAAGATCACAGCTTTTGCATCTGGTCTATACTATGACCCCATTTTGGGGGATATTTTTGGGATGCTTCAAGTGTCATCTCACCTGCCAAATGATACAGTAATTACAATTTCTCCATTTTATAGACCATTCTTCTAATATAGTAAACAATAAGAAAATTATCCAAACAGCTGCAGACATTTATCCATGAAGTTATGAAGAAATACTGACAGTGACGATTCTCCTGAAGTTTTGACCTTCCAAAATCTCAGAATATTTGTTTTCCAAATGTCATTAACTAAAAGACATTCATGAAAGTATCAACTGAATATTTGACTTAAAAATATCAAAAAAGAATATCTGGAGAGACTGAAAAAAATTTAGTTGAATAAATTTTCACAAGCAGAAACAAAATCCAATTCATTTCAATTTCCTGCATGTGCAAATTATTGCTCTTTTCCAAGATATTCTCAACAGTGGAAAAATATGGAGAACGTTTAAACACAAAATTTTTTTTTTTTTCCGGTAAGATGTTTAATAAGTTGATAGAAAATTTTTTTTCTTAACACTGAATAATTTGGATTGAGGAAAAAGATCAGAATCCAAAAAATTCATATAATGTATTGTAAAAAAAAAATGATTCTTGCAACGAGGGATATTTTGCCTCTGATCCCATTGAAAAATTCACTCTTCATCTAACCCCTGTTCTGAAGATATAGTCTCTGTAGGGTTTTGTTCAGTCGCTTTCCAGGTACATAGAAGGTATGAAAAAACCCAGAAAAATAAAGAAAAAGAAAAAAAAGAAACAGTGCTGGTTAATAACCCAATAAAAACCATCGTAGAACAGACATCTTCTGGCAGCATGCTATGTTTGGGGTGATCAATTAAAAAATTTGGAGAAAGGGGTGATCAGTAAATAAATCACTTTTCTTGCCTTTCGTTGGGTAACGATTACTAATATGTCTGATTTTCCAAGAAATGAACGTAAATGCAGCAGGAAACAAGGTAAGGATTAATTTGGCATGAACTTATATTGCAAATTGAACCCCCAACTAAAAATCTATTCTTTTTGGGGAGGGGTACAAAAACGTAGACACAGCAAAGAGTGAAAATAAAAATTTCAGCCCTGTAACATTATTAATGCAGCCTGTAGATGCGATACATGCAAACATCTATTGCCAGCCAGACCTGCATAAAAACTGAAGAAACCTAATGTGACAGTTTTCAACATTTTTTTCTTCATACCTGTACAAAAGACGCATAAGATACCACCTGTGATTCTACTGAAAGTACACCATAAGCAACAAAAGAAGAAAAACGAATGGTTATAAAATCTTTAAAACTGAAAATTATATTTGTTGCTGTGGGGTGATAGCAGATTCCAGTAAGATAAACCAGCCCGGCATCCCCAAGCTACGGTCCCACCGAACCAGATAGTAAAGTATGATAGCTGCTGCCTCTCAGGGTATCATAGCCTTTTTCATCTTTATCTCCATCTTTACACTGCAGTGTATCGTTTATCAAGAAGACACCTGCCCGGAGGGTGTTGTATTCGCAATGCATTCTGGCAGAGATTATTTTATCGCTGGCAATATTACTGATGGGAAATAAATTACATAGATATCCGTCATTTTATACTTCCTGCAAAATGGGTATAGGATGAAGTTGAATTTCTCTGCTTCAAGATGTCATGTATTTTTTTTTCTTTTCCCTCTTTTATGATATGTGTACATAAAGTCCAAATACATCATCACATCAATCTTTAAACATCCGTCATTAGACACAGACCTTCCCCAGGATTCACCACACCTCACTATCATGGGCGTCATGGATCCAATACTTTCCGAATTTGTCTGGTTAGTCTCTCCATTGTTTGTTCTGCCCACATTGGTTGCACATGTGATCTCTGGGCATCCATGTGGTGAGTTGCAATCTCAATCAGTTGTCGGCCAATCTTGAAATATGACCAGTCCATTTCCGTCTAAGTTTTTAATGGATTTCATGATGTCTCAGAATCCGGTTTTCTCCCCGATAAACTGCGCTGTCTTGTGATCTCTCCACGTGAGGTTGAGCATGATTCTTTCATGCACATGTTGCATGCTTTTCAGTTTGCAGGTCTGTCTCTTGGTTAGGTTCCATGTTTCAGCTCCATAAGTGACTATCGGGAGAATGCTTTCGTTGTATATCCTTCCTTTTCGGACTAATGGGATTGTATTTGAGTCCGAGTATATAAAAGTGATTAATTGTAAGGTTTTCTTCCTGTTTTTCAAAAAACTAGTGTACCTGTGTCATAAAAGATTATGACACTTTCAATCATTTACTCAATATTTCAAATCTTTGACCTTCAAGACTGTTAGCTGCTTCAATATATTGTCCCCTTTCCCTACTGTATACAATCTGACTGACACACCTCATGCTTAAAATTTCAACACTGTTAAGGTTGATAAATACAATTATGATATTTTAAATCTATTCTATAATTACTTGCCAACTAAACTATTTCAGAGAAAAATACTTGTCTAAAGTTAGCAACATAGAATTTTATTGTGTCATTAAACAAATCCTACAGCTAGCAATCATTCTCTCAGAAAATTCCCTTGATTTACATTCTTCTCTCAATAATAGGATCAACATTTTGATATAAAATCTGTGGTAGCTCCAACAAGCCTAAATTCTTTTTTTTTCATTCTGATTCCAGCAATTTCTTTAAATATTTTATCCGTGGGACTGAAGCCAAGAAAATTAAATGCATAATGGGACAATTCCACTTGAAATTGGTTTTCTTCATGCATCAAAAAAAAGTTTAAATCTTTGGTTTCAATGTTTTTGCTAAAGTGATATTCGCTTTTGGTTAAATTCTCCAATCTCAAGATAATTGTAGGATTTCAGCTTTGCATGCTTAAAGAAACTTATGCAAATTTACGTTAACATCATATTTGTACTACTTACTCAAAATTGAGCATATCCTCAAGTTATTTCAGCACAGGTTGGGTCTGATTTTTACATTTGTGTTGTTTAATAACTCAAAATTTTTTCTGAAATTAATTGCTATCCTTTCCTTTTTTATATTACTTTCAGTTTCTTTTTTGTATCTTATTTTTATCCATATTTAATTGGAGATACAATTTTACAAATTGGAAATAAAGTAAGATCAGCCAAGACCATGAATTACGCCAGAGACACACTACTATCACTTCCGAGTCCTAAGGTGACAGAGTACATAGTTAGTCTGTCATTTGTACATTTGTATTTTATCTAGGGATATTCACATAATTTATTTGTTACTCAAGTTTTCCAGAAATTTCCAAAAATATTCATTTTCCAAAAGTACCCAGAAAGATCTCATTTTTCCAGAAATTTCCAAAAAATACTCAAAAAGATCTCAAATTCCCCAAAAATTTCCAGGAATATCATTTTTTCAGAAGTACCCAGAAAAATCTCGAGTTTTCCAGAAAGATCTCAAGTTTTTCAGAAATACCCTGAAAGATCTCAAGATTTCCCAAAACACTTGTCTTAGCTGGATAATTACACTCATAAAATAAGATATGTTCCCCCAGTTTCCCAAATAGCATTAATTGAAGTAACTTATAGTGGGTCTGGCCTGTATTTAGCTCAAGTGGATATAGATTAGATAGAAGGATTATGTGTGTGGTATCATATTTTTTATAAACGTGTACCATCTATATATCTCTCAAGCATCTCCTTATAGGTAAATGTCCTGAAAAGCACCTGAACTATGTGGGGGTTTAGCGTAGTTTCGCATTCAAATATCTGGAGAATTTTACAGTAGATAGAGATGGAGGATTTGAAGACTTCATTACATATTCCCAATGCATGAATTCTCATCTGTAGAATGAATTCAAAAGTCATCAACATTATTTCTGTTCTCTAATAAAAACATTAATCAAACTTTAACAACAAAGTTAAAGAAAAAACAAACATAAAGAAGTGTTTTGTGAACTTGTCTTTCTTGGACCATTTTGTTTATGTATGTGTATATATATATATATATATGTATATACATATATATATATATATATATGTATATACATATATATATATATATATGTATATACATATATATATATATATATATATATATATATATATATATATATGTGTGTGTGTGTGTGTGTGTGTGTGTGTGTATATATATATATATGTGTGTGTGTGTGTGTGTGTGTGTATATATATATATATATATATATATATGGATAAAAGGATAAGTTCATAGGCAGACACATAATTATTAACTGAACATTAACCTGAAATTTCTATTCTATAATGTTTGATTAATGTGATTAATATTCATAACTGACCTAAGTGCATTGACAAAGAAAGGGATTATGTTTATAACATACTATCAGTCAAGTAAATTAAATTCTTTTACTTACTTATGTATATATACACAAACACACACACACACATATATATATATATATATATATATATATATATATATATATATATATATAGGAATATTTCTGCAAAGGGGAGGCAGACACTTACAGCAAGTGCGCATCTGCCAGGAGAAGGACACTCCTGTCAAACCTACGACCTTGGGATCCAGCTCCAATACGTGCCACCTTGGTGGACCATAAGATGCTGATCCTTGGCTTAAAAGGTGGGCTTGACTATGGCCTTACTTTAAAATTTCCATTGCTCAGGCAATGGTGGGTGTCTCTCAACATATATTTATCTATAATGCCATGTGGGTGTTTATATATGTCTATGTATAACACAGCATCTTGGTTAATATATATATATATATATATATATATATATATATATATCTTTGTATAAAACTAAGTGGCTGTTAATATATATATATATATATATGGGTATTTATCTATATATTTATGTATGATATTATGTGGATGCTTACATGTATTTATGAACAATACAATGTGGGTGTTTATCTGTATACTTATGTATAATACTATGTCAGTGTTTATCTATATATTTATGTGTGATACGATGTGGGTGTTTATTTATTGATGTATAATACTATGTAGGTGTTTATATATATATATTTATGTATAAATGTAAGTTGATGTTTATATATATACATATATATTCATGTATGATACAATTTAGGTGTTCATGTATATTTATGTGTATTACTATGAGGCTGTTCATATAAATAATTATGTATAATACGATGTGGGTGTTCATACAATTGTGTATAATACTAGATTGGTATTTATACATATTTATGGGTGTTTATCTATATATTTATGTAAAATACTAGATAGGTATTTATATACATCTGTGTATCATACAATGTGGGTGTTTATCTATATGTTTATGAATAAAACTATGTGAGTGTTTATTTATATTTATGTATGATATTGTGGCTGTTTATATATATCTATGAATAATACTGTGGATATATATATATATATATATATACATATATATATATATATATATATATATATATATATATATATATGTGTGTGTGTGTGTGTGTGTATATATGTATATATATATATATGTATAAAAATATAGGTGTTTATATGTATTTATGTATAATACTTTGGGTGTTTATATATATTTATGTATAATACTTTGGGTGTTTATATATGATACATCAAAGCAATTCATGAGTATATAAAGATATATTTATCTTTTGCAAATTATCAAGAAGTAAGAGTGTTCAACATAATTAGTGCAAGATAACGTATTCAATGTTCATAATAATAATGAAAAAAAGGAATATATAGATATGCCAATAAGACCACAGTCAAATGATGTAAAAAAAAACATTTATTTTATCCAACAGATATTCATTTTTCAACAGAATCTATCTCCTTCCTAATCAATACAGTTAATTTACTGGTGAATATTAATCATATAGATGAAACATTATACAGTGAAAACTTAGATAAAAATCCAGCTAATAGCTGTGTCTGTCCACAGATTATTGATCCACCCTTGTATGTATACATATACATACACACACACACACATACAAATATATATATATATATATATATATATATATATATATATATATATTATTGGAATACATCCTGATGTTTCTTTTCTGGGATCCCAGTAATGTTTCCATTTTATTTCCCTTGAAGCAGTTTATCACTTTTTATTCAGATGACCTCATCTAGAAAGGATCATTTTCATAGCATCTGTGATAAATCGATTCTCGGGATGCAAAACATAAAGTGCAAAGGAGAGAAGGAAAAAAGAAAGGAAGCACACTACACAGTGTTTATAACTAATGTATACACTCTATATCTATATAATTATTGCATTCTCGATGATATCTTTCTATTAATTTTTTATGCGATCATTACTCAGGAACTGAATGTTTTAACAGAGATTAGCTTTGAAACTCAATTGGAAACAAATAGTTTCATCGTAGAAACCGGTACAGAAAAATGCTGTCAAAAATGTACATTCAACATCAAAGTTTTTGAAGAGAATCTGTTCTTCATTGTTTTTTTAATCATTATCTTTTTTCTTTAATCTATCTTTGCCTTAGTTTAATTTGGTTAGATAACACTTCATACTTTCTTTAGTATAAACTAATACTAATTTAAACTGCTCCCCTTCCCCCAACAGGACAAAAGTAAAGACCTGTAAAAACAAGGAGTATAAATAAGCAAAGTTTTTCATGTGATCTTGATTAGGATATACCTCCTAGACCATCTTAAAACTTTGTTCACAAATTTTGTTATGACTTATCAACTTTAAATGAAAGAGTTGATTTTACAAAAAAAAAAAGAATAGCAAATATTGGTAATCAAAAAAGTGATAGGACAATCCACAATTATTTAACAATGTTATGGAGATTAAAGAAAGAAATGATTGCTTCTTATTCTTTAATTATAGCTTCTGTTTATAGAATACTAATGACGTTTTTCTTATCGAAGAATACTTGATACTTTTTATATAAGAAAAAAATTATTTATTATAGAATTCTGACAAGTTTTCATTATATAATATATATTGCTTCTCATAAAATGATATAGCTTTCATTACAGAATAGAGATGCATCTTTATTATATAACACTTGAAGCTTCTTATATAATAATTCAACTTTTATTGTATACTGATATTCATTGAGATTTTATTAGCTAATACTATTCATCTAGTGAATAGTACTCATGCTGATTATTTTATTATACCAATATACTACCTATAGCTTTCAACTTTTCATGTGGTAATATATGTAACTTTTGATTATATAACTGAATTCAAATCTTTTTAATATATAACAGTACATACAGCTATTTTATATCATAACCTTATAGTTTTTTTTTATATAATCATACAAATAATAATATGATTAATTGGTTTTATATGAACAAATAAATACATTCTAAAATTATTGATCATCCATCAAATACATGTTAAAGACAATTAATTATTCATTTAGTAAATAGTACTCATGCTTATTATGAACTTCAGTAAAACTAAAGTCATGTGCAACATTATTATTTCATTATACTTATATACTACCTATAGCTTTCAACTCTCCATATAGTCATATTTATAGCTTTCGATTATATAACTATATTCAAATCTTTTCAATATATAATGGTATAACCTTATAGTTTCTTATATAATCATATAAATGATAACATGATTAATTGGTTTTAAATGAACAGCCGATTATATTCTTAAATTATAGATCATTCATTAAATCCAAGTTACAGACAATTAAAAAATTTATTGGATATGAATAACAAAGTAAAAATATATTTAAAATAGAATTATACTTGCAGAAAAGAATAAAAAATAGTTACTCCACATTTTTTGTTTACAGAAAATTACTTACAATATCATACTTGAGTATAAAAATCATGCTTGGATTTACAACAAACTAAATTTGTCAGAGTTCGATTATTTTTTTGAGTACAAGAACACCTTTAGTAGAGTTAGTTTTAATGTTTATAGTTAAGGTATTGAGGTAAAAATTAAAATCAACAAAGTATAAGCTGAAAACATGAACACATTAAATTTATAAAAAGACCTTGAATAGTGTGATATTAAATGGTATGAAAATTTTTGTATTAAGTAACCGCACTAATCAAGATATATCTGTGGGTGTATAAATTTATATTGCAACTCTCATAAGGTCTCTCTTGTGTCTACCAACCAAGATTTTTTTTTGTTGTAATCTTTCTATAAATGATTGCAAAATCATCTTCAGTGCTATTATATTATAATAGATGGATATAACTGAGTAAAATATATATGTTTAGAATTAAACTTACAGAAGAGAATAAGAAGTAGTTACTCCAGATTTCAAGGTAAAAATAGTGATTTGTTATAATATGATACTTGGTTACAAAAAAAACATGCTTGGAAATTAAATAAACTTAGCTAGAGCTTGAGTACCTCTTCATGAGTAAATGCAGCTCTCAGTAGGGCTCTTTTGTTTGTACCGCCCAAAATCTTCTTTCTAACCTTTCTATCAAGGATAACAAAATCATTTTTAGTATATATGATAAGGAGTACAGCTAAAAAAAAGTAAAAAATATATTTGAAATTATACTTACGTAAAATAATAGAAAATAGTTACTCCACACTTTTAGGTAATAAAATCATTTGTTAGAATATCATCCTTGGGTACAAAAACATGCCTGTGTATCGAACAACTGTTTGTCAAACTTTCATTTGGGGGTCAACTCATCCTCTAAGTGCCTGCAGGGGAGAGATACTGCTGAAGATGAGGAGCCAGAAAAGAGAAATGAAGAGATGAAGAGGCACTGGAGTTATCAGAAGTGCTATCTTTGTCAATATCAAGTGCCCTCAGTTCACACACATCAATGAAGTTGGCATAGAATTGAAGGTGTACTCTCCACTCTACGAGAAGAAGTCTAAACATACCGAGAAGAACATAGGGTAAAATATATTTGGAATATAGGAATTTCAAATGAAACGATCCAATCATATCAAGAGCTGAGCTGAGCAGAGCTGGTAATAGGCCCTGGCCAGATGGGAAACGTAAGCCCCCTTTCAAACTACTCATTAAGTATTTTTATAATCAGTGCTAAATACATATGATTTACGTATGGGTACAGACATGTATGCCTCTGGGGTATGCCCCCCCTCCCCCTCAAAACTATAGGCCTAGACCGACTGCCCCCCCCCACTAGCCACTCCTTTGCCTGGGACTGTAGCTCTAAATTATTATTCATGAGGATAAATAAATAATTTTGTAACTAATTTGTTGAATTTCAACCAGAATTTTTTACTGAATAATGCTCAATCCATGTGTTTCTGGAGAAAGTGCTTTGACAAGGAAGGATATTATGCCCAGAAAACCAATATTTTGTTGTGTAAAATAAATACTTTTTTCCATCTTTAAGGTTTGAATTTATTGATGTACCTATGTATTAATTCGTGTTGGGCATTATGTTTAAATTATTTATTTTAATTTAATTTTGATATTTAATAATATTCATTTATTGTCTTTTATATTATCATAATATTTATTATGTTAAAAGTATTGATATTGTGTCGTTAACACCATCATCATTATTTTTTGATAACTGCATTTATCAATTATACATTGTCTTCATAGCAACGTAATTGTCATCATCATTATTCTCGAAACTTCACATAAGATGCATCTGGTGTTAGAAGTGAGACAAAAAGTCTCTGGATCTCCAGCAGCTTCCCAAGCATTTTTGCTCACCAAGTATTATCACACGTATCTTCACACCAGAGATGTCTGGGCAGTGTTGGAAATGGGGGGGGGGCGGCTTATACCAACTTCTCAATTTCTAGGTTTTTTTCATATGTCTAATACGTCTACTAATAGAGACAACCATTCTTAGCTATCCTTTGTTAAATTTACCTGTTCATTCTTCACAAATATGCATTCATATTTTATTCATCTCTCATAATAACACGCATAAATCCTAGATATAGCTTTACCGTTTACTCAATTCCCCAAACCCAGTTCCATCGCTGTGTCTGGGTACCACGTGGCAGCAATTCTTTTTCTTTTCTTGTTGTTATTTTTGGCATCATTCAACTCCACCTCTTCCGCCTTCCCTTTAATAAGTAGCATCTAAGTGTATAACAGTGCTGGTCTTGAAAACAATTCATTCCCTGGCAATCATTGCAGACAGTGAAATATGAAACAAACGTATAAACATACCCCATGAGCACCTCACAGTAGAATAATGGTTAGTAAATTAGTCTTGTGACCTTTACAGCAGTAGTAGACTTGATGCTTACCGAGTACTCAGCACTTGTGCTCTTGTGCCAGACCGGTGGTTTCGAAACAGAAAACTTAACGCTCCCCTCCTATAAAGGAAATATATTGGCAGACCCTTATTTTCAGCATTGAGTTTTTAGAATAATTGGTGAACTACAGTAAAAAGCAATTTTTTACCTTTAAAAATCATATTTATTTAAAACAGATTACATTTATTCGAATTCCAATACATGGTATAGATCTTTGTACGATTATTATGCTTTTTGGTATCCAAACAATGGATGATATTTCTCTTCAACTAGATTTCATCGTCAGGTTCAGAGGGAACACTGCTGTAGACCCCTAGACATTATTTGATGGACACCTAATAGTCCAGGCTCCAGTTTTAAAAACACTGTGCTAAGCTAGGATACCTCACTAGGGAGTAGTGGTAAGAAACTAATCTTGCAGACCATTACTTGTATAGTGAGCTCAATCTTTGCTGAGAGATCCATACCAAATTTAAATGGATAATGGAAAAATGAAAGTTAAACAATAAAAACAATCAAAATGGGAAAATTCCCCGATGCAAAGTCAGAGTTTTCAGGAATACTGGACAGTTAAATACTTTCTGTTGTGGTGAAACTGAGAGAAACAATTGGAAAAGGAAATGCTTATTACTGACAACAAGCTCAGTCAAGCTTTAATGGATGCCAAAGGTTGCATGGGGCACCAAAAACCCTGGGGCCAGCCTTGATCTTGTACTTTGTATCAAAGCATGTGCGCATGTTTGTCTCTTGAGTTTTAAAACAAAAGAAATAAATAATCTGCTTTCACAGGCGCACTGACCCCATCCAAACCTTGAGGGACCCAACTGACAAAACGATGCAAAACCAATTAGTGTCATGTTTCAAGAATTATTCAATTAGGTAAATTACATTAGTTATTTGTTTTTTTTCTTGTTGATTGTACTTATTTGCCTTTATATAATTAGAACCTTTTAACCCATATAGGGATGCTGGGCGGCCGAGTGGGTCATAGCGCAATTGATAGAATTGGCAAGCCAAGTTCAAACTCTGAGAGGGACAGTTGGTGTTGATTTGCCCTTGGAAAAGGCATGAATCATTCTCTCTTTCTCTCTCTCTCTAGCTATGTATAATATAGCTTAGGGTGAAGTGAGCGACCCCACTTTGGTTGCCAGTTGCCTGTAACTCTATTTTCCATGTTGCGAACAGGGCCCGAGTAAATAATAATGTGATATATGGAGCTCAAGCAAGGATGGCTAGAGTTGTAACCAGCTTAAGGTCACTACTAGTGTAACCCATGTGTTACCAAGGTCAGCAACATTCAGCAGTTCAACTGACCATCGAAAAAAATTATTAAGAGGCAGATCTTGGTTCTTATTAGATGAATGATATCATTCAATACCTTTTCCATTTGTATACAAAAGGAACTTGGAGAACAAGCAAATTTTTATAGCCAAAAAGATTTTCAGATTATGACATAACCAACTGACTTCACCAGAGGTTTTTTTAATGTATCTAAACCATACTCTTTCTTCCTTGGTCCCAATTTAACCAATTACTTGGGTTCATATCTTTTCCATTATAAATTTCTGCAACTGTTTTATTCCATTCATTCAGTACAACTGTATTCCTTGCAGGACTCTCAATCATTTCTATTTTTACAAGACATAATTTTCTGTTTATTTAAATGTTTGACTATTTCAATTTCTCCTGTTTTTTTTCCCCATCATAACCTAATTTTGAAACTGGCACTCAAAACCATAATTATATCATTCTATGCTTTTAAAGATCTTAAGAGTAATTTTTTTCTTCAAGTAAAAGAAGTTTCTTAAAATTTTTTTGTGTAATTTGGTGACCTTGTTTATTAGGGAAAGGAAAGAAACAAGCAAAGAACACAACTGAAAGAGATAGGAGAGTTCTTCAACAAAAGAAGAGTACCCCCCCACATACTGACTATAATCTATTCAAATCATTTAACGCACTAAACACCAATTTTTCTTGGAAAAGATATAATAGATATGGACCTATTTCCATTAATGTAGCATTAAAATTTGACAAGGACTTTGATTAGAACAGAATTGCCAGGTGTCTTTTGCTCCCCAAGACCAAATTTATGTGGTCTTTGAATCAAATTAAGTAACTTCATTAACAAAAAACTTGAAATCCATCATCAGAAGAAGCTTACGGGGGAAAAAATGAATTAAAATACATATTTTTTCATCTATTTATCTAAGATATTCAGATTATATCATATCATTTGTGTGTAATGGACTGTTATCTTTTGTAAATTGGGTGTAAATCATTCTTCTTCACAACAAAATCTCTATTTTTGGAACCAAATAGCTTTGTTAAATACCATTTTTGCCCAAGCACAGGAGATTTGTCCGTCTGACATCTTTTTATTGCATTGGAACTTCAGGATAAGTGTAATCCAAGGCATTTATTTTTAGATTCGAAACAAACAAGAAGATTCTTTATTGATAATTTGATTACCAGCATTTTCTTTCATCATAATATTTTGAATGATTTTTCTGGTAACTTGAAGTTGAAAGAAAATACAAGTTAAGAATTAATAATAATGGTTTTCAATGCTTCATCTAATAAAAAAATAACTTGTCTATAACTTTGAGAAAAGTCATTACCATTCCAATTTTCGTTTAGACAATCCAATCTCTCCGAAATCAAAATGAATTGGCCAAAACATTATGTCAACATCAAAGACCTGAAGAAGAGATTGGATTGTCCGAACAAAAGTTGGAGGAAAAAAAAAACAGATTTTAGGGGAGTCAAGTTTAATCTGAAGCAGAACATCACGTTGAGAAAGCAAATCATCCTTCACTAGATTTGTTTTGGAAGCAACAAGTAACAAAACAGGTCTGGTTAGTCATTCAATGAAAACTGTCATGTAACCAATGTCTTTTGGCAGCATACCATCTTGACAGTGATTAATTAAAAGATTAGAAAAAGGGGAGATCAATATTTTGTGGTCATTGATCACTAAAAAAAAGTAAGAACTTTTCTTGAAAAGGCAGGCGGACACAAACTGAAGGATCAATTAAGCATAAACCTACATTGTAAATTGGACCCTCAACTAAATAATTACTTCGTGGGACAGGGATTTTCAAAAAAACAAAAAGACTGTTTTTCCTAGACGTAATAAAGAGTAAACATCTAGTTTCATTGGTCCGCCTTGTATACGTGATACATACACAGTCAGTTAGACCAACTTAAAAACTGAAGAAACCTATGTTGACAGTTTCTAAAAAAAAACCTTTGTTCATATATAAATCATAATTAGAGAAATAAAAATCATGATTTAAACCTATCAATTTTATAGAAAGTAAGGAAAAGATTTCTCATATTGTACACCATACTTGCTGAAACAGCATCGTAATGATTTCTTTGCTCCCAAATTTTCACATATCCATGATTGATCAGAAACCGGAAAAGACTTCTTCTTTGTAATCAAAAGCAACAAAACAAACTCATTTATTTATGTCTCAGAAATAATACGAACTTTAACTTGATGTGACAATATCTTATTAACAAATATTACAAAGATATGCTTGACCAAGCAAACATGAAGCCAGATAGATAAAAGAAAAGAATAAAACTCCATTGACTATATAAATATGTATAAATATATGTATATATAAATCATTACTTAAGTTCATTCACTGTTTAGCGATGATAATTTCTATATTTTTACATTCTATGATCCCGACTTTGCAGCCGGGGACACATGCCCAGAACCAACTTTATACTATTGTTAATAAAATCATTTGTTTTTTCCCTCGATACTGTCTGTTGAAGATGGTCATCAGGCAATGTTCCATGGTTTGTGATATTATCAAATTAATATAACTGAATGATTCTCTCGACAGACAGCTAAAAGTCAGCGATGGAAACGCTTCAGTATGCACTGGCAAGGTCTCCCAACTAATTGCCTGATAGGTAAAAAGGGCATTTTATTGAGTTGTAGCAGATGTGCAGGAGTAGCGATGCTGCTTTATCTTTATCTAATTATTTGCTAATTTGTGCCCCACATGACCACGAGTTGTTCATGGCAAGTCATGGTTCAATTCACAGCTTGATAATGAATCCACTTGCTAATCTAAGATATGCTTTCTGCTTAGCCAGAACTATTGATAATAGAATTTTTATTAAACTATGAGCATAGCAATGGAGTGGTACATCCCTCGTAATCAATTTTGCTTGAAAAAACACTGAGTCAGTTGATTAGTCACTGTCATGGTTGACAATAGAGGAAACAGCCTTTTGCTGCTACTGCCTGGGCAGACGGAGTAGTTGCAAGAGAGTGGTTTATACAAGTGCATGTTCATGCACTCTTTTCTCTATCAGCCATCATGGTATGCCGGTGATGAGTCATTTTTTTTTCGCCAAGATATCTGGCAATGGAAGAGAGCTCAGGGAGAAGAAGTGGATTCATGCCTTCCTCTCGGGTATTGGTGTATTATTTGATTAAACTATCAAGGTAGCAGTCTAGTGGTTTGTCACTTGTTATCAACTTTGCTTGAAGAGTGTTGAGTTTAAGAGATACATTCCTTCAGTTGATTAGTCGTAGTCATGGTTGACAATAGAGTAGAGCAGTCTAGTAGTCTATCTGTTTTTGTAAAAATCTGGCTTGAAAATTACTGAGAGAAATGTTAAGCATAAGTTACTAGTATCATAGGAGCAATAGGTGGATGAAAACTACTCTCATTGCAACTCTGATGTCACCCCCTGCCATTTCTGTTTGGCTGAAGTCCAAGTTATTAAATGATCAGTAGTTAGCAGAGTCAAATCAAAATCATTATCACCAGACACATAGTGGATGACAGCAGTTACAATTCAAAATCACCCATGGAGCTAAAACATGGAACGTAACCAAGAGACTGACTCTCAAACTGAGAACCACGCAATGCGCACATGAGAGAATCATACTCAACCTTGCATGGAGAGATTAAAAGACAGCACAGTATATCAGGGAGAAAACAAGAGTCTGAAACATTATAGAATACATTATAAAACTCAAATGGCAATGGGCTGGTCATGTTGCAAGAATGGCAGACTACAGATTGACATTGCGACTCACAACATGGATACCCAGAGATCACATGAGAAACCAAGGCTAACAGAATACAGGATGGAGAGACGAACTAGACAAATTAAGTATTGGCTCCGTGACGCCCATAATAGAGAGGTTGGGTGGATCCTGGGAAAGTCCATGCCCGATGACAGATATTAAAAGACTGATGATTATGATTATGTTGATGATTGATAAGATACAAAAATGGTCACTTGAAGCAAGTGTCATCCAGCCTATGCGAAGAGCAGTTCACTACAACCTTCTCCATATTAAAACATTGGCAACAAACAAATGTCGTGTATACAGGTCTGGATAGTCTTTCAAAAATAATTGGCATGTGACGAACATCTTTTGGCTGCATGCTGTTTGGGGTGGAGGATCATTGAAAAAACATTTTGAAATCTGATAAAAGGATTGATTGATGAATCAGTTACTTTTCATTGCCTTCTGTTAGATACCCTAAAAGTCTGAATTAAAAAAAAGAAATAAGTGTGAACTCTGCCGGACAAGAACTAAGGGATCAATTTAGCATAAACCTATATTGCAAATTGAACCCCGCCCCCTGCCCACTTAAAACCTATTTAGGGGGGAAGATACAATAAGGAGTAAATGTTCAAATTTTTAGCTCTCTCGCTCCATTGGTTTAGACTGTATACACAGCACAAATATAGTTAGATAGATAGCCAGCCAGAATCATTTAACCTACATTGACTGTTTCTGATGCAATGAAAGTCAGGATACAGAATTAGCTGAAATTCTTGTCATTTTAGACAAATTTTCACGCACTTGCAAGGCTGAATTTGGTAAATTTAAAAAAAAATCGTTCTTTTACCAAAGTTAAGAAGAAATATGGGGAATATTATTTTGGGGGTATACCAAAGATTCTGCCAAATTAATGCACATGGGAAGAACCAAATATGTAAAATTTGCCCTAAAAGTACTTGAATTGATAAAGGAATACAGAAATAGGTTCAATTTTACCTCTTTCATCTGGAAACTTTGGTATCTGGACATTGCCATATTTATCTTACCAAGCCTCATATTGGAATCAGAAATGGTACTTACCTAAAAGAGAAAAAAAGAAATGAAATTAAGAATAGCACCAACAGGTATGTATATACAATAAGAAATACATAGGTGAAACTCCAAGAAAATTAAACAAGAGAATTCATGAACATAAAAGGGCTATATTGATGAATAGCACACTAAATACACTGATGGTCTATTGCAAAACCACAATTATGATTTAACTGGTTCATGAATAATAAAGAAAGATTTGAACGAAATAAGATGACAAGTTATAAAATCAGCATTAATCTCAGAAATCGACAGGAAAAATTCACAAGTCTCGATTTGGTGAAGTCAATATTGAAACAATATATATTTGTATGTATTTATCATGATACGAACAACAGTAACATAATTATAATTGGTCACTCAATAAAAACCATTGCATGACCAATGTGTTTTGGCAGTGTGCCGAGTTGGGGGTGATCAATTAAAAAATCGTGATTAATGAATAAATCATGTCTCTCAATTTTTGTTTGTTTTGTAAAAAAAGTTTGAATTTTTTTTTTCAGAAAGCATGAACGCTGCTGGACACAAATTCATCCTTGATTCACAAGAAATTCCAGAAACTGAAAAAGTGGAAAAAATGGCTTTTCTATACAGTCATTTTTCATTGATACACAGAATTTTGATTCTTACAATTCCCGATGCATATTCCCCGAAAACGAAGCATTTTTAAGTTGTCTGGAGTTCAATACTTACAGTAACAGATGAAATGCAAACTTATTTGATCACTTTATTGTCATTGAATAAAGAATTTTTCCCTCTCTATAGAACTATTAATGAATCTGTGAGTAGTTCTCTGTGACAATACAGTCATTGCATATGTGGAGTTCAGAAAGTGTTAGACATACAGTCAGTTGGTATGTATGAACAAGTATATTAACATATAGTAATTATATATCATATTATATCATAATGCAAATATATATATAATATACATAGCTATTATCTTATATTATATTATATTATTATCATTATTTCTGTTAATTATTATGATGGATAAGAAATGTTTACCTTGAGGAGTATATACATACATAGATTATATGTAGTATGGTCTGAAATTTGTTCCTTAATTCTGTGTCATTATCTGAATTGAACACAAACATTGTACTATCTTAAATGACTACATTTCTACAGAAAAATCCCAGTAAATGCTGGAGCGGCCCCATAAGGAGCTAAGACTCCCCGCTTAAAGCTCTAACTATGCCTCTGTGTATATTATACGGAATAAACATTTTTACGGGACTTTATTGCTTTTATAAAGATGAGCATTAATTAATTTATAAAGATTGCATTTTTAGACTGTAGTAAGCTAATCAAAAATTATTTCCTTGATTATAATTAAGATTATAATTAGAAAGAAAAATACCAAGAGAATTGATAATTATCAATTGTCTTGGCATTTTTCTTTCTAATTCTTTTCAAAATCTTCCATCATGAACAAAATTATGAATGAATAGTATTAAAACTGCCCACGGAAATAAACTAAAGGAAATTAAATTTTTAGAAGCCCCCCCGAAAACAACAGCTATTTATAAAGTTATTATACACGACTACGAAAAACTATCATCTGTACTAATTTTGAAGCTGCACTAAGTTAGCTTACATGGATCAATAAGAACCTGAGGCAGCAGGACTTTCCATATACAGATGGAAAAACGAGAGAATGAATAAATTCAAAAGAATAAAAACAGACAAAATGAGAAAATCTAGAATACTCTTGTTTTATCAGATTATTGTAATAAACTTCTTTTTTCTGATTTTTTTATTTTTCTTACTATGAAAGATAAATAATCAAATAAGATAATACTATACTTTAAACGTTGCCAAAGTTCTGTTGCCAGGAACCATAAGGTCAGCATTGATCAGAACTATGGTTTTGTCTCAGACTGAGGTAATTAGTGCAGGAATTCTGTAACAATTCCCAGAGATGATTGTCCAATAGTTTTATATTTCTAAGGCATTTTTGTACATGAGTTTTTGAGGTAGTTGGGTTAAATCAGTTGATACATTATACAAATAAGACTAAGGACAGTATCCCATTGATTTATATAAAATGCTTCCTACAATAACTGTAAAAGCAAGAACAATGTTCAGACGTTTTATAGTTTTTAATTTGTGAAGGTGTCCTATCGCACCATAGGAAAACAGTTCCTTCAAGGAAGGATTAGTTATCTGATTATAGAATGAGGAAATTAGCCAAAGAAAAGAATGATTAGATAGCCAAACCTACTTTCTGTTTATTATGTGAAAACAGGTGTGTTCTTCACACCTCTTCCTTTTTTTAAAGAAATTCTGTGACTTTTGTTCTGTTATTACGAAACATTTTGAAAATCTGTTAATGGCAATATTTTAAAGAAAAGAAATGAGATTAATCTGAATTTGGAAGCAACAACTTCAATTTTGACATTCAGATCTTCAACTCAATGTCTAGAAAAAAGTATTTTCTTGGTAAGCAGTTTGAAAAGTTGTTATTTTCCGATCTCCAAAATAATCAAATAGCAATTTCCATATTAAAGTTGACCAGAACAAAGTGTCGAACAGACATAAAAGACCCAGTCTTGAAGGATACTATTAATGATAATTGCAAATTATCTCATAAATTTCACACAATCAATTAACCCATAAATCAATAAATCACTATATCATCATCATCATCATCATTATCAGTCTTTCAACATCCGTTTTTGGATATACAACTTCTCTAGGATTCTGCATTTCTCCATCATGGGCTTCACAGAGCCAATTTGAACTTTTCTTGCTCTTAAAAGTTGAGCTTACTTCACCAAAGGCTTGCCATCCAAGAGTGTTTCTTCGTTTGATTTCTCTTCTTTTAGGGATTTCAAAGAGATTCGTTGACATGGGTGTATGTAGTGGTCTACTTTCTACTGTTCTATGTTTGATTTTGATCAATGTGTGTTCATTTCTGGTGTGATAGTGCACATGAACTTTGTTTTGCTGAAGTTCATGTGAAGGCCGACTTCTTTGCTAAATTCATTCAGTTCATCTAGTCTAAATATATATGTATATATACATACACATGTATGTATATATATATATATATATATATATATATATATATATATATATATATATATGCATACATAATTAGTGGTACAAGGTGGAATGATGGTTATCAACATAGAAGATGGAATAAATAAATCAACTTCAAATAGTGACAGTGTACCAAAGATCTTTGGGAAGGCATGAACCATCTTCTCCATGAGCTCTGCCCAATCACCAGATATCTCGACAAAATATCTCATCATTTGTGATGGCTGATGGAGAAAAGAGCGGGTGACAAATGACCCTACCCGGCTTCTACCCCCATCATCAACCTTGTCAAAACATCTTTTTAAGCTTTTTGATTCCTGTGTATATAATTTTGAAAAAATATTTAGAAGTGATAGTGTTTATTGACATTCTTGTTCATGGTGAATGAAAAGCAATTCGAAGCAAAGTATCCTTTCATAGCATAATTTGTTGGAAGTCTTTTAATGTCTGCTGACTAATTCCAGAACAATTATGGAATATTGCAACCAACAGATAGAGATCTTGAATTGTCTGCTGATATGCTTGAAAATGGTATTTGGTTTGCAAATTAGTCTTTGAAATCCCATTCAGAGAATTTTCTCCCACAAAGAAAGTGATTGAAAGACATAAAGCACTTAATTTGCCTATATTCATAACTAGCTTCTCTCTCTATAACAGCTTTACTATCTTATCTAATTCCATTTATCTAAACTATGAACTTTTCCATTTGTATTAAAGTACAATGTACTCCTTGAAGCCTATTATGCATATACTTTGTATACATCAGGGAAAGGTTTCATTTGCAATTTTGTGAATAATGTTGGTAGCATGAATCTAATAATGAAAAAGCTTTCATCGATAAATAGGCATGACCCTAACAATTGCAATTTTCAGATTAACTTCGTATTAAATAGATAGTTATTGTTACTTTGAATAGCAAAGGGAAGCTATGTTGATACTTAAGGATGTAAACACTAAAATATAGATTTAAAGAGACTGAATGGATTTTGATAATAACCTACATTGTAATTATCTCCAGAACAACAAATTCACATATGCTAAAGAGGAAGGTTTGTGAAAAACAAATTTAAAAAAGAAGATGGTATCATGTTTTTTTCTTCATCTGATCAGAATAATTGATCTGCTTGCAATGGGGGAAAAGGTCAAAGTACATTCATGCATGGACTTTTGCTTAGAGAGGAAAACTAATAAAGCCATGGTTGAACTGAACATATGCAAGAGCCATTTTGAACATTTTGTAATGTGATTCAGTCAGTTTATCTCTTATAGTTTGGATTTTTTTTATCTTTGATTTTATGAGAGGAAAAAAGTTTACATCAAAACTTGTAAATGCATAATAGAAAGGAATCTTTATGGATGCCACAATGGCTTTACCATTGATCTATGAAAAAAAATGCTGTACATAAAAATTTCATTTTTACAAGTAAAAAATCCCAACTTATCAGATCGTTTTTTATGAAAGCTTTCAAGTGAATGCATGGACATTTTAATATAATAAAAAGTAGTTTTCAACACTTTAATCTTAAAAACTAGAAAAAAGTAATTGTTGCTGTATCTCATCAATAAAATGTAAAAAGTACATAGATCTTTAATGCAAAATCAAATAATTGAGCTTACATATATATATATATATATATCATATATATATGAGTATTCACGAATATGAATATACATATATACACATACATATTATGCATCATATATATGATTATATATATATATAATCATATATGTATATGATCATGTATATAATGATATATGTACAAAATCATATATATATATATATATATATATATATATGTATCTATATATCATCATGTATATAATGATATATGTACATAATCATATATATATATGTATGTATATAATCTACTGTGCTTTTAGCTTTAAACACTAAAGATGTAAAAGAATTTTTTTCATTTGTATCATTTTAGTCAATTATTTATATATATATATATATATATATATATATATATATATATATATATATATATATATATACATATATATATCAGAGAACTTAGAATAGCTGATGATGATACACACACAAATATGTATATACATACATCAATAATGAAATGCAATTCAATATTATTATTCTTATTAGTATTTCTTTGTTCTTATTTTCAGCTGCATTTTATCTCAATTCCCAGATCATCATTTCACAATCATCAGTAAACATCTTAGATGAAGAATAAAGAACAAGCCTCTGGCGACATTCTGGCTCACACTCCTATTCTCAGGAGCCCGCCTTTTTGTTGCAGCTGCCTCGCTGATTAGGCTATAAAGGCAAACCGATACTCACAACCAAGGAATTGTGATCTACAGGTTGCAACAAATAGTTACAGAATTTGAGAGGAAAGAAACATAAGTGAAAAACTAATAATAATTGACAAGGCCTCATCTATGAAATTCAAAAAATATAACAACCAATATCACCAATGTATATAAAAACACAAAAATTAGTGTTGTATCGGTTTTTGAGTAAAATAAGGAATAAAGCTATATGGATAGATTTGAAAGACTGCTATCACTTGGTCTTCATTGGTTAATTGGAAAGGCAGGCTACTGAGGATAAGGAGATGGGTTTGGGTCCTACTCGAAGTTTATTCTTTATTTTGTATCTATGCTACATATTATCAATGTAGCAATTATGATCTAGGAGTTTCCTATAAGAAGCAAATGAAATTAGAATGAAAGAAATATTAATGAAAGATAGATAATAATTGACTAAGCCTTGTACAAGAAATTTGAATGATATAACAATTGAATATGTTCATAAACTGATATTTGCTGTGAAGGAAGGTTGTCTGAATAGCAATGAATTCAATTAGTACTAAGTATTATTCTTGTTATTGACTGTATTTATTCCTGTACAAAGTGATTCTACTTACTATGCATAGATGGTGTGAAACGATTATTTTTTTTTTTTTGCATAAAACATTGTACCATGAATGAACATCTGACAGACATATTTTGGACGGCTATTTATGAGATGTAAATTAACACTGCAAGTCATTCTACCAAAGTCATACACACCAACTGGCCATAAAAGGAGTAATTTTTGTGGGACCACTATAGAAAGCAGTTACTTCTTCTATACAAGTCAATAAGATCATCAAAATCTTATGGTCAAGTATTATATGACCCTGCTAACCCCTATTCTCTGATTCCAATGGGAACAATTTTTCAAACTTACTCGTACAGATTTTCTGGTGATTGCAGTTTACTATCTTAGCAAGTGCTAGACTTTTCATTATCACAAAAATTCTTAAAAAAAACTATTTGAATCTTCAATACAGCAAAATGTCTTGGGGTATACGCAGTGGCCCTTGGGTCCTGTTAATCTAGGATCCCAGAACTTTGATTTGAAAAATAAAAACTTTCATTTCAATGAGTTTGGGGACAAGTTGGGTTACGGAACCCCAGTACATTGTCTCGCTGTAGAGCCTGAAATATTCTCATGATGGCCCTGCAGCAAAATACTAAAAAAAAACATTATAATCCTTCTATTAAATGTATTGGCGAAAAAGGGTAAAACCAAATCTATTTATTCATTTTATTTTCATCTAATTTTGTGATATCAAGCTAAAAGACACTGAAGAATGAGGCCAGATTAAAAGACATGCCTGTAAATAGTTCCTGCATTCTCTTCGCAGAAGAGGAGTGAAATTTTTTACAGACTGCTGTCACCGTTTCAATCAAAAAGCCCATCTTACCCCTTTCATATATTTTGGAAGCCATCTTGGAAAAGATAATAATCTAAAATGATTATCCGGAAATATCTCATCGCAATTTATCAATATGCTGAAATATTTTAATGCTTCTAGCCGAGAAAGTGACGTCAAAAATATCTTCCTATGATAAGTGCAATATCTTTTGTATCTGGTTTTGGAAGATTCATTCATTCAATCTTTTTTGGAATGAAAAATCTTTTAAAAAATTTCTTGAAACTTGGACACAGATTCAAGAAAAAAATTAAAACATAACTAAATCTTCATTTTATTTTTAAAAATCAGAATTGTCTTAATGCAGACTTGCCATTTTAAAGTCGTTAATGTGAGATGGAAAGTATTCTCTTTGGATCATTTACAAACAATTTAATTTTCATTTACAATTGCCAAAGATAGACAATCAGAGGTCTAACAGTAGAAATGGAATAGGACTCTTAGCTTAGAGATATATACTTAATACTCTATGCCATGAACAGTGGTGTGATTAGAGAATGCTAGAGATTTGGGTGCTAGGGGTCTTAGCCAAAATTTAAGATTTGATGAGAAAGGAAATTTTGAAATTAATAGTCAAGTACTATCACTAAATTGGTAAAAAACAACTCCAAAGACAAGATAATTATCAATGCAATTCATACATGTATAAATATATCTTTATTGTATAATGTCAGTATAAATGCAGTAGGTGAAATCTAATGGATATAACTTTTGGTCCCCACCTTAATTAAGGGCCTGGGGGTCTTTTTTAAAGAGCTCTAACCTCTGCCACGCCTCTGGCCAGAAAGGAACCATAATGAAGAAAATCATTTGATAACTAGTTCCTCCTCTGCGGTCGTCCAGTTTTTCGTTCGGTTCATAATGGAACCGTCATTAGGAAATCCTCCCTGACATTGTGACTGATTTATACGACAAGAATTTAAAGAAAATGAAGACGTGTAATCTGTTCTAATTTTGGTTGGAATTGCTTTTGGCATCATCATGATTGCTCTCTCCAAGACGCTGTCCTGAAATTGAGGATTTAGACGAAAGGTATTCTGTCCTCGGCTAATGTCAAATCAGACTCATATTTAAATCTCCAGATGAATAAGTTAAGGAAAATGAAGATGTTATTGCGCGAATACCATTAAAATATTCACTCGGGAAAGTTTGTTATTGGGAAGATAGAATGGCTGTCGGTATTGGAGAGGGAAAGCTAAAAAAGTTATATCTATCATCATCATCAGCCTTTTGAACTGTCAAACAAAACTGTCAACATAGGTTTCTCCAGTTTTCAAGGGAGTCAGACTGGTTTGCTGACTATGTATGTACCATGCATACTGGAGCTAGGGGGGGTCGAAAAATCAACCTTTGCTTATTATATCTAGAGAAAATGCTTTCGGTTGTTTTTTATGCCCCCACCATAATTCTTGAGGTGGAAGGCAATTTATGATGCAATTTCATGCTAAACTGGTCCCCTAGTTTGTGCTTGGCAGCACTTGTCTTTCAAAAAATTCAGTTATCCAGATAAAGATGAAGGAAGTAACTCACACGTTGATCACCCATATTGCAATTTTTTGAAAATTCAGAATTTTCTCTGTGATCACTGCGCAATAAAAGACTGGAGAAGTAACTAATTCATTGATCACCTTTTTTTCAAATTTTTCAATTGATCACCCCCAGCACAGCATGCTGCTAAAAGATGTCATGTGATAAAGGTGCGTGATGGTTTCTATTTAGTGACTAATCAGACGTGTTTTATGATTCAGGAAGAATAAAGGTGTCTGGCAAGAATGTGAGCAAAATTCTGAATAATTATATGGTCCAGTCATGCCTTTAATTTCATCCGAGCATCTTGATCTTCCATCCTAGCCACCATCGCCACCCCTGCCCTGAGCCCAAGCACTTCTATTGCTGTTGGTAGTGAGAATGAGAGAGAGGTTGGAATAGTAAATGAGAGAAACCGAAAGGGGGAGACAGAGAGAGTAGGAGAGAGAACAGAGGGACAAAAATACAGAATAAAAGAAAAGAAAAGAAAAAAAACATGAAATGGAAAAACAAATACTGCAGTGAAGAGAAGAGAAAACAAAACAAGTCTGGTTAGTCAATCAATTGAAACAGTCATGTAATCGACGTCTTTTGGCAGTATGCCCAGTTGGGGGTATCAACAATCAAGAAAGTCTGATTTTTTAAAATGAAGCGAAGACATTGTCGGACACAAACAAAAGGACCAACTCAGCATAAACTTGAATTTTAAATAGACAGAAAGAAAGTAAGAAAGAAGGCATTAAGAAAGAAAGGGTTGAGGCAGAAAGAAAGAAAGGAATGAGGTAGTAAGAAAGGGTTGAGGCAAAAAGAAAGAAAGGAATGAGGTAGAAAGAAAGGGTCAAGGCAAAAAGAAAGAAAGGAATGAGGTAGAAAGAAAGGGTTGAGGCAGAAAGAAAGAGAGAAAGGATGGAAAGGCGGAGACGGAAAGAAAAACAGAACAAAAAATTAAAAAATGGTAATAAAAAATAATAAAGATCAATGAGTATAAATAGGAAAGAAAATAAAAGAAGAAAAAAGCATGAAAGAATAGTATATATATATATATATATATATGTGTGTGTGTGTGTGTGTATTTATACACACAGTTGTAAATCCTCACGTCAATATGTATGCACTCTCCAAACTACTTAGTTTTTTGTATTCATGCACTAATGTATCTGAAGTTCAGCATATGAATTTGTTCACTAGTAAATAAATGTCTCTCTTTGTGTGCATATATGTCAATAAACTTTTTTCTTTGCATAGATAAATACTTCTTAATAATGTATGCTTAATCAATTCATGTGTGATGAGTTGAGTTGGAGACAGTTATTGTCCGAAAAACACTTATCCCTAAAAAACATGATAAAAATTGCAAAACGTCTTTTGTGTTCCTCAGACTTATTATCAAAATCACTTCTTCAATAATTTTCGGTGGGTTATTTTATCGAACAGTGACAGCTAGGAATCAACAGGAAGGATAGTTTTTCTTTTCTTTTTCATTGTCAGTTTTTGGGTTGTTTGTTTCTTGGGTTTCAGTACATCAAATGAACAAATGAAGATGCAAAGAAAGATTTTTAGAAAGTTTAAGAGAGACATAAATGTTAACAAAATGACTTAGTCCATCATATCCTGATTTTTTAAATTTTGAAATTACATTTTTTGTCAAACTCCTGTACAAAGTTTAGAGTTGACTTTGCTCTCCTACCATAACAAGAACAAGAATAAAAAAAATATTAAGAACAATCCTCACCAAAATGAGGAGTTTAAAGCAATGTGTGAATTTACATTCCCTCACCACGATTTGAACACACGATCAACTGATTGCCAGCAAGCTGTCTTACAGCTAAATTGACAAATTTGAGATGTTAACAAAATTTCATCTTACGGAAACGCACAGACTTATTCTATTCTAACTAATAAATACATTTTTACAAAAAAAAAAATATTTTTCAATAATTTTGTGCTTATCATATAGACAATACAAAGGTTGCAGTAATCATCCTCAGTCAGAATAGAAGTTTGAATGGAGTATGACCCTGCAGCAGCCAGGCTCGTTTAAATCTATATTCAAAGGTCATATGAAGACAACTATACCTATTCAAGTACACATTATTTCTTATTGAGAATTAAAATTGCATTTATAACTACAGCCAGGATATGGAAGTCTCAAATTAATCGACAACACATCTGGTACTTAGAAGTACTGTTAGCGCATAAAAGGTTAAAACACATATTCACAAACATAAGAAATACTAGATGTGTGTATGTAAGTTCATACCAAGCTTAGCTTAGTTTTCGCACAAAATGACAACTCCATAGTAATGATCTGTAAAACCATTTTTCTATGACAACCCACCCAGTTATTCACTGAGCTTAGTTCTGTGGGGAACCAAACAAGGACTGAATTCACTATCATACTGTCTGTGAATAGATTTTGTACTTCAAATATATATACATAAGATCAATTCCCAATCGCTATGCTAGTATCTCAGTCTATCAGTGTGTGCGTTTGATATTCAAACAGACCATTCTAATTCCTGGCACGATTTTTGATTGGCTGCTTCAATGTCCTGGTCATTATTCATTAGTGAATGACAGCAGAATCAATATTCAAGTGATATTAAAATCAGCAAACTCTTAGAATTCACCCTCACTCACCAACTTTCTTGAACTGCCTGCTCCAAATCAAAAGCCACAAATGAAAATCAAATTGCTCCATTACAGGAACCGTAGTTTTGATTTCATTTGAATTACGTAGTACTAATCCTGATGGAAAACATTCGCTGACTGAAAATCAATTGAATTTCAAATAATCTTGATTTTAATATGCACATACCATATATGCTGGACTATAAGACAAATTGTTTATGATTCCTCTTTGGTGTACTAGCCGAAATTAAGGGGGACGCAGGCCCCTAATTTGACGAAATAGTCGGTGAGTCCATTAAGGGAAGGTGAAGAAACTGCACGTGGCCCTCGAATGTATATATCAATCACATCCATTTCAAAGATCCAATTCAAAAATCATACAAATTTGCTAGATTTCTTCAATAATCTTGAAATATGTCAACAGAAAGAGCATTGGAGGTATGGCAGGGACCCGATCTGGTACGTCTTTGTTTACAAGGGTATCTGGAGGACTATTATTTCATTTCTTATTTTGGGAATAATTGAATAAACGTTAGTTACAAAAGAAAAGGAAAATAGAATGCTCAACTGGTAGTTAATTGAATTATACCATTTCAATCAAAAGTATGTATTTCCTTCGTGAGAGATATTTTCTGAATTGAGAACATGTGCTATCAGTTTCCATTGATGCAAAACCATTCCGAAATTCCGTCAGATAGATTACTGTTTTATGAATTATTTTGCTTGTGGTAGTGGCGACGCATGGCATCTGCAGACCCCACAACTATGGGGTAGCAACTCTAAAAAATCTATAAATATAATCTAAAAAAATAATCTTTAAAAAAAATTGCCAGAATGGGAGGGGGGATCGGATTGAGCGCCAACATGGCTCAAAATAGTAAACATTAACTATACTGAGCAACTAGCAGTAGATCATTGTATTTGCTGTACTAAGATGTTCCTTTTTCTTATTGTTTAAGAATCTTCGTTTAAGAATGTTCGTGGTTTTATAGTGGACCAAAACTTGTCTTGATTAGGTTACAATTGATCTAACAACACCTGTATCGTCACATGTTTTGTCAAGGTCACATGATTATTTCAATTGAATTGAAACTTTGAAACTATTTTGTTTAAAAAAAAGAGCTCAAAAGAGAGAAGGTAAACCAGTTTGTAAATTGTACGGTTCCACATACTTGCTCCCTCAATATCAAGAACTTTTTTGAAAATTAAAGAAAGAAAAACCCGAATAAAATCCATAGATTATGTTTTCATCTCTTTGAATAAATTGAATTGTTGAAATTGTTTTTAATCTGTGCACCGTTTTAACATCAAGTGAGTAAGTGCATGGAAATCCAAAATCGGGACCACCTTCCTTACATTGTGCCAAAGACCAAAATAAATCTGTAGAAAGAGTTAATTAATTAATTAATATCAGCGTTGGTAAACGTCAAGTTGAGTGTTGTAGGGAGAAAACTTTGAGAACTCTTTTTAATTAAATTAAGGGAGATAACTGCGAGAAACAAAGGATAGCAATCAATTTTAAAAGAGCAATAAGAACATTGAACAAATAACAAAAAGATATGAATAGCTCATTATGAATTTGAAATATGCTATTGAGATGATTCCACGTCCCGAATGACACAGTCTAGATATATTTTCAATATTTACATGTACCATCTTAATTTTTTCTCCCTCAATGTATCTTGATGTAAGACGCTCAACTTGACGTTTACCAGTCAATTTGACGGATCACCTGACGTGACAGGCGTTGTTAGATGGATAGCGACCTTTTCAAATTTGGGTCCACCATCGTCGTACAATTGTGCCATTTTTGTTTTTTCTATCACTTCAACGACTACTTCTATAACTTTTTACGTAGTATCAACGCGTATATTAGCCCATCTGAACTCCTTCTTAAAGTGCTTGTACAATAGCAGCCAAAAGCATCGGCTATGCCGTCCCCCACCCCGTCTCATCAGAAGGGGAAACCCAAAATTACAGAGCACGCGATGGTCGTTTTTGTGGGGAGAGCAGAATACCGATGAGCGCAATAAATCTTTAGAAATCTGGCACTGAAAAACCTTGGCATCGATTAATTCGTCCCTTGAACGAGTAAGCAGTCTAAGAGATGTTAAAATGGTTTTACCGGACGGGCGACAAAGTCCGACGGGAAGGCGAAGAAGATGAAGTAGAATGAAGGGGAAAACGGACCACTCATTCCACGTGTGGTCGGACAATGCTTATATCTCCGGCTGTAAAAGGTCGAAATGGGCAATAATAGTAAGAATAATGATAATAAAATACAGGAATTTCTGGTTTCTGTTTTGCAACGCGTTTTTGGTTCTTCTTACTTTAATCTTGCCTGAATTACCTGCTTAGTCGGTCGGTGCCGGCTGCGAGCTAACCACAAGACGCACGACATACACAAACAAATACAACAGCTACGATTTAAGTGTCTGTCGGTGATGGAAAAACGAAAGTCTTTTTCTCCCCTCTTCTTCTCCTTTTTATATTGAGTGCTTTTTACGCCCTCGTGTCGGTGTTGTTTCTATTCACTGGAGTTCTCTCTTCTTAAACGTTTGTAATTTATGCTCACTTAACCTAAATTTAAACATACAGGTTAACGTATGCGGCCCTGCTCATTTAAAGAATTGAGAGAAGGACAGGATGCACTGATTTTACGCCGGGGTGCATTTCTCGTGGAAGTGGTGTAAACTGAAATCGACGCTAAGTGAATCAATTATTGAGCGAGTTGATACGTCTTGTTACTATTAAGTATAATATCAATTTATCTTTATTCGTAAAATTAGTTAATAACTAGAATTCGCATACCTCTGTCAACGCCGTGCAAAGATAGGAAAATAATCCCTGGATTCGATCTAAATTTCAACCATTTCTCCAATTCCTCAAATCCCTCTTTTCTACGAAGTTTCATTTGAATTAATTGATAACTTTTGGAGATATTGTGTCGAAAGACACAAGCTGATACATGTATAAGGAGAAAAGTGGAAATAATATCTCTATCGAAAACAAATCTCTGGGTTCGCCCCCAAATTTAATCGCTTCTTCTTTAGTCCATGGCCCAACTTTTCACAATTTTTCGTTGAAATCCACCTTGAACGTTTGGAGATATCGTGTGGACGACATGAACGAATACATGAATATCTCAAAATAAGAAAAAAAGTATTCCTGGATCAGCCCCCAAATTCTACCGATTATTCCTAATCCAATCGCCTAACCTTCCACAGAACTTCATGGTAATCCCTTGATAACTTTTCGAAATATCGTGTGGACGGAAAGACGGACAGCTCGTTGGTAGAAGTGAAAAGAAAACGTCAAGTACTACTACGATTACCTTTTGTTTTCCCTTCTCTGATCAAAATGAGTCTGAGACAAGGTTATTACAACAGAGTTCATTGATGAACGAACGCATGATTATTGACTGATTAATTTACACGCACTTCCTTTGTTCATGAATTATTGTTAATCATACGCTTTCTCAACGGAAGCATAAGCTTTAAAATGCTTAGGTAAGGTAAGCTCAGTTTAGTATACCACAAAAGTCAAAGGGAAATAAAGGTAGAAAGATTGTGCGGCACCAATCTGCCGAGTAGAAGTTGGGGGAGGTCTGTCTGCCTTTACAATCAGCATTCGAAATCCTGACAGACTTAATGATACATTAACACGGGTCAGGCATCCACGTATTTTATATGCAAGTGTAAGTGATTACCCTGTTCAAAATAAGCTAATTAGAAAAAGTATGCCAAGCAAACTAATTAATATTCTTGTAAAAAAATCAATACGAACACACAAAACCCAGTCACTTTAAGTGTTGGGTTAGTCTGGTTTATTAGCACAAAGGAAATCAAGATCGAGCCCAGAAAATGTGTATCATTTATTTTTTATACTCACTTGTACAAATCATAATCTTGTAAAATCTGCAACAGTTCGATTTGATAATACTAACTGTAACCAACAGGCAATGATGCCCACAGGGGTGGCAAAGCGACCTTTGCCCCACTCCTGGCTCAGGCTTTCTCACCTTGAGCGAGGGGGTTTTAAAGTTGGAACCATGTATTAAATAAAGGATAATGGTGCAGTAAAATTGTTCTATGTTACCCTAACGTAATGTACCCAAATAAAAAGAGAGTTTTATTATTCGCTGGCAACGGAGGCTGCTAAGATATATTTGGAATATAATCTTTTTGCTCCATCTCCTCAAGAATAGTGGTAGCGGATGCCTGTGCTAAAAGGTATTCAAATGTTTATCTTTTTCTCCGTTCCTTGGTGTGTCCCTGTTCGCTAAATGCACAAAGCAAAATAATCGAGCGCTATCGGCTGTACGACTGGCCAATACCAACAACGGAGGAAAGATGGAGATTTTTCTCTTTGCTCACCATGCGCAACGTGACGTCACTACAAGGCACTGAATTTAGCAGTGGATAATATGTCCAATGACGGACGTTGAAAGACTGATGATGATGATGATGGTGGTGCTGGTGGTGATGATGATGACAAATATTTGAAACAAAGGAAAACACTCAACACCACGTTCCCCCGGTCTTGATAATGGCCATACGTAGGCCTGCAAATTGAGAAGTATGCAACGTGTGCATGATAGAATCATGCACAACCTTACATAGAGAGATCACAAGACAGCGCAGTACATAAGGAAGAAAACAAGTGTTCGTGATATCATAGAAACTATTAAAAAAACTCAAATGGCAATCGGCAGGCCATTTGCAAGAATGAAAGACAACCGATGGACATCACGATTAACAACATGGATCCCCAGAGATCACATCAGAAACCGAGGCCGACAGAACACAAGATGGAGAGATGAACTTGACAGATCCAGGAAAAACTTGCCCTGCGATGCCCATGATAGAGAATTGTGGCGAATCTTGGGGAAGGCCTATGTCCAACAACGGACGTTAAAAGAATGATGATGATGATGACGACAGAAAGCGCTCAATCACCTCGCACGTTTGCACAATATCTACTCATACTTGTATGTAAACTAGAAAAGCTAACTTGAAGAAAATTCTTTGTCCGTCGTTCAATCCAACGTGTATCAAGGCAAAATAAATTGACGAGAAAAAGGAAAAAGAAACGTATTTCTGAAGAAAAAGCGGCATGGGACAAAACAATTAGCAAAACTTGTTTAAAAATTAATTTTATTGTAATAAATATGAGTTCAATCTAAAAAAAAGAAAAAAGAATGATCCAAGAAAACTCTGATATAAAAATTATTTGTTTCCCCATGTTTAGGGACGGCGTTTTTTGTTTCAGATAACTTTCTTTACACTATGTAAACTATGATACGTAATTATTGGCTTACACAAGAATTTTTTGAGAAACACACCCAGATTTTCAAAATCTACCAAAAATCAACTAATTATCAGATCCCAATAAAGTTTTCGTTATTCATTCATTTATGAATACGTTTATTTACGAAAAAGTATTTTTGATAAGTCAGTCATGAAAATATTTTTTTTCAAATCAATCAGCTCATCCTTTATCTAATTTTACGAAATCTCCATGAAATACCTAATTCTAGAAATATTTACGACTCTATAAAAATAAGTCCCTGGAGAAGTTAAATCAGTTGAGATTATATTCGAAACCTCCTCCAGACACTTCTAAAATATGCCCTGAACTGGGAAATAGAAACTACAATAAAACTAAAATATTGCTCGGTTTCGAAAGTTGCTTTTTGGTTGTAAGAAAAAATAATTTTAAAAGATTCTTTTTTTAAAATCTTAATTCATAGATGGATACTCTAAAGTGTTTTAAAATTCTTTATTCTCTATAATTACTTTGGGGACGTTGTTATTAAATTAAACTCCTAATTATCAACAAATGTTAAGTTGAAAACTACCCTAAATATACGGAGGTTTTTCCAATAGAATCAGTTCGTTTTGTGTTGTTTTTTTTTCATCAAATATAGATAAGCTTCCAAAATGTAGGGAGGTCCGGAGCACAATAACTTGTTAGCCTTAAGTGTTCGTATTTCTAATCGAATTTACTCGTTCAAAGTGAATAGATTTGTCTATTTTGACGAAAAGAGCGAAAAATTCTCGTATTTTTTCAGCCTTCTAATTGTAGTGACAGCTCGTGTGGACGTAAAAAAAGAGACGTAATTTTTCCGATTCTTGTCATAGTTTTGTCGTCTATACAAAGGAGACACAGCAAGAATTTCATCACCTTTACGTAAAAGAAACATTATATAACACCCGCTCGGATCTTTGATCTGGTGTGAACATTTTACTTCCAAAATGAAAGGTGATATTTCTTTTTCGAAATCCAGTAAATCACTGAAGTAACTAATTTTCGTCCAATGTATTTCTATTGGCGGCTTTTGTATTCTTGGAAGATTTTTTCTTCTTTGTTACAGAGTTAAATTTTTTCAGTCAATACCTTATCTTTAAAGTAAAAAGACCAAAACAAACTTGGAAGAATAACTAGGTAAAGGTGTTCTATTCTCGCAAACAAAACCACACATTTCATTTACAGTAAACGACCTTGTAGAAACAAGTGTCATAGCCTCGTGCAAAGTGAAGAAAAAGGTAACGAAGATATCTCTTGATTTTTTTTGTTTCATCTGTGAAGGGGTGCAAACGGGGCCCGGAGTGCCAAGGGTGGTTCAAGCTGATACAATATGCCCATACGTATAATGATAGGTTGTCTATCGTCCAAAGGTGAGGGAACATAGAAAAACATAAAAAGATGAAAACGTGATGGCTAAAGGACGAGGGTGCTTATGCACTGTGTATGGGGTGGGTGGTGCGTAAACAGCTTCGCGCCGCCTTATAAAATTCTTCCCGGAGGCCCTGTCTGAACATTCGTTCTAACCACTGAACCAAAGCCTTGAGTGCAGGGATGAGGGTGGTTCAGTAGAGTACGGGCAGGAGTTGATTGTAAAAAGGTAGGTGGTGGGGTGGGGGAGAAGCATATCGATGTTGGGTGGAGCGACTGGTGGATAATAGAGACTGGGTGAGCTTGCTGTGTTTATCAGCTGTAGTTCCAGCCTCCTCTGTATTACGTAACTCATTTGTCATCTACTATCATCATGTGAAACTATCTACTTTCAAGGAAACAAGGAGAAGGGGAAGAGACAAGAATGATAAATAAATGATAATATACACAAAATATATACAGGTGTAATTGACTAACTATATTTAACGTACGTTTTTTTGGCACGAACGTCAGTGGCTGACGGAGGATCTCTCTCTCTCTCTTTCTCTCTTTCTCAGTATCATTTGAATACTTTGATGAATAATGCAATATAATCACACCTAAACTTGTTCTAATCTAAAAATTGCGCGTTCAAACTTCTCCTTAGTTCGGACAATGGGGAGATCATGACAGCACAGTATATCAGAGAAAAGACAGGAATCCGAGACATCATAGATGCTGTGAGAAAAACTCGAATGGCATTGGGCTGGACATGTTGCAAGAATGTCAGACAACTGTTGGACATCATGACTAACCAAATGGATCCCCAGATATCATACACCAAAATGTGGCTGAAAAAAGTAAGATGGCATGACAAGCTAGATAAGTTCAGAAAGTATGGGCTTCAAGATGCCCATGATAGAGAGGTTTGGAAAATCTTAGCGAAGGTCTATGTCCAATGATAGACACTAACAGGCTGCTGCTGCTGTTGAATATTGTCTTCTACACACAGATATACAGGTGTATTACATATGTACAATATTTTACATGTATATTTTTGGTAAGCATACGTAAATGGATATCTCTCTCTCTAATCAGTTTAGAGAGATGGATTGACACACTCGCATTTGCATCAAGATAGGCAAGATAGCTAGTCACAAAATTTGACGTAAACAAAACGTAAACATTGCTATTTATGACTTCAGTGTTGTGCTGGGGGACACATTGGAACAACACTCTGTTAACTTTGTGGGGTTGAGGGAACAGTGTTTCTTCACTATCTGTACACCACTTAAGATCTCTAATGAACAATTAACTGATAAGAAAAATAGGTGTGGTTAGTCATTCAATAGAAACCACCCCAAGACCAACATCTTTGGTGGCATGTCATGTTGGGATTGATGAAAAATTTGGAACAAGGGAAGATCAATAAATAAGTTTACTTATCTCGTCTTTTGTTGGATCTCTGAAAAGTTTCAATTTTCAAAAAACTGAATTGGTTAAGATTGTGAAAGATTCTTGTTGCACGTTTTTTTTTTAGCACTAAACCATAGTACACAACTACTTTACACCTAATGTACGTATCTCATCTGTATTTTGTACTTATTTTGAACTTTTTGTATGGTTCAGCAAGTAGAGATAGTTATCTATTCATGTGCACAAATATGATCAGTATCATTCACAAAACAGCAAGTTTGGTATAGGTATGAATCTATCATACATACAGAGTACACTAATCATGTATGTGAGGAAACTTAAACCTAATGAGAACAAGGCAGAAGTATGAATGGTTGTGTTTATCATGGTGAATATTGTGTATTATCAGAGGCTAAAGATCGCTCTTTCTCCTATTTATCTCAACACACACAGAATCTAGGTGTACGCAGTCATAGTGTTAAAAAAAGAAGTGAGGGAATGCAGGACTGCTTGTTCGAGAGGGAGGAGAGTTTAAGCCTCACCCATCTTGAGAAAACTTATGAAATTTGATTAATTTTGAAGATGATTTGAATGTACGTGGGATGAATATTTGGACATATTCTAGCTAAATTGTCCTTTCAATGGGTTGCTCAAGTAGGGAATTTTGGAAGTATATAGATAGTGAGGGAACGCCACTCTCATGCCTTCTTGCAGCCCTACACCACTGAGTATAGATAGATAGATACATAAATATTGTACGTAAACCTAGCTACTCAATAGTACTACTAGTGAATTATAAGCAGGAACAAGTACTCATAATCAATGTATATCTACAACTCAATTTTTTTGTGCGTATGTGATGAAGGATCAGTTTTTCTTCTCGGTCCCCTTGCTATAAGCGAAACACGTTAACATGTGCAAATACCTCCCCCCACACACATAGATAGGTAAACCTATGTAATGTAAAACTTACTATTTTGTTTTTCTCCGATGTGTAACTGTAGCAGAATGCATAAATATGTTATCACTCCATAATGATTTACACATGGGGTGTTGTATACATTTTACACAGTACATCTATGCCATGGACTCTGTTAGAAGTACACACGTGACATACACATGATATTGCGTTCAGATTAATGCTTCAAGTCTGTCAGACCTAAATGTACATTGTACCTACATTGATGATAAGTGGATTGACTGTTTGTACGCATGGACGTAGACAAGCGTGAACACACGCAGATAAGGCATCAGAAGAGAAGCAGGAAGCATCACAGGTTTCCTGCAGTTTCCTGCAGTTTCCTGCATTGGATCATCGAGTTGTTTAAATTTTTCAACATGAAAGTTTGAATTCAAAATTCAATTATTTCTCTGATGCATAAAGCTAATTCAAACATTCAAATGATTCAATTGTCCACACAAATACTGTCGTAGAAAACTGGTGCTCATGCAAGCGCAAGTTGCGTTTGGTTTAACGAGGTAATAAATTTTTGTGGGAAAAATATATTTTTTGTATAGGTTTTTGGTGTGTTTTAAATGGATATGACCTCCATTTTTCCAGGAATATTTAATTTAAAAAAAATATTGTTAGTAATGTAATGGGAGGAGTTACCATCTTGAAAGCTGTGCTTAGGATATCAAGTGACTTGAATCCAGCTCTATACATGACGTTCACGTAAGTATCAGAATAGCATGAAATTACTAGAACAATTTATGAAAACGGTTATGTCCGGCAATTTTCTTCAAGATGTATAGAATACAGTTCTGTTATAAAATGTGGTAAATGGATTTACATATTCATGGATATTCTGTATTCAGAATTCATCTGTAATAATCTTTTATGATTCTTTAAAATATCAATATTTTATGTTGAAGTATCTCCGTTGCCTCTCTTTACAATATAAATATTCTTTACCAGGGGCAGCCTCCTTTTGTTTCTATCAGTGGTAAGTGCCCCCCCCCAACTCAAAATTGTTGACTCATGCCAACTACCCCCCTTTTATTCTGGCCTCCTCATCAACCTCTTACCTCATCAATCACTTTAAATTTTTTCAACTCTTATTGATACATCATTTATTATTTCCTATATTTGTAATTGTCTCAAAAAACTGTCAACATGAGTTTCTGAAGTTTTCAAATTGGTCTAGCTGGCTATGTATTTATGTATGTATGTAAGTATCATGTGTACGGGTTGCTTCAATGGAACTAGAGGGCTGAAAAGGTGTTTAGTGGAGGGTTTAATTTGCAATGTAAGTTTACGTTAAATTGATCCTTTAGTTTCTGCTTGTTTTTGAAAATTCAGCCTTTTTTCTTGTGATTTTGGTCGAACGAAAGGTCAGAGAAGTTACTCATTCATTGATCACCCCAACATGGTCTCTTGACGGTTTCTATTGAGTGATAAACCAGATCTGTTCTTTTGTTCTCTTTCTATGCTTTGTACTCTTCCTTCCTCTCTTTCTTTCTTTCTATCTTTCTTTCTTTTCTTCAATCCTTTTCTCTCTCTGTTGCCCATTATTTGTTAATGCTCCTCCTCACTGCACAATAATCATGTACTTCAACATCTCCCTGACTCTGTCTCTCCAGCCTCACACAGCCCTCTCACTTTCCTTGTACAGCATCCTTTGTTCTCACCTCTCTCACCGCACCCTTTTAGAAAAGTACTCTCAATGCTATATACACACACATGCCTTAAATGTCCCCCTCAATTATTAACGGATGTTCGTTAGCTTTATGATTAAAAGGTACAAAAATAGTTGCTTGCATTTATCAAATGGGAGACTCCGCGTAACAAAGGGGCTTCCTACCAGTGCACTTCCTTTCCAGCGAATTTGTAAACCTGTGCAGTGCACAATCTCAAATGTTCCATAGAAATTTGTTTTCTTTTATTATCCATGATCTTTTTTAATGGCTCTCATTTTCAACTGAATATCGAAATAGCGTCACGTATTAATGACTGTTTTCAGTTATGACAACACAGATGTAGCAGGCAGGAGAGTGGGGGTCTGTTTGAACCCTTGGGCCTCCAAAGGAAGGTTGCAGAGCGGGGGGAGTTAACCCTATAAGCTTAATGCATAGTACATAGTAGTTCACTTCTATTTAAAAGTTTAGTTATTTTATACAGTCAACTTACTGCATTCTTAATGACAGATCTCAGTAATTGTTTGTGAGGGGTGGGACCCTCAAAGATTCAAACCTCCCACAGGCCCCCAAATCTTTAGCTACGCTTCTGATAGCAAGGATGTTTCAGAAAGCGTCGGCTTTCGCAGGAGACAGCTTTCTTTAATTGGATAAGTATTAGTGCAAACGGCAACTGCTTAGTAACAATATGGTTGAGGATGCAATCCCCAAGTGAACTGAACAACTAACTACCTTTTGATGGTATTCTTCAAAGAGCTACCTGTCAAATACAAATTACTGGATCCCTTTGACAGAGCAATAATGTTGAAGAGAAAACGTAAATGGATGAGGAGACTTCATCAGGACAAGAAAACATTGTTCATGTTTTGGTGGATGAATTTAAGAGACATACAGATATTGAAAATTTCATCATATCAATATATATATATATATATATATATATATATATATATGTATGTATGTATGTATATAAAAACACTGAAGAAAATAAGATAGATTGCACCGGCAGATATTGGGAAATAAGTGACTGAAGTGACACAAAAGAACACACGCATATATATATATATATATATATATATATATATATATATATATATGCATATATATATATATATATATATATATATATATATATATATATATATATATATATATATATATATATATATATATATATGCATATATATCTATATCTATATCTATATATATATATATATATATGCATATATATCTATATCTATATCTATATATATATATCTATATGTATATATATATATATGAGAGAGAGAGAGAGAGATAGCTCATACAACTAATGTAGCAAAACAGCATCAGTGCCTCCAATGAAGCCTTCTTCCGATGATGACCTTGTGGTCATGGTTTCTTGGTTTAAATAGAGATACATGATTTACATACACACATGCACACACACACACACATTAATATACATATATATATATATATATATATATATATATATATATACAAATATATATACAAATATATATATACATATATATAAATATATACATATATATATATATATATATATATATATATATATATATATATATATATGTATATATAGTGTGTGTACAAAATGATGATCACAAGGGTAAAAATAATTTATATTCATTAATGCTTGTACATCCATTGGATGAAATAATGCATTCAAACATTCATATGTATACACAACTTTTATTCATATATATATATATATGTGTGTGTGTGTGTGTGTATGTATAACTATTTGAGCTTACTTGCACGTAAATTGTGGATGTTCTCAAATTTGTTTCGATTCCTCTCAAAGCCTGACAGTCTGTTTCAGGTGAGTAACAAGTAAAATTTGCTCACATCCGCTATTTGCTTTACCAATTTCAATCCATCATGTGAGATCAGATTACTCCATCCACAGAAAGAAAGGGAAACAGAGAACCAGCATTGAAGCCTGTTATAGCATTGTCGCTATTAAAGCAGTCATTCATTCCACACTGTTTCTAATATACATAGTCAGCATTCGGGGCCAGCCTTAGGTACCTTCGACATGGATGGACACCCAGGGTGCCAGGTGCTTGGGGGTGCTTTTCATGTGTCTGAGACAGTAGGACTTCCAAAGAGCAAATGGAAAAACAGATGGATTAAAGCTCTTCCCCCTCTAATATCGAAAATAGTGGGAATCAGAGCCAGCCCTTGGTACCAGCAACACTGGCTGTCGCCCAGAGCATTAAGAAGTAAGGGGCGCCTGTCATGTGTCTGAAACAGTAGGACTTCCCAAGCACAAAAGGAGAAATCGGAAAATAATTGAATTGTACTGATTAAAAACTGTGAAAATAAGAAAATTCCTTGTGATACGGAGACAGATTCTTCAGGAATATAAGATAACACTATACTTTGAAGGGTGCTAGAGTTCAGCTAGCCAGGGGCATCACAAACCCAAGGGCTGTCCAGGTCAGTATCTAGTAATTTATACTTGGAAATCAAGATACTTTTAATTTCCTTCCAATACCTTTTTATGTGAAAGAGGAAAACCAAAAAAAATGACTCCCAAATAATCATTTAATAGGATGCAGTAAAAAAAACAGTGAGAAAAAATTAGAAAAGTGCTTCAGTTAGTTAGTCAATAGAAACTGTCATATGAACAGCTTTTGGCAGCATGCTGCATTGGGGATGATCGATGAATAAGTTAACTTCTCTAGTCTCTTGTTGGGCCGTGATCACTAAAAGGTCTGAAATTTCCAAAAATCAAACATGAACACCACTGCACACTGACTAAGGGACTATTTGTGAAACCAGGGATTTTATGAAATTACTGATATGTTCAGGGATTTCATAATACATAATTATACAAAGATTAATGCAAAATATATCTATGTACACTGATAACATGATAAGTGAAGGTGACTTCAGAATATCATACTTTTTGGTATATATATATATATATATATATATATGTATAAGTATATAATCGGAATCTAATATCACTGTTTTAATCTCCTTTTTTAGTAGTTAAGAAAAAGTAAAAATTCCATACTTCTATAAGTAATCAAACTTGCCAACGTAATCAATAACTGAACAACCATAGCATTAAAATTTTGAAGTCGAGAATAAAAATCCCATTGAAGAATATATATGGTCATAATAAGTTCTATCTATGACATCACTGGTGTATTACACTGGGAAACATTTTGAAACAAGGTATGATAAACAATTGAAATGTATAAAATTCTGGAGAACCTAGTAGTTATATCCACTGGAATACATCCAAAATAGAGGAAGAAATATCCAGAAACTTTTAGATTCTGGAGAATATAGATGTTCTTGATAAAACTGTCAAAATAAGGCCCTAAAAAAAAGGCCAAAAAGAGCGTTTTTAGAAAAATAAGAAATGAAATTTTTTAGAAGAGGGTCTTGTGGAGTAGTGATGCCAATATTCAAGTCTGTAGCTGGAAGCACTGGGAAACATCAACAAACGCTCAAACAAACACATAAAAAAAAGTCCATCTTATATACCGGCTTATAAGAACGACAGAGCGTTTCATACTAATTATGTACATTTATTGATGTTTATACATGTGCTAAGTATTCTGTACGATACATTTTTTTTATGGATAACTCATTCAATCTCAAAAATTATAGAAATATTATTTTCAAAAAAAGAAATTGAAAATGTTGCAATTCATAGAAAATCATTTCAAAATCGGTGATGGTAAAAAAAAATCAAAATTGAAAAGGTGGGAATTAATGAAAGACCATCAAAATATTAAGTTTTAATAAAATAGCAATTTGAAAATAAGAGAGTTCAGTATAAGATAATTTGGTTTTATATGTTATTTAAAATAGATTAAATTTTCTTGACCAAATTTTTTGATCACCAATATCCAGTATGTAAATTACCTTAAAGGGACAATCTGATTAGAATAGGTCTATCGATTTTTTTTAAAAACAATAAAGTGTTTAACCAATTCATATTAAAACATTTACTTACATCTTCAATTGTTTTTTCCTTTGTTGAGTTATCAAACATATATACCAATTCATTTTTCATCAATGTACAAATTATATCAACTAAATTTTACTAAATACAAGTAATTTTAAATGTATTGACATACATTTATGTATAGTGTATATTTTCTCTGAGAATTCTTTTAAATGAAGAGATCTAAGTCTCTGGTGAGAACTTCAGTCCTCCCTCGGCATAAACTCTTGTTCAAATAACTCTCCCGTTTACCAAATCCTTATTTTAAGCCTTTCCGGCTTGACTAGGATTAAGTATTTTTTATTCCTCCTACACCTGACTGTCTAAAAGTTTCTTATCTGCTGGGAGCTTTCAGATCTCAGATGTACCTTTCTGAGATCCAAAGATAATCAAAAAAGATTATTTTGGTATTTTTTTTCATGGGGTTGGGGGCTGTTTTAGCTTTTCACTCCCACCCAAGAAGTAGATGTACACCTAAAATCATATTTTCTACTGACAGGACATAACTTGAGAAAAAAAAGAAAGAAAAAAGTATACTTTTTCTGACACATTTGACTTCAAACTTCACAAACCTCAAAAGAAACAATCTCTGGGAATTTAGATAAGGATAAATTGCAAAAGTAACATATATGATACCCCCGCCTTCACATATATATATATTCATTCATTCACTTCTTGTGGTTTGCTGCCTGGCTAGTCAGAGGGATTATGGGGTTAGAGAGGGGGGCTTCTGCTTAAGTCATTGGGGGCAATGTGCAGATAGGTCTCCCCCTTAGGAAGATCAACAGTATCGCCATGGGAGTCTCTCTACGAGATTCACATCTACTTACAGTACTTGGTATCCACAGCTAGATACTGACCAAGCTCAATGTTGCTCAACTTCAGTGATAATACAAAAACGGGTGTGTATGATGCGATTTTGTTTATATATATATATATGTATATATATATATATATATATATATATATATATATATATATATATATATATATATATATATATCTTACTAGTGTATACACACACATGCATACACACATATATATATATATACATATATACATATGTGTGTGTGCATGTGTGTGTATACACTAGTAAGATATATATACTAGTGTATACACACACATGCACACACACACACACATATATATATACATATATATATATATATATATATATATATATATATATATATATATACATATATACATATGTGTGTGTGCATGTGTGTGTATACACTAGCAAGACCCATACAAATAACATACAATTTTAAAACTATTAGGTATGTAGATTTCAATGAGTGAAAAATTGATACTTCTTCAGAAATAAATACAAAATAAGAAAATCCAGACGCATAAAAGTCTAGATGATTATTTGGATTAATTAATGAAATTTTTGTAATTAGTTTGATAAATCTTATCTTTTATAATGTATTTTCCATCAGTGATAGATAGCAGAAGTCACAGATGGAAAAATAAAGAAACATACAGGGAAGGTCGCACTGTTCATTATTTAAATGAATATGATAAGAGGAGAAAGCCAACAAATGTTACAACTAAGCTGCAATAAAAAGTAATGAATTAGATCTAGATATTTTGGAAGTCTGGTGAATCTTGGGGAAAGTCTATGTCCAGCAACAGACGCTGAAAAGCTGCTGTTGGTGATGATAAACGTACCAGCAATTTCATTCATGATTATCTGCACATGTCTTCACCAGTAAAATATATGCAGGCATGAATCTAAAACAGTGCATTGACCATGGAGTTCAAAAAGTTGTTCAGTCCTTTGCATTACCAGCAGCTGTTTAGCTCAATGGTAACAGCAATGGTACATTGAAACAGCTACCCTATCAGTCTCACGTTCAATTCCTGCAGCAGCCCCTTCTTCTTTGCTTTATTTTTGTTATTTTGGCCGAATGGTACATTCACCGGATAAAAAAGGGGGATCATTTAGAATAGTGTTTCAGTATAATATAACACAATTTATGATCATTCTGTTGGATCATGTATCCATTTCTTGAAAACACGTATAGATGGTGGGGTTATAAGTTAATTATTGATGAGTTTTAATGGATATTTTAAATTTTTCAGGGTTTTTTTTCATGTTTGGAATCCTGAATCAGAATATGGCAATGTTGCATAATACTCATGTCAACAATGAGAACAACACCAATTCATGCGTGTGTGTATATATATATATATATATATATATATATATATATATATATATAATATTTAATAAATGAGTCATCCATAGACAGCTGTTTCGTTGTATTACAACTCTTCAGTGTGACTACAGACTATCCAATATCCCATCCATAACCACGAGGTAGGATCGAAACCTTCACTTCAGACCAAGAGGCTGGCATTTTACCCCTGTATATGTATACATATATATATGTAAATGTATACATGCATATGAGATGTATACCTTTATGTATATACAAATAAGAACATCTGTGCTCATAAATATGTCTGTGTAATTTAGCATATATATATACATACATACAAGTACACACAAAGAGCACAGCAAAAAGTATGTAACCTTATGTACATGTGTGAATCTTTTTGAATGAATGAAGATTGGTGGTGTTATTTTATGTCTTTAGGTGTAATTTAAGACCACGCCTTCTAACCCGACAAAACAGCTGTTGGATACACTAAACGGGGAAAATGTTCTTTTGCCAAAAAGAAAAAGGCCAAAAGTTTTGAAGAATAGATGAAGACATGATGTCAAAGTTCATTTTTCAACTAGTTTGGCATGTCAGACTTGGAGCTTTACTTTATCTTAACTTAATGTTGAATGTATCGAGCACTTTATGAAATAAACCTATCGCATATCAGATATATATATAAATATATATATATATATACATAAAGATATACATCTCATATGCATGTATATATTACATAAAGTCTTTGTTTATACTGTTTATATTTTGATTTTTTCTCACTGTACTTAAATGAAGCATATTACATATAACAGCGTAAAAATTTGATTCTCTGGAATTCTTATGCACACATTTTGATTCCTGTCCATTCTACTACAAAGATATCAAGTCGATGATAAACTTTATTCATATCAATAAAATTTGGTTTCCAATTGGGCCAACCAGCTCCTCAGGCCATGAGTGCAAGTCTATTTTGGTCTTTCTTGAATGCCTCAAATGATCATACAATTTATGTGTACAATGTATTAACTAAGTAATACATTGTATTAATTTGATAAAAAGTTCATTTAATAAAAAAAAGGATAGACACAGCTATTTATTTTACAATTGAAAGTTTATATAATAGAAAAAATCACAAATTATGTAATTTTACTGATTTGACATTACATATATACTGCATAGTTTGTTTTTTTTTTAAATCAACAGTACACCACTTCTAGATAGTTTTTCTTATCCAGACAAAAAAAAAGATAATTGGAATTCTTATTTTCAGTCTATCGTTAATTTTCTTAGAAAGTCATTCCCCCTTACAACCTTCCTTAAAATCTTTCAAGATTCAAGAAAAGGAAGATATGTGATCCAATTTGAAAAAAAAAAATGATTACTAGCTGTGTATGTAACTTGTGATACCATGAGTAGGATCTGTTAAAGAAAAACATCAAAATCTATTGACTCTAATTATCGTGTGTAAGTGACTCTGCAAATTTTATCAGAAGTAGAAAAACAATAAAACAATAACTATTGGATTGTCTATAACTTCGAGAAGAGTCATTAACATTCCAAATCGTCTGGAGAGAAAAAAAAACGAAAAAAGTTTCCTCTTTCCTCGAAATTCTGCACCTGATGAGAGCTTGAAAATGGACAACGTTGAGGATGGGAAGAAGAGATTCAATTGTCTAAACAAAATTTGAAATAATCACGGTTGTATTTTAGCACTGACTGCATTTGTATCTGGTGTATATATTGGCTTTTCTTTTTGCTGCTGACTGACGTTCCGGCAACTCCACTGTCTTCACTCGTCAAACTAAACATATCTGGTATCAAGGAAAAACAGTGATGGTTAGCACCAAATTTTTCCATTTTTTTTACCTAAAATTTGTTCAGACAAGTTTTGACACTTCATCGACAATGAGTATAAGAAATATCCAATGCATTTCGAAAAGTTTATTTCAAAATACCTTCATATACAACTTCAAAATCAACTGAATTCTGCCCAAATTTTTCTGATTTTTAAGATGAACTTTCAATGTTTAATCTTGTCTCAATATTTTTTGATTTTTATAATTGTTGACCTGAAATGTGTCAATTTCAAAGCTGTATATGCAAGTGGGTTGAAATAGACTTTTTGCATTGAATTGGATACTTTTTGCACACACTGAAAAGATTGGAAAATGAATAAATTGAACTGAACGAAATCACTCAGAAAGCAGAATTGAGTTAAGAGAAAACAAGACTTCAAAGTGAGAAAATTCCTTGATACAAAGTCAGATTTTTTCAGGAATATTTGACAGTTGAATAGTTTCTGTTGTGGTGAAACCAAGAGAAATAACTGGCAAAAGAAATTCTCATGATCAATTACAAGCTCATTCAATTGATTTGACATAATTTGAATTATTGATTTTTAGTATTAATCAGTACAGTATGCTATCTACATGGTCATGTAAACTTTTCATATTGTAATGCTGAAAAAGAATTTTTTGAGTCAATTTTATATATAGTCCTAAGGTATTCATGACCATGTGTCATACAAACTTCTAATCTGATCTGTATTATTCCAACATGTCTTATAACTGCTTATTATAGAATTTTATATGTTTTTTGCATACAATTCAGTTTTATTAGTATTTGAAAATTCATTCTTTGTTATGGAGTTTGTCAGCTGTTTTACCAGAGCCCTGTTTCAGGAGTATGAAAAAACAGGACAGGTTTCTTGCAATGACACTTCCGTATATCAAAATATACCTATTCTTATCACTGTAAAGCAAAAATTAATAAGGTAATACAATACTTTAAAGGATGCAGAAGTTCGGTTTGTCCCAGGTGCCAGGAACTCTAGGGCCAGCCCTGGGCAGTAGATCCCTTAGTATAACTTTACCCTAATCACCTGTTTTTGTCAACTATTATAACATCCTTATGACTGGCACAAAGCCATTTTTACTTATTATATATTCACCATGTCTTAAGGTGTAATAACTTGAATATCATCGAGTCCAACTCAGCTGCTTACCAAGTTTATTCATATTATTAAGTGTATCAAGAAGTAATTAAATCCATCACTGGTTGAAATCCAAAGAGTCAAAACCCTTCTGCCCCGCTGTTAAAAACTCTGTTTAGTTCCCTCTAGCAGAAAATAAATCACTCAATTATTCACATATGCTTATAATATGAAAAATGAAAAAAAGTCAGGTATAGTTTGCTGGGGTAGGGTCGAAAATTCAGTCTATTTGATTTGATTATTTCATCTCTACTTCAGATGTACACAGTTAACAAGATATTTATCTTGAAAAAAAACAAACAACAGAACTTACATGTCTGGTTAGTCACTTTGTAGAGACTGTCAGGTGACCAGCATCTTTTAGCAGCATGCCATGTTTGAGTGCGATCAATGAGAAAATTCAATAGAGAGGAGATAAACAAATAGGTTACTTTTCCACCTTTTGATGGGCTTTGACCACCAAAAAGTTTGAATTAAAAAAACAAAAAAACAAGCATGAATGCTTCCGAATACAAACTAAGGGATTAATCTAGAAAAAACTCACATTGCAAATTGAACCCCCCTCCCTAAAAGACTATTAAGGAGAAGAATTTTTAAGAACAAAAAAACATTTTAAAAAAGACAAAATGTTTTTTGACATAATAAGGAGTGAATGTTTAAATTTTCAACCATATAACTTCATTTTTGTGGCTTGCACGCATTATACACAGACAGGCAGCCAGATCAACTTAAAAACTGAGGAAACTTATGTTGATGTTGAAAGTTTTTGTTGACAGTTTAAAATTATTAACATGATGATTACTACAAAATTCATGATGATGATCATCATCACAACAGATATGGCTAAATTAACAAAATAAAACAAAGTCATATTTAGATAACTTTTCATGGAAAAGATCCAGAAGATGTATTAGAAACTGTCAACAAAGGTTTCTTCAGTTATTAAGTTGGTCTGGCTGGCAATCTATCAAGAACACATGCAAGCTGCACCAATGGAGCTTGAGTGGGAGAAGGTTCAATCTACAATGTAGATTTATGTTTAATTGGTCCCTAGTTTGTGTCCAGCAGCATTCTACTTTTTTTTTTAAAGATCACTGCCCCCAAAATGTGAGAGAGGTAACATATTTTCCAATTTTTCAATTGATCACCCCTTACATAGCATGCTGCCAAAAAGACACCAGAACTGTTTTACAGCCATTTAATGTTATTGAAACGCAATAGAGTATCTTCGCCCCCTTGAAAGAACTTCTGTTAGGACCTCACACACTTATTCAAGTGTCCTTTACACTTTTCAAAACAGTCTACAAAGAACCCTTTCAGGATCGCCATTAGCTGCCTCGATGCATTTTCTCTAATTTCACCCACAGAAATCTCTTTGAGAAAAGTCAGAAGCCACAAGGATCCAACTCTAGATTGTGGTAGGGGGCTGACAGGCCTGGGTGTTGCAATGTTTAGCCAAAACAACTAGGGTTAAAAGTGAAGAATGATTTGCTTGATCATAGTGAATGTAAATGGTCATGCAGTACATTAGTTCATTCAATGACATCTCATTGCTGACAGAGTGACCCCAAGGGAGAGTGTCTTTTCATGCATTTGCAGTAAGGACTGCTTCCTCTTAAAGATCTGGCATAAATGGTAAATGTATCCTTTACTGTTTAACACAACAATGGTCAGAATTGGAAGAGGAGTTTTAAAAAAAATCCAGAGAGAGGCATGCCTCTCTAATATTCCCTGCTGAAGTTCCATCAAATGCAGTATATATATATATATATATATATAATTATAATAATAATTAAGTAATTGTGTCATCCACTTATTATACACACACATGCAGATATATGTCTTATATTCCATCATTTATAGTATATATATATATATATATATATATATGCGCACACATACACAAACCTACAGCTAAATCTGAGTAACATTAATTGTCTATCTGTTTCAGACGGTAAATATACAAAAGAAATGGTTGCTGGCGAGAAAAAATTTTGTCTAAATCTTTAAGCTGGCAAAAAATAGCTTTGGAAGCTGGCTGGCTAGAAGAGGCGTTTGGTCAGTTGCTGAGGGAGGAATCAATCTGATGTCTTCTGCCGAGGCTCGGAGAAAAAGAACTAAAGAATTGGTATGAAATATGGTTTCCTGTCATTCTGGCAGAATCTGGTTTCTTTTGTATGTCCCAGGAGTTCTTTGAATATAACCATCAGAAGTGAGTCTCACAACCAGACACAGCTTCCAAAGAAAGAATTGTCTGTTGCATCTTGGGATGTGGATGTCAGTGAAGGTTTTGATCAGTGAGATTGTAAAGATTTCTGGGTCATTTAAAAAAAATCTATTTGACATGTACATAAATATTCTTCGTGGATATGGCACTTGGGAGAAAACAATGGTAAGAAAATTTGCCTGGAATTGGTTTAGTGTGAATTGATCTCAGGATTGAGCCTAAAATTCCTACTGCCCCAAGGCAAGATGAACTTCAGTGCACTTTAAAGTATAGTATCCTATTTATTGATTTATGTCTCACAGTGAGAAAAATAAATGTGTAGGAATAAAAATAGAAATTCCTTTTACAATTGTTTCTCTTACTTTTACCATAATAGAAAACATTAGTCAGATATTCCTGAAAAATCTGACTTCACATTAGGTACTTTTCTTATCTTAACTGTTTTCATTCTATTTAATTTATTCATTTTCCTATTTTTCAATTTGTGTTTGGAAAGTCTCAGACACTAGGCACCCTAGGTGACAGCCCATGTTGCTGGTACCTTGATTGCTCTTACTGTGACTGCAGTCGCAAAACTAACAATTTCTTACAGTATGAAAACAGAGAAAGGAGTACAAGTCTCTCTGCTTTCCGAGAGTTCACTCTATGCTACTCTTTTATATTGATAGAAAAATGTTGAAAAGCAAAAATAGCATTCAAGATTTGTTTTGCAGCGAGAGCTTCACATGGAGAGATCACAAGACAGCACAAAATATCAGGAAGAAAATGGGAGTCCAAGACATCATAGAATCCATTGGAAAACTTAAATGGACATCACGACTCACAACATGGATCCCCTGAGATCACAAGCGCAAATGAGGCTGGCAGAATATCAGATGGAGCAATGAGCTAGACATGTTCAGAAAGTACTGGCTCTGTGACGCCCATGATAGAGAAGTGTGGCGAATCCTGGCAAAGGTCTATGTCCAACGAAGGATGTTAAAAGACTGATGATGATGATGATGATGAAAATCACAACTCACAACATGAAGAGATCACATGTGCAACCAAGGCTGGCAGAAAATAAAATGGAGAGATGAATTAGACAAGTTCAGAAAGTACTGGCTCCACGACACACAGGTCTGTGTCCAACGACGTACATTAAAAGACTGATGATGGTTACAGAGGCAGTGCACTACCTATTTTTCTCTCTCCAACATCCCCGTCTCCTTAATCTCCCACCAACCTTTGATGACTTAGTCTAAGATACAATCATTACCATTTTTTGAGTCTGAGAATTCTGAAAAATCTTATTGTACATAAATTAATGGTGATTGCTTCTTATCTTTATGCCTTTTTGGCTTATGAAAGATTTTACAGGGAAGCTCTAATTCCAGATAGCAGGGAGACCTGAAATGTACATGAAGATGTGGACCCTCTTATGGAACTGTTCTTGAATTTAATGGAAATTTCCAAATCCTCTTCAAGTGTACTTTTCCATTTACTGATGACTTTTAAAAAAAAATCAGTGTCTTACAGGATTGTCTTTACAAGCCCTGCTGATCTGGAGATGTGCCCGTTTGACTTCAGTTTGCATCTCTTCACTGGCTTGCTTCATAGCTCGAAGGATTTTGTTTTTCAATTCTTTGTTAATGATAGTCTTTGTGAGAAATACTTATGAGTTTTCAAGAACATCTCATCTCTGTGGCCTGTACCTTCTTAACATTGTCAAGGCCCTTGATTCACGGCTGTACAAGTACATCAAGATGACCAAGGAACACATCTAGTGATGGAAATGTGTTTCAGGAACAAGAGATGGTAATGTCTCTATTAGTAGATGTCGGACATACAAAAAAATTTGGAAATTGAGAAGTACGTATACACTGTATCCTACGTACTCCCTTATTTCCATCACTGAGCACATCAGTCTGTTTACATTCTCCTTAATTATCCATAGGTTCACGGAGTGTAACCAAACGAGAAACATGTTTATGATATATATACGGTTAATTAACTTTAAATTACTATATCAGTACAAAATAAAATTATGATATGCTTGTTGCTGTATGACCCTTATAGATGTCAATTTGCCAAAATATGTTCAGTCATTTTGGAAAAAAGAAAAAAAAAAAGGACAACATATTTAAAGTGAGAAGCAATGAAAGTGTCAGTCCATGTTCATTCTTGATTTCATAATGCTTGAAAAAGTGTAAAAATCACAGAGAGTAGTTGAGAGGTTAACACGATATGGTGTAAAAGAAAACAGCTTGGTATGGTGGAATAAAACATGGAGGATTAACATTGATACTAGATACCCAATGTGTCAGAAATGCATCCATTTGAAAAACAAACATCTGTCTCTAATAGTTTATTTTCTCTCTTATGCTTGTTACATATGCAAGAGATTCTTTTTTTTTTTCTCTACTACTAATTTTATATTGCTTTCTTTGGTTCTTTTTCTGCTTTTATTAGTATCTTTTTTTTGCATTGATTTGTATTTTTCTTGGGTGATATTCAAAAAAGATCACTTCATCTTCAGTGATTTTTTTTTTTTTTTTTTTTTGCATTATTAAAGCTGCTTTTTTCTTCTCATTCTTTCCTATTTATTTTACCTCAGTTGTAACTGTTGTTGTTATGCTTTCTTATTCCCAATGGAGTCATTGACTCTCTGAGTAAAAAAAAAAGACATCAGGTGTAAAGTAAATATCTCCTTTTATCTCTGCTTGACAGAGGTTTGTTTGGTTGTTAGTCTTCTGTTTTCTTTCCTTTCTTCTTTTCTTTTTCTTTATCTTTCTTTCTTTCTTTCTTCCTTTCTCCCTCTCTATCACTTTCTTTCTCTTTCTTTTTTTCCCTTTGTTTGAGTTATATCATTTTCAATTTTTCTTTTCTATCTCATTACATCCTTGTTTGTGAAAGGAGACAGCAAAAACAAACAAACAAACAAACCGCCAACTAACAAATAAACCCTACCCCCCCACACCAAAATCATTCTAACCCACAACAAAAGAAAAAAAAAACACTTGAACTTGAAAAATCTGCTGCGTCTGCCAAAAGATTCACATTTTTTGCTTTGTGCTCCATCTCCATATTCTTGACCATCCTTGATAGTAATCTGGATGATTTATCAAATCTTTTTATTATTCACTAATAGACTGTCCATCCATATATGACCGCCTTCTGCAGAAACCCTGCATCATAACGCCATGAAATTTTCAATTTGTGCCATTGTGAACCTCTGAAAAGTTTTTGAATATCATTAACCTAAATGTTGTTGTTGGGGGGGGGGATTTATCTATGTAGATGCAAATTCATGCTAGAATGGACACACATTGTTCCCTCTTTTTGAGCTGATTTGTATGCTGCTGAAAAAAAGTAGTGGGGACTTTGTATCATTCATAGAGTGAAAGGGAGAGTAAAATCTACATCCTCGAGAATCTAGACACTTTTTCACTCTATTTTAGACGTTTGTCACTGGATAACACCAGTGATGTCATAAATACAATTTATTCTGACCATGATTATTCTCCGATGATGATGATGATTGTGGTGGTGGTGGTGGTGGTGGTGGTGGTGGTGATGATGATGATGATGATGATGATGATGATGATGATGATGATCATCATCATCATCATCATCATCATCAGCAGCAGCAGCAGCAGCAGCAGCAGTCTTTTAACGTCCATCGATGGACATAGACCTTCCCTAGTATTCACTAGACCTCTCTATCATAGGTGTCACGGAGCCAATATTTTCTGAATTTGTCCATTTCTTCTCTCCATTTTGTATTCTACTGGCTTTGGTTGCAAGTGTGATCTCTTGGGATCCATGTTGTGAGTTGTGATTTCGATCGGTTGTCTGCCATTCTTGCAACATGACCAGCCCATTGCCATAAAGTTTTCTAATGGATTCTATGATGTTTCGGACTCCAGTTTTCTCCCTGATATATCATACTGTCTCGTGATCTCTCCATGAGAAGTTGAGCATGATTCTTTCATGTGTACGTTGCATGCTTCTCAGTTTGAGTGTCAGTCTCTTGGTTCGGTTCGATGTTCCAAATCCATAGGTGACTATTGGGAGGATGCATTGGTTGTATACTCTTCTTTTTAGGATTATTGGAATTGTCTTGTTTTTGAAGGTTGAGCTTGCTCTGCCGAAGACTTGCCATCCAAGAGTGATTCTCTGCTTGATTTCTTCTTCTTTTGAGGATTTCATGGAGATTTGTTGTTTTAGGTAGATATAGTGGTCTACTTTCTCCTGTTTTACATTTTCAATTTTGATTGCCGTGTTCTTATTTCTGACATGATTGTTGCACATGACTTTTATTTTGCTGTACATGAATTCAAATTTTTACGCTACGGTTGTTCAATCATTGACTGTGAGGCAGGGTATTTATTTCATTAATTTTTCATTTGTATTTATCAGGTAAAGTCATGTGTTTGCTTCAGTCTCAGAACCAATTATCAAAACAATTACAAAATCTAATTTTTATCTGTCTCTCCAGATAAAACATAATGAAAAAGAAATTGATAATAAAATGGAAAACAAACAAAGACAACTTCTTTCCTTTTTTTAAGGACATCAATAATTTTATAATTGGAAAAAAAGAAAAGACAGCATTTGGAGAAAAGAAAATAAGTTTTCAGAGTGCAAAGCTGGAGAAAATATTTCTATCGTTTTATAAACAATGAATTGAAAAAAACATTTTGTTTTCACACAATGGGAAAAGAATGTTTTTTAAAAAAGAATTGACCCATATTTCTAGATTTAGGTAAATTTAAACAATTTATTCAATAAAACACCACAATCTAATCACAGGAACCGGATCTTTTATTTTATTCGTTTTTATTTACCTTTGTTTTGATTGTTTATATAAATAATCACTTATATATATGTGTATGTGTGTGTGTGTATGTTTATTTGCGTGTGTGATGATATTGCTTTCATATCAGAAACTGCAGATGATCTACAAAGAACATTAACTGATCTGAATAGAGGAGCTAAAAAATTGGGTTAAAGATGGACAGAACAAAGACAAAAGTGATGTTCAATAATAAAGTCCAGAAAAAGGCCATGAAGCCATAGGAATAGTTGAAGAATACATTTGCCTGGACCAGGCTATAAAGCCACAGAAAGGCTATAGAAATGAAATAAAATGTTGCATAACAATTGGATAGAAAGCATTTTGTATGAATAGAGATATACTGGAAAGTAAGATGCTAATATGACAATCAAATCCTGGAAACTAATAAAAACACTAAAAAAAAAAAAAGATGACAATGGAAAGAACAATATTAGGAATAACACTGAGCATTAGAGAAAGATCGACATGGATCTGAGAGCGGACCAAATTGAAGAATATTGTACAAGTGACTGAGCAGTAAAAATGGAGTTGGGCTGAGCACATAGCAAGAAAGGGCAACAAATGGAACAGAAGACTAACCGATTGGTGCCTGAGATGCAAGATGGAGAGATGATATAGAAAAGTTTACCATGGCAGAGGCTAGCACAATCACACAAACTATTACCCCTACCTGGGACAACAAATCTCCATGAAATCCTCAAAATAAGAAGAAATCAAGCAAAGAATCACTCGTGGTTGGCAATCTTTCAGTAGAGCAAGCTCAACATTCATGAACTAGAAAATCTTACTTGTGCTAAAGAGAAGGTTCTACAACGAATGGATCCTCCTGATTGTCACCTAAGGAGCTAAAACATCAAAAAATTGACCCTTAAACTATGAACCAAGTATGACATTGACAAAGGAAGACAAGCTATCAAGCACAAAGGATGTAAGTTTGAATCTCATAAAAAGCTTATCTTTAATCCCTGATCAATAGTGCTCACTTAATGGTCATAGCAGAATGAACTGATAGTTGTGATAAAAAGCAACTGAAATAAGATGGACAGAAGACTATTAAAGAATCAATTGGTCTGGTAAGTCATTCAATAGAAACCATCACATGACTGAAATCTTCTGAGGAAATGCTGTGAGGATATTATCAATTAGAAGTTGGAAAAAGGGGACGATGAATGAATTACTTACTTCTCTTGCATTATGTTGGGCAGTGATCACTAAAAAAGCATGAATGCTGCTGGACATTATATATATATATATATATATATATATATATATATATATATAGGTTGATAGCAATCAGAGGCAACTTGAAGGCTCCTCTTTCATCTGCTTCTATCCTGTCAAATATGGTGGGATGTGACTCAAATCCCAATTAATTCCATTGTAATCACACAGCTTGAGGGGTACTCAGTTTGCTGAGGAGTGAACTGGGAAATTCATCCACTTGAAGAGTTTTCCACACACTTTGTTCATACCAAGAATCGAAGTTGGATCTTTCTAATGTGCTATTACACAATCTGAATGAACTCAAACATGTGATCGATTTAACATAAACTTACATGGCAAAATGTACACCCTACTTAAAACCTGTTTATGGGTGGAATTTTCAAAAAACAAAATCATCATCATCAGTCTTTTATCCTCCGTCAATGGACATAGACCTTCCCCAGGATTCGCCACACCTCTCTATTGTGGGCATTGCGGAACCAATATTTTCTGAGCCTGTCAAGTTCTTCTCATCATCTCATTGTCTGCTGGCCTCGGTTTTGCTTGCGATCTCTGAGGACCCATATTGAGAGTCATGTCCATCAGTTGTCTGCCATTTTTGCAATATGACCAACCCATTGCCATTTGAGTTTTCTAATGGTTTCTATGATGTCTGAGATTCCTGTTTTTCCCTCAATATACTTTGCCGTTTTGTGGTAGACATGATAAGGAATATATGTTGAAACTCTCAGCCCTCTAGCTTCATTGGCGTGGCATGTATGCGTGATATATATAGCCAGCTAGACCAACTTAAAACTGAAGAAAGCTATGGTGGCAGTTTCGGTTGATGGTTTCTTATAACAATAAAAATGCTTTATCAATGAAATTTGGAGACTTTTACAAGTAAAATAATAGTTGCACTCACACTTTTTATGCTTGTCTTTATTGATTTACACTGAGAGCCACATTGCAGTGCAAGGTCATAGGTAGATGTGAGATGCCATGTTGGGGGTGATCAATTGAAAAATTTGGATAGGGTGGTTATCAATGAATAAGTTATTTCTCTGGACTTTTTTTGGACTTAAACTAGTTACCAATTTGGTTGAAACTAATCTTAAATCGACCCCCTATCCCACTAAAAACCTAGGAGGGGATAGACGATTTTTCTAGACTTAATAAGGGGTAAATGTTGAAAATTTCAGTCGTCTTGCACCATTAGTGCAGCCTGTACGCATGATGATTACATACATGATCAGCCAGACCAACTTCAAAAACTGAAGAAACTTATTTGACACTTCCTGATAAAACAAAAAAGTAATATCCCATAAAATTAGAAAATAAAGTGAAACGTCATTTCCGCCGTAAAGTGTACAGTTATCTTGATGGAAGAGTAGAGTACTTAGTTACAGTCCATTTATTGACGTTTTATTTCTGGTATAAATTGCAAAACAAACATAAGTTATTCTCTATTTTCATTACCTTACCAGTAATAAAAAAAAATGTCTCTGGTAATAGCTTATATTTTCTGACATTTTTATCATTTGATACACAATCTACTTCACTAATATCACAAAAAAAAAAAACAAAACTAAAAAAAAAACAAACTTGAAAATTGTAGAAACCTTTTGTGACATTTTTGGTTGATGGTTTCTTATATTCAAACAAGTCAGGTTAGTCACTCAAGAGAAAATCTTGTGTGATCAACATTTTTTCTGGCTACATACCGTGTTTGGGGTGATCTATTAAAAATTGGAAAAAAAGATTATCGTTGAATAGGTTACTTTTCTCGCCTTCAGTTGAATCTCTAAAAACATCCGAATTTTCCGGGAACTAATGTGAATGCTCTTGGAAACACATACTAAAGAATTAATTTAGCATTGTAAATTGAACCCTATTCCTAAAAACTTATTCTGGTGGGGGGGATTTTAAAAAAAAAAAAAATTTTTTTTAGATACAAGTAATAGATCTTTCAGTTTTCAGCCCCGTAGCTCCATTGGTATGGCCAATAACACTGAGATAATCAGACTCATTCGAAAACTTGAGAATCCAGTGTTGACAGGTTGGGATGACAGTTTCATATAATACTGAAATAGTTACATATTGATCAATCTGGTTGTTCAAGCAAGAACTGATATGTTTCTCGGAATTACTTTTTAGTATAAATATACATGAGTACAAATATATTTGATTGGCTACTTTAATGAAGAGCCAGGGAGAAGTAATAGTTTCTAGAACCAATCAATTTTAGCTTCAATCCTCAGGTTGATAAGTCTAGTCAAGAATCAATCAATTAGTGATCAAAGCCTGTAATAAACCCCGAGCAAGTGAGACTCTTTGATCAGCACTTCTACCCAAATCTGACTTCAGTTGGTATAATTTTTCTTTTCAACTCTCATGGTATTGATTATGGGAAATAAGTGTATTCAAAAACAGGCTAATGGCAAACTAGTAAGAGACATCTTTGACATCTTCAATTCTTTCTTTGAACTTGATGGAACAAAACTCCATTGAAGACTCTGTCTTCACAGTTTACCTTTTTTTCTTTTATTTAAGCAGGAACGTTTCAGCCTTATGATTTCTGGTATGAGTTAGTGCAAGCTTACCTTTTTTGTTTCCTGGATTGTGCATATTTTTTTGGTCAAATTATAATTCAGAATTTCGACCATCGAAGTATAAATACTATTTAAAATTATACCATGGAATAAGTGGGCAATACCATTTCCGGTATATTGAGACTTTCTTCAACAAAATATATACAGGAAAAATGGTTCCATCTTTAGTCTTTTGAAGAGAAAATTTTTTTGCAAAGAAACAGAGTAAAAATAAAGGTCTGATTAGTCATTCATAGAAACCATTGCACGACTGATGTTTTTTGGGCAGCAAACTGTGTTTGAGGTGATCAATCGAAAATTGGAAAAAGAGGAGACGAATAAGATATTTCTCTGGATTTTTATTGGATGACTAAAAAGTCTGAATTTTTAGTAAAACAAGTCTGAACACAGCTTGACACAAGTCAAGGGACAAATTTTGCATAAACTTATGTTATGAATTGAACTCTCCAGTAAAAATTCATTTTGATGGGATATTTTCAAATTTAAAAAAAAATGAAAGAAGCATTTTTTCTCGATATAACAAAAAGTAAATGTTTGAATTTTTGACCCTGTAGCTCAATTGGTGTGGCCTGTACGCATTATACATACATAGCTAACCAGGTAGAATCACTTAAAAAAACAAGAAACTTAAGTTTGCAGTTTTGTTTGATAGTTTCTAATTTTACAATTCATAACAATTTGGTTGTAACAATTCTGGAATATTAAGACATTCTTAAAAAAGATACATACAGAAAAGAAGATGGTACCTTCTTTAGTCTTTTGAGGGGAAAAATATATTTTGTCCAGAAACAGAGAGTAAGGAAATTATTTACGTACAATTTGTATTCTTGCTCTTTGCTTTTAGGAATTGCGAGTCAAACACGTGAATCTCTGTCATTGATTTCTGTTCTGTCATTCAATGATTGCAGTGTATTTTGAACATTATAAGAGGTACCTGTAGACATAATATATCTTGTGAAATACTTTCTCAAGTCAATACGATCTGATCTTTAACCTTTCCTTCCCTCTAACACTCTCCCTCCCTCAGCTCCTTTAGATAACTCAAGCCATGTTTATTTTGACAAGAGATTCAATTCGATTGGTTTCAAGATGATGTCGGAATCTGATCTCATCTCATCCAGCTCCAGGCGCTGCCTGTGACCTGTGACAGATGCTCACCATCATTCACTGTATCCACAATCAATCTGACCTGAGGTGAATAGTGGATAATGCCATCATCATGAGGTGTGTCAAGGACAAGTTATAGCCAGGCACAGCCTTTGACTTTCCAGGTCACCTGGCAACAGCTAATGTCTCAAAACTAACTGGCACCTTCTGATCCTGAAAATATTGCTCTGAAGCTCTTTGAGGAACCCTCGTACTTAGATTGTTTGCATTGTCAGGGAAGTTCACCTGCTCAGCTGTACTTTGTTGACAGCAGTGCTCAGATCATTTAGCCTGCTCACTGAGGAGTTGCCGTGTTTGAGCCTTTGATAAAAGGTTGAAATCTGGTCGTATGCAAACCGGATTTCATCCTCTGTTATTATATGTGTTCTGTCATCGCAAACTAAACTCTAGCATAATCAATTAACAAAACACTTATCAAATACACATACAGGGCATCTCAAAATCAGCGGTGGCACCAGCCTTTTGTACCAACCCACGCAAAGTTTTTATAAAAGTAATAATATGAGTTTTATATAATAAATCAAATTCAAGACCATTTCTCAATGTAATCGTAAAGTTTCAATGATGAAAAAGATTGAGACATGAAAGATGGGAGAGTCTATAATGAGTTCCAGTAACATAAACTATGCAACAGTGATTCTTCTGTTTCAGAGTTTAGACGTGTAACAAAGGATCTATATCATGTGACATTGTAATTTATGAGAACTGAATAATGCATGCATAGATATAACAGATGAACAAGTAAATTTTTATTTATAGAAACTTGACAAAGGATGACCAGTAATAAATGTCTCCATAAGTAGACATTGAAAATAAAAAGACGTGACATCTGCAAAAGTAAAATCACGAACATGGGTATGTATGGGGTCAGATAGAGATTAAGATTTGTGAGCCTAGGCAAAGCTGCTGGGAGCCTGGCCGATTGCCCTGGCCTCGCACCACAACTGCTCAAAAGTAATGCTGAATTTGTAACCCCAAAATTTCATTGATGCAATAAACTTATTACATATCTAATGGATATATGCAATGCTTCACAAGTCAGGTTCAGTGTCACTGCCATCTATTTCCATCAACCGCATTGCATATATTGTTGTTTTCTAGTACATAATGGTATAAAATTTTGGGGGGAACTTTTGGGATAACCAGTATATACTGAGGCCAGCTAAATTCATTTATTCTTCTTGAATATGTAAATCAAAATTCCTACAAAGATTTTAGACATACCATTTTTAGAAGAAATCAAAGCAGATACTACAGTTCGATTTTTACCAGAGAAAGTAGTAAAACCAAAAAGGTAATTTTTACTCTGACTACAAACAGTTCTTTTAACTCTTAAATTCACACAAATAAAGTAGGATTTCAGTATTTATGGCTAGTAAGATGAGTTCTTTGAACTTTTATGCAATTAGTTGAAGAGTTCCACTATCAATTACAAGTGGTCTCAAGTGGTTTATGTATTCAAAATTATCCTTTAAACATACATCAATTTTTTTCCATGATTCTATTGGTTTATAAACTCCATTAAGGATCAAAATTGTGCAAAATAGAAGAGCTGAAAATAAAGAAGAAAGCAAAATCTGCTGTTTTATTTCAGTTGGTACACTTTTTGAAAAATTCAAATGAAATAACTTCAGAGTATCTCAACCAATATGTCCACTGCAAAAAACACTTTTTTGTATGAATTATAGTATCCGTTCCACATCGAGTAGAGTTCATAACAAAGTTATCAGTACATACAACAAGCACCCTCAAATGTACATAAATACATTTAATAAATAATGAGAGAATACTTTGATCACTTGCAATGAAACTTGAATTTCCTATCAGGATAACCATATATCTCTAATTTTTGACCAACTCGAATTCTAGAATTGACTTCATTTTTCAACTGTAACAAGAACAAGAGCTCACCAAAGCTCAGATAAAGTCTTAGATATTAACAAAAATTTATCATACCAATGTGCATGGGCTTATTTCATTCTAATAGATAAATACATTTATATGAAAAATACAGAAATTTTTATAATTTTTTATTTATCATATATATAATACAGAAATTTAAGTGATCATCTTCTGTCACAATAAAATTTAGAAAGGAGTTTGATCCCGCAACAGTTAGTCTTGTTTTTCTTCTCAAGACTGAGTTTTATCTGATTTCAGCTCCTTGGCTGACTATGTATAAGAGTATGAATATGAAATGAAGGGCAGTGGCATTGCTGCATGGCATGGCTTGGTGTGTTTACTGGATGCTTTTTTCTTTCTCTGCAATCTATGTACAGATACACATAACCAAGAGAAAAATCAATTGGTTAAAAATAAGTCTTTTCTTAGATTAAAATCAGAGTGAATATCTATAATGCTTAATTGTCAGGGATTCCAGGAGTGCAAAGAAGGATGACAGCGGAAATATAAGCATTACAACCTACACACCATTTCTTGTATGATCACTGAAATTAAGCAACGTCGAGCCTAGTCAGTACCTAGATGGGTTACCGTCTGGGAACATCAGGTGCTGTAAGCAGCTGGAGATCATGTATAGAGCCTCCCTTGGTGATCCTGTTAATCCCCTTGGGGAGGAGACCGATCTCTGCATCTTTGCTAAAGAACATAAACCAAAGGTTTCCTTCCCTGAACTCCGCTGACTGGCCTGGCTGCGAGCATTGAATGAATGAACGGGAAAGAAGAAGGCAAAATGACTGCTCCCAGCCTCGACTGCTCCTTGCCAACTGGTAAGGTAAACAACGTTTTTCACCAGTCAAACAACCACACCTTGAACTGATTTCGAATAAATGCTTTTTCTTTCAAGTGAGAGAGCCGAAATGAAATCGAGATAAACCATTCTAGTTTATAGAATGAAACCTCTGGCAGCCAGACCCCTTCTCTATCCTTTTCAGCCATCCCATTAACTGCATGAACACCTTGGTGCACTTACAAAGGTCAGTTGCTAAGTTTATATCTACTGATGATAGATTGATTGATTTTCTTGATTTTGAGCTACTGTATCACAGTGATATACACAGTTTTATAATTTAATCAAGAACAAACCTACTCGCCAAGAAAACTCATTAATTTTCAATTAAATTAATCAATTTCTAGTGGAGAAAATGTTTTGTTTTCTGTTTTTTCCTTGGTAGGTCTCTGCCAAAAGATGTAGTCTATAATTTGATTTGAATTTTGCATCAATAACCAAGTTGAAATCTGGGCGTCTCATCATGGCATAATTGTTAGCAAGCTTGTTTTGCAGATCATTACTATTGAGCAGGGCCGGCCCAAGGTACCAGCAACTCAGACAGTCGCCCAGGCTGCCAACTGCTTGAAGTTGCCCGCCATGAATCTGGGACTCGTAAGTCTGGGATTCCCAAATGTAAATGGGAAAATGGGATAATAAGTAAATTAAACAGAATCAAAATATGAAAATTCCCTGTGAAGTCAGATTTTCCAGGAATATCTGAAAGTTGAATACTCTAGGTGAGACTAAGAGAAACGAACATTTATACATATATTAGACTTATTAGATATTCTGCTGTATGTTGATTTGTATGAAAATAAAATTGTTTCAAACTTACAATGAAGACTTTCTATATTCATCAATTTTCAGTGTGAAAAATTTGGTACAAGGATTGATTACTTTAAAGGATACACTAGGCAACAATCCTGTTAAACCCCCTGGAATGTCAACTCTGTAAGTTTAACCCAATCATTGAAAATAACCAGCTCTGAGATTGGACTTCATTCACGAACAAAATTAATTTGTTTGATAGGTATATTCTTAGGGACTTTGATACCCTTGAATATCTAAGGTATGCCACTGATTAATATACATCAACAAAAAGGTGGCTTTAGATACACGTGTTCTACAAGTTATTAAGAACAAATGAAAGTGCCGCAGTTTTTAGCAAAGAACCAGAAAACATACTTGGAAGTGTTTATTTTGTACTGATAGCTGCGGTAACAGCTGAGCCAACAAGTTGAGAGATCTGATCTTCATATAAACCAATAAAACAAAAAGACATAACCACAATGAAAACTCTATGGAACTTCAGTCTTATTTACCACATTCCTTGTTTGGCAAATGTTCCTTTGATAATAAATTCACGCTTGTTGCTTGTCATTCATAAGTAAGTAGCTTTTCATCTGATTTGAGAACAGACTGATTCAGTTGAGATAACATATGGTCACATTATTTATTTAGATGAAGAGTTTGCTGAAAACTTACCTGGAAGGGCAGATGTAAAAAGCTAATTGCCAGATGAGGAAAGTCATTTAAGGTGACCTGCCAGAAAGTGATGGTTGACAGGGTAATCTTGTAAGCCATTGTTAGTGAGTTTGCTCTTTCCTAGTTGCTCCATCATTAAAACCGTGTGTCAGACTAAACTGGTCAAAGTAAATATCAAGAAGAATATAGAATGTAGGGAAATGGGAAAATGTTTTGCATATTAGATATTCCATTCAAAATTCCTCTGCTACTTACAGAAGAATTTATTCTAATGCATTAAACACAAGATATTGATAATTGAATTCAATGAATTATCAAGAAAATCTGGGATCAGGATTTGTCCTCTGACCCCAAGGCAAGAGGAATCAGGATTTGTCCTATGACCCCATGGCAGGTGGGATCAAGATTCGACCTGTAACTTCAAGGCAAGTGGGATCAGGATTTGTCCCATGACCCCAAGGCAAATGACAACTTCAAACTGGTTGTAAATCATGTCTTCACCTTGGTTAGACTTAGTTAATCAATACTCAAACATCACTATTTTTTCCTCTAGTTATTGTACTGTATTGAAATGCATTGTATCATACTGTATTGTATTGGATTGGATTGAATTATGCTGTATTGAATTGTATTGATTTTAATTGTATTGCATTGAATTAGATTGTATTGTTTTAAATTGTATTGTATTGAATTCAATTTTACTGTATTGAATTGTATTGTGTTGAATTGTATTGTATTGTTTTGAATTGAATTGATTTGTATTGTATTGAATCGTGTTGTAATCTTGCTCTTCCTTTTTTGCATTAAAAATTAGTCTTTTGAAAATTCTCTAACTCATTTTTCTTGTAGAGCAGAACTTTTTCTGGGTGATGTAATTAATAAACAATATGCTTTCTTCTTCTTGGATATCATCTTATGATTTCTTCCAAAAGTCTTTGAAGGTCTCAGTGACAGATGATATTCTCTTTATTCACCAATGCAACATGAAATGCCAAATATTGTTGGATACACGGGTTCTTGTATAATACCCGAAGTTGAGTATCGATCCTGGTCATTACGTAGATTGGTTTCGCTCTGGGAATTCCAGGTGCTGTGACCAGCTGGGGAGGTATCCCCTGCAGCCATGCTGATCTCCAAACGCATTGAACATCTTTCCTTTGGATGTCTTCAGCATGGTCAAAAGGCAGGGAGGTGAAACTTGGGAACAACACTTCCTTCAAACAGTGCCTATGCATAGCAGCTAAAAGTTGTTCATTCATGATTAACCTCAGAGAGAGAGGTAGAATGGGTTTTTCTAGAAACACATGGATATATACAAGTTTGGTTGAAATCCACCTAAGCATATGTGGTAGTCATATCATTTACTAAAATAAGTATGATCAGTGCAGTGGTGTAGATTAAGACTAATCCGACAACATAAGTGTGAAATAACCATAATAGAAGGCTTGCTGTACAAATTATTCTTATATTTCGAACCTTAGCTTTGTCAAAAATTGTATTTATAAGTGGTCTGTGACTTGTGGTTGGTGGGGTAATAGTTGAGTAGATGGTTGAGCAGAGATATGGGTCAAGTCCTTAGGGATGTCTGTGTCCAGGTTTGGGAAGCCATAAAAAAACATGTGTCTTCCAGCTGATATTTCCAAAGGTCAGTCAATAAGAATTTGAGTAATGGATAATGGAGGTCAAGAAAGGGGTTAATTCCTTTAATTCATAAGAAAACTCGAATGGCAATGGGCTGGTCACGTTGCAAAAATAGCAGATGGCTGCAGGACATCACTACTCACAATGTGGATCTCCCAGAGATCATATGTAAAATCGGAGCCAACAAAATATAAGATTGTGTGACAAACTAGAAAATTTTAAAAGGTACTGACTACGTAATGCCCACAATACAGAGGTTTGGTAAATCTTAGGGAAGGTCTATATCCAATGACAGACACTAAAAAGCTGATGATGATGATGAATTGAAGTTGTGTGCAATGACCTGAGGTTAGAAAGGTTTGTGTGATGGGTAGGGATCAATGTTGGTAACAAGCACAGTGAAAGTATGTGTGTGTGTGTGTGTGTGTGTGTGTGTGTATGTGTTTGTGTGTGTGCATATAGGTATTGAATAAGATGAGTATGCAACTTTGGGGAACTCTCACTATCACTTTGATGTCCCCCCCGCCCCATCTGACTATTCCTCATTTGGCAGAGCACCAGACCTCACCTAGAGCTCCAAGTCACACTGGAAGAGAGGTTGTAGTCATTATAAATAGGAGTGACAGGGCAGGTTTTAGTCCTCTGAGCAACAGAAAGTTAATTAAGTTATGGTTCAAGTAACCAGAAGTTTTTTTGTTACTGGGTTTGACTTATGAACAAGGAAATATGAAATATGAATAAGTATGAAAATTGACCAGTTAGGACTACAGCAATGTAATAGAGTCTACACAGACAACAGAAAGTATCTTACTATAATAATACACCATATGTATTTATCTATTTACTTATCTATACTCTATCTTGCAAAGGAACAAAATTATTCTAGTATCATTAAGTTGGTCACCACACAATGACATAGTAAAAATGGAATTTCATGTTTTGATCATGTGATAAAATCAACCAAAAAAATTAAAAATTATAAGAATCTGTTTGAGATCAAGAGAACGCTATTCTCCAAACTCATTGCAATGCAAATCTCTATAATCCATGTAAATAAAATGCAATGTGTATAGAAGGCTATTCTCTAAGCTGACTGCAATACAAATCTCTATTATCCACGTCTATAGAATGCAATGTGTATAGAAGGCTATTCTCTAAGCTCACTACTATGAAAGTTTTTATAATCCACCAATGTAAAATGCAATGTGTATTGAAGGTTATTGTCCCTGCACATTGCAATGCTATTGTCTATTATCCATGTCTATAAAATGTAATGTGTATAGGAGGCTATTCCCTAAACTCACTGCAATGCAAATCTCTATTATCCACATCTATAAAATAGAATGTATATAGAAGGCTATTTTCCAGGCTCACTGCAATGCAATTCTTTATAATCCACATATGTAAAATGCAATCTGTATAGAAGGCTATTGTCCTTCCTCATTGCAATGCTAATGTCTATAAAATGCACCGTATATAGAACACTATTCTCCAAGCCCACTGCAAAGCAAATCTCTATTGTCCACGTATATAAAATGTAATGTGCATAGAACTCTATTCTCCAAGCTCATTGCAATGCAAATCTCTATTGTCCACGTCTATAGAATGCAATTTGTATAGAAGGCTATTCATGCTTATTTCAATGCAAATCTCTATTATCCACGTATATAAAATGCAATGTGTATAGAACACTATTCATGCTCACTGCAATGCAAATCTCTATTGTCCATGTTTATAAAATGCAATGCTTATCCACAGATTTCATATACTCTGTCATTTTTGATTGCCCGGGTAACTTAGTAAGAATAATGGTGAAGAAAAAGTATAAATAATGTATTCAAATGAGCCCTTTAATAGCTGCACACTGACACACAGTTAAGAAGAAACTAGAGAGAGAAACTTATTTGATCAAAGGAAAATCCATTTAGAATGAATAAAACATTAACAAAAACCAATAGAATAAACTCACATGGCAATTTACTTGGATTTTCAACAGAGGTCAAATACGGCTATGAAAGAGTTAACGGGCCTTTTGTCTTGTATCAAAATTTGGTTCTAAAGAAGGAAGCTGAATGTAGAGGGAAATTTTTTGATAATTTTTAGTTATCTTTCCTTATTACGTGCTTGTTTGGGCGGTAATAATGTCTTTTATACTTGTAGATTTCCTTTCATGCAAGTGATAATTTCAAATCAGTTTTAAAGTCTTTGTTTTTTTCTCAAGTCATTAACTCTTGCAGACTTATTGATCTGTAATCTTGTTCTACCAAACCAAATTTTTTTTTAACTTCCTTGCTAAATTTGTACGTGAGAGTTTCCTATCTGCTATATTAAAAGTTTTGTTTTTTTTTAAATCTCCATTTACAACCATTTACACTTGAAAGATTGAGTGAGTCATAGAATGACGGTCTTCTCTGCCCCGACACGTGAAACCATGAAGACATTAAATCATTTCTTTAGATTTAAAAAGATACACATATACGCTTTCAAAATAAAAAGTCTGAAGTCTGAATAAATAACATTAAAGTAATCGTCTAGAATAAATGTCCAATAAAAATAAATTTCCAATATAAATTATCAACAAAAACAGAGAGAACAATAGTCACAGAGACGAGCGCACAGACACACATACACAAATATTATTGAAATATAAGAATGACTAATAATAAGAATAATCCTATCTCAGGAAAAAAAATCATTTAAAAATACAGGTCTGATAGGAAATAAATAAATCAATGATGATAACATTTTCGAATTCAAATAAAAAAAAACATTATTCATTAAACTCAAAACTGTACAAAGAAAATTTTAAGTTTTTGGTCACTTTAAATAAAGATATATATGTATAGTTCTCTGTTTTCAATGCAAGGTATGATAACAGCTGTAGTTAATCAGTAGAATATTTTCGATCATTCATTTTCTTACCCTCGATGAATTAACGAGAGAAAAAGATTTGATGGGCTGTACAAAAGTAATAACTGATTAGAAAACTTTTAAAAACTGATCGTAATAACATTGATCTGACTACTAATAAAGAAATTAGAGTGTCTGCACTATAATTACTCAACAATTGGCCATAGGAAAAAAGTTGACATTTGCGATGTATATCAACCAGCGCACAATGCAGTGCAGTGTAGAGTTTGAAGTTGTTTAGATCTGTGGTTCTTGAGAAATATAATGAAAATGAATGAAAAAAAAATCATAGATATTTTTTATAGCTTTGATAAACTATCGCAGTTCAATTTGCTCTCTTGAAAACATTTTGTATGAACACCTACCTACATCTTTTTGAAAATTTAATTTTACCAGAAAACTTAAATCTAATCAAAATTTTACGGCTTTTTCTCTTTTCTCTAATGTTGAATTGCCATAAGGGAAATAATTCAAACAATATAGAACAGAAAGGAGTAATCATAAGATTCATTTCAATCATAACTTGAAACCGTAATGTCCAGCCCTTTTTAAACATGCACCGTTGGAATAGGCCCTGGGCTAGTGAAAATAATAACCGGAAAAATCAGATTTTGGTTTTGAATAAAATGGTGAATGCTTAGCAGGTGATAAAGTTGGAGAAGGGGAAACCTATACCCAATCTGGTAGTAGTCAGACATCTTGGAATGATCCAGAAAAAATCTGAAAATTTTTTTGTAGACACTGAAGTTCAAAAAGGTCAAACATAGCGATATGAAGAGAGCACAAATCTTGCAGAAACCTCTTAAAACCTCTGCAATATAATGAAATGAAAAATCAAATCACAAATTAACTGCTGAACCGAGTTTTATGATTTTAGAATGGAAGTAATTAACTTAAGGAGCAGGACTAATGCAAATTTCTTGGCAAGTCTTAACAATTTAGGAATAGAACTCAAAGTAATTCATGGAATTCATCTATATAACATATTCTAAAACATATTTTCAGTTTTTAAGTATGGCTTATCCATCTACAAATATTTACATCTTATTTTTTCAATTTTACTGCCTTACTCTGAGACTGAACTCATCAATTCTTAATATCCCAAATCACTTGATATCACTCCTAATTGACGGGGGAATTGTTCTGTTGATAGAATAAAAAATTATGGAATTTTTCTATGAATAAAATTTTCGATAAATTACTTAAAGGCAGAAGGGGGGTAACGTTGATCACTAGTCAAACCCCTTGATATCAACATTCAAAGTTTCTCATATGAATTTAAGAGTCCAATCTCAGAACTCTGCAACACCTCTGATCACAAATTAATCAATGATATAAAAGTTTACCCTTGAAACTTCCAAGTGAATCACTGTCTCAAGTAACACCATAATTCCTTAGCAATTAGTCATTTAGGAATAATATATTACAAACATAATACAGGTATTGAAGATAGACTATGCTATTACTTACAGTTACTTATCTGTTTTTCCCTTTTTAAGCTTTCTTACCTCAAAATTACGGCAGTTAGTTTTTGGCCAGACTCAAAACAACTCTTAAAGATGAAGATGACTATTTGGAAATATAGATTGAAACATGTCCAAGTGAAATGTCCATAGCATTGAATGGTTTTCATGGGGTAAAATGCAATTTTGGTGGGGGCAAAAAATTGCTTCAACCACTTGAGGCAAATTTCCATTCCTATGAGATGCCAAACAGGATGTTGTTTATTGCTGACAACAGCTGTACTCAGTATTTATTAATTACACAGACAATAATTACAACTAAAGATAATGAGAAGTGGCTTACTAATTATATATACATACATTTATATATATATATATATATATATATATATATATATATATTTATGTATGTATACCTCTTCTTTTTCAATTTGATTACCAAGTTATTTATAGGCTTGTTAATCTAAGTCTGTTTGGTTGGCTTCAGATCAATCAAGTTGTTAGTTTGTGCTGCAGTTCGACAATCAAATTGGATTATCGACATCTCTCTTCTCATGTCAACTAATGTATTGTAGGTGTGGGAAGGCCGAGCAGGTATCCACACAGAGAATGGACTGGGTGAGACAAGTTCAAACTATGGTTGAGACAGTTTGTTTACACTTAACACTAATACCCTTAGAAAGGTCATGAATCCATCTCTCTCCTTAGTTCTATCAGTAAAATACGACAGGATGAAGTGTGTGACCCCATTTTAAATGTTTGTCATCTCTATGACTATTTCAAGTATCACAAACCAAGTAGAGGTCAAGTAAGTAGTAATGTTGTATGTTGAGCTGAAGCCATGGTCAGCATAAAGGCACTTTACTTTACTTATCTATGTATATATTTTCCAAGCTATCTATGTATTTTCATATCTATCTACCCCATCAGAGAATGAAATGATAAAAATGTTGGCACGAGTGGTCAGATTTCAAGACAAGGTAAAAAGAACATATAAGAGGTCAGATTAGTAAATCAATAGAAACCAATATCTTCAGGCAGCATGCCATGTTGGGGGTGATCAGTTAAAAGATTGGAGAAGGAATGATCAGAGAATAATTACTTCTATGTAGTAACCTCTTAGAAAGTCTGAATCTCCAAAAAAGAAAATTGATTGCTGCTAAACATAAACTGAGGGATCAATTTAGCATAAAATTGCATTGCAAATTAGAACCCTTCACTAAAAAACTACTTAGAAGGGGATATTTTCAAAAACAAAAAAATGCTTTCTCTAGACATGGTAAGAAGTAATTTAAAAAAATTTTCAATCCTGTATGGTGTGGCCCGTATGTATGTTATGTACATAGCCAACCAGACTAACTTCAAAACTGATGAAACATATAGTGACAGTTTTGATTGACAGTTTCTGATTTTGCTAATCAAAATTATATGGGGTGGAAATTGGGGAGATGAGGGGATATAGGGGTATGGTCAATACCTTCTGAATATCAAGGTTTTTTTTTAGTATGTTCAGCGCTTAGAAATAGAAATTTATCAATGGCTATCCTTTGCTATCATAGGTCAAAATTCCCTGATAAGAATATACTGATCATCTATTTGCAATAAAACCAGGGTGCTTAGCCATAAAATGCCTATTAAGACCTCCTCTGGTATGAGAAAAAATTTCTTCTTGATAAGAGTAGCCAACAGCCTAAGTGAAAAAAAGGTTGCAAAATGATTCTAATTTTGGTACTGGCTGTATCATAGTTTAATCCCACCCTAACTGAAGCTTGCTTAATGAAAAAATTAAATGATGTCAAAAAGCCTATTCTTAGTACAATCAATTATTCATGCAGATCGAATAATCAGCCAAGCGGGCTACAGATTCTTCTCCCTTAGCTTGTCTGTGAAGTGTGTGTGTGTCTCCAGGTACTCCAGGTTACATTTTTGAGGCTACAACCTCGAAAATAGGCATAAATAGATCCCTAGACACCATCAAAAAACAATTTTTTGTTCTTTCATAAAAGTGCTTTTTGGGTCTCTGTAGTTATTTTGGACCAACAGTGCCCAAATCTTGAACTGGTATCCATTTTTAGACAGTTTTAGATAAAAGGCCTAGATCTATTTTTCTCAAGATAATCTTGAATAATTTTTTGATAATTTTTCAGACATAAGTCCCAGTAAATGCACGGTGATTCATTTAAACAATGTACAGATATTTTATTCAGTTCTCATAATGAAAGACACGAATCTTAGATACGCCTGGCCTTAGTGCATACATAATTCGCCAAACCCATTTCCATCACTGCTTGTCTGTGGTAATCTACTTATTTACAATGATTTGTGGGTGTTTTTATCTTAAGAAGCCCTTAATATTACTTACTTAGACCAATTCTCTTCTAATAATGTTTACTTAAGCTACTGAACTCATGTACTTGTGAACGGGGTGATCATGATCCTGATACTCACAGTATTTAACCTATGTTCTGTCAGTTCAGCTTATCAAGTCATGGAATAAAAGAAAGCAGAATTAGGAGTGGTTCCGGTACCTTTCACCATTTTTCTTTTCTTTTCTTTTTTTTTTGTTCTTCTTGGCCTGTAATAAGTGTGATTCCTAGATCGGAAAGATCAAGAAACCGATGGCTGATACTTTTTGGTAATTCTAAGTAAGTAATGTAAATCTTTTTCTGCAGCCGAATCTCTTAGTAAGGTTCTTTTCTTGGAATTAGGATCAAATAGTCTAGTGGGAATACAAACCTAACACAAATGTGTACACGCACACACAGAGACATACACACACACACACACACATATAATTACATAAAATCAGAGATATATACTCTTTATTTGATTATAATATTTCTGGGTTTCAGATTAAAGACTCATCAAATACACTAACACATTTTCATAGATATTAAATTACATAATACTTCTATTAAAACTCTTATTTGAAATGATCTACCATTTTTACCCACTGAATGTATCATTTGGCCTAGACAACATTGATAGAATGAACAATCGAAGAAAATGGATCTGCTCCAGCAATTGAACCTGAATGGCCACCGGTAATGCTATGTTGAAGCTGCTGCCCCATTGGTAGCAGGTTTGTTTCCTGCAGTAGCTTCATTTTCTTTGATTGTTCATTCTTTTCAAATTGTCTAGACCAAATGGTACATTTACCATGTAATAACTGAATATCATTTCAAATAGAGTTTCGATATAACATAATGCAATTTATAATCATTCAGTCGGATCAAATATACATTTCCACATTAATATATATATATATATATATATATATATATATATATATATATTTATGAGCTGCTTAGAACCACAAGGTATATCCCTACTAATTAAAAAAAATGAGAAAAACACATCCAAAGTTTCTTAACTTAATTTTCAAACGCCATAATTTTGAAACTATTGCACATGAAAGCAGCTACTTTAAGATATGAACACTTTTGATGAGAAAAACTGTGGCATCTCGAAGGAAAAAACTTGAAACGTTTTTAAGTATAACCGCAGGAATGAAAATTTCGACCAATTTGCAAACACCACCCAATCTATTTGACTAGCTCCCCAGAGTACGCTTTGAAGATAATAGTGGTGTACTTAACTCGATTTAGCCATACATCGCAGTTAGTACCTTGTGGGTCTTTGCGCCTCATACATACTCATGTTTTATATATACAGATTATAAGCATAAAAACACACACACACACATATATATATATATATATATATATATATATATATAATCATGTAAATTTCCCATGTTTTTGCCGTTCAAAAGAGGAATTTTATTAGTCCCAAACTATTCACAACTATTTGCCACCTAAGTCATACTTAATCAAGTCAGTATTATTCAACGGGTTTTCCCATAACTATTTTTTAATCTAATTTACGATATTGGTGCATGTAATTCAATTATATTGATATCTATATTCACAATTTTATTTTCTATCATGGAGTTCATCAGCTGTTTTTTACATCGATCTGTTCAAGAAGGATGGATATCAGACATCTGTATCAGTCGTTCTATCAATAGATAAGTAAATTTAATCTATTTTCACTTTCCCTTTCTCTTCATGGAAAGAAAAGCAGGCACTCATCCTGGAAGATTTGAGCTGCACAATCTGTCTCCCAATTAACAGTCAATACATTTGCATACAAGTAAAATCTAGTATATAAGTGCAAAGCAACGTGATCTCATTCAATGATTCATTCTCTGAATATTTGAGTCAGTTTGTCATCTGAGACAATGCCAATGTTTTGTGATTTTACCAATGGTAGACAAAAGATAAGAAAAAAAAAAGAACTTACTGACAAAAGAAATAAAAGGGAGAGGAAAAAAAAAGAAAAGAAAAGAGCCCTGATTCAATGAAATAAAAGCCACAGACACTTAACTGAATCACTCTTCACTTGTATTCTTAGAAGATATCATTACTTTCCATTTCCTTGGCTCCTTCTTTAGCATTTACGGAACATCTCAACTTGATGCTTATTTTTCGTTTACTTGCTTATCTTTTTCTTATATGTTTTTTTTTCTCCTTTTTTTGTATAGTTTTGTTCTTTGCACCTTCCTGTCTTTTGTTAACTGGATCCAACAGGCAGGGTTCAATAAATTTTTTTTTAGCATCTTTTTTTTTTTTCAATTCCCTCCCCTTTGTCTGCTCTTTTTTTCTCAGGTAAATAAAGGCAGGAAATGAATTCTAGTGCCCTTAAAATGTATGTCATATACTAGATGGATACACAAATATAAGGAAAATGAGGTGAAATAGTCTACATACACTCTTGAATGCGCATATACGTGCAAGAGAGGGAAAGATGACTAGTCAAGGACTAATGACTGATAAGTATCTTTTTGATCCATGTATAAATAATACAAAATATAGTACATTTATTATGGATATTTTTTTTTCAGACTGTTGCTCTCATCTTGGTTCATTTCTTGAACACGGCGTTCTGGAATTATTTTCCTAGCAGCTGTCTTTTGGTGATAAATGAGTTTTTCTTCTGACTGCCAAGATGGGAAGTGGGGGTCATCATGTCAATCATCCGGGATCTGTTAATTCCATTGTCTTATTTTGGGTGGGGGTTAATCTGTAGATCCAAACCATGTTTTAAATCATAATGGTGCCAAAAATCGGTTGTTGTCTAGAGCTAGTACTGGTACAATGGGTCCCCATGATCTCAGTGATCGGATAAAGGATCATTCATCACCTAGAGACAGCTGAAATGTTGTGTTCAAGAAATGAACACGGATGAGGACAAGTGTCTGAAAAAACTTAACGTGATGATGATCCCTCATCTAACAGACAGAAATCAATAGTGTATTTAGTTTTTCTTACAATGGCCCAGAGCCAGCCTGATGCATAAGTGAACTATGTTGCTGCTGAAGGCCCTGTGGCTTCCAAAGAACCTCAAAGAGCACTTGAAGTGTTCAACAAGAGAGCTTTAATTTCTTTTAGTGAAACTCCAGTTCAAACCTTTAGTTGACTTTGTTTTTCTACCATATCAAGAACAACAAGAATAATCCTCATCAATTTTAGAAGAGTAAAAATTAACATTCTCTTTCCCCAATTTAAAATCACAACCAGCTGATTGGCAATCATGTCTCTTACCGATTGAACTAAATTGACAAATCTTACAAATCTCCAAAATTTATGTTACAAATATGCAAATTCTAATTTCAATCTGAAAGATAAATACATTAATAAAGTTAACGATTCCTTATTATGATTTGAAATCATGACCAAGTGATTGGTAGGCATGTCTGTTACTGACTGAGCTGAACTGACAAGTCTTATAAATCTATAAAAATCCATCTCACAGATACGCAAAGGCTTATTTCATTCTAATAAATAGATACATTCATACTAAAAAAAATGTTTTCATAATTTTTTTTCGTTTACGATGTATACAATGAAGAGTTGCTGTAATCATCTTCAGTTGGAATAGAAGTAGTAGTGGAGTGTGACCCTGCAGTAGCCAGGCTTGTTCCAAATGCAGAGGGATACACCGAAATCAAGTTTGGCCTCGGGCTCTATAAAGGCTTCGGCTGAGCCTGATATGGCCCCATTAGTAGCCATTTGAATCTTAATAAGTTTAACTTACCTGACAAAGTTTCAGTGAGATTAACACTATATTTCAAGTCACATCCATCAGTGAATTCTTGTATGCGTAACAATCTCCAAGATCTAAATATCTGTCCATAAGCTCAAATCCAAATCAATTTTGACAATGTCAGTATCTGAGAGTCATAGCAGAATCTCTGGCACTTAAGAGATATTTATACCCTGGAGTAATGTCGATTAAAGATTTTGCAAATATATAAATGGACAGAGATTAGCAGATATTTATATAGGTATCTATGAATGTAAGATAAATAGCTAGGAAAATGTGCCATGAAGATATTTTCTGAAAATACAGCACCGTTTTCAGAGCTATATTCAACCCTTTTTCTGATGGGAAAAAACATTTTATATGTATGTATATAGATATGAATAGAGCTGGTATTAGGCAGAGGTGAGATAGGGAATGTAGGGCACATTTCAAACTGCTTCTTGAATATTTTTGTAATTAGGGTTAAATTCATAGGATTTATATATATATATATATATATATATATATATATATATATATATATGTATATATATATATATATATATACATGTGCATGCGCTGATCAATATTTGGATAATGGTATCTAACAAGTTGATATTAATTCACATTATGGATGAATCTAAGTTTACTCATTTTTGAAGAAAACCTGGCAAGTCATACATCATTTTTGAGGTTATAAGATATAGATCTCATTTATGGTAAAATTATACAAAAATGATGGTCATGACCTCATTTTGGATTACTTGTGAAATCATAAGTGCACATTTATGCACAACTAACCTGAATGAGTTACATGTTGACAATATCGGTGTGAAAAACAAACTGTTTGTGAAATCGACAGCTTATTAACATTGATAATTTTTGTATTTTCATCTTATTCTGATAAAGCTGTGTCCAGCAAAACATGTTGATAAATTACTGATTATTTACAAACAATTTGTGTTTCTTTCCGCATTGTCAACTATTAATGTACTTTACTTGTACTGTTCACTCCCAGGGAAAAAAAGGTGAGCCTAGCCTTTAATTAATCAAATTTTTCACAATTGCTCTTTTATTCTAACATTTATAGATGAAATATACACCTATGTTATTTAGCAGTAGATGCTGTCTTTGTGTGCAGAATATGTTTTAGTATGGGACATTATTTCCTTGTCTTTTGTCAGAAAACTGAGCCATCTGGTCAAGCTGCCTACGTTTACAGTGTGCTGCAAATAGTGTTCCATTCATCTCTGAGAGTGTTCCCAGATTTTCTGCCAACCAGTTTGGCCTTCATATGTGCCAATATGTTTTCTATAGTATTAATATTTTTATATGATGGAATCTGTTTGGCTTATTATTTTTGCCCAGGAGTGTATATGATGCACTTACAAATAACGGAGGAGAATTAAAAAAAAATAGACCAATTTATAAACTCTGGATTAGGATTCCTCAATATGGTAGGCCTATGGGAAGTGGCCCACCTAGACCTCATCTAGCAAGGCCCAGGCATGTATAGATATATGTTAATCATACACAGAAGGTTCTTGCTCGATATACAAGGATCAAGCATAAGTAGAAGATCAAAAGGGTAACATTGACTGACTTTAAAAGAAATTATGAGGAATATTTGTGGTGGCAATCACTTTATCAGACTGAGAAGAGGGAAGACAAGAAAAAGATCTTGCATATAAGGTATCAATGAAATGATATTATAACCTTATTCTGGCTCCGGCTCTAAAGGGCTGGTGTGAAAGGTAAAAAAAAGAAGATAAATCAGAACTTGAGAAAGAAACTTTTTTTCTTTTGATACAGAGATATTGTGTGGCATGTGCACATATTATGTAAACATGTTACACAGAGGATCTATCAATCATTTTTGGTGTTGATCTGGCATAATTTTGTTTCTGCTATTACACGACTACCAAACACTCTTTTAGAAGAACAGGTCTGGTTAGTCACTTGATACAAACTGTCACGCGACTAACATCTTTTGGCAGCAAGCCATGTTGGAGGTGATCAGTTAAAGAGTTGGAAAAAGGGGTGATCAATGGATGTTACCTCTCTCGCATTTTGTTGGGCAGTGATCAATGAAAAATTATCAATTTTCGAAAAAAGAAGAGTGTGGATGCTGTTGGACACAAGCTAGGGATCAATTTAGCATAAACTCACATTTTAAATAGCCCCCCCCCCATTTCTGCCCAAGCCTATATGGGGGCAATCTAAAAAAAAAATAAAAACAAAATTTTTTTCTAGACGTACAAAGCAGTGAATGTTGAAATATTAAGCCCTTTAGCTCTATCAGTGTGGCCTGTATTTGAGACACATACATAACCAACAAGCCAGACCTACTTGAAAACTGAAGAAAATTTTGGGAAAATTTTGTTTGATGTTTTGTATGACTCATCTCTGAAGGATGGGTAAGTTTTCATTTGCTGGGATTTCATTCATGAAATCATACCATTCCATCTTTTTCTTATTTAATTACCAGGTAGTGAAGCTAAGTTGGTTTTTTTATACAGGGTAGCACAGCTAAGTTTTGACTGCTAGAGCAGACAACTTTTTTGTCGCCGGAGCGTTTCATCTGGTTCATTAATTAGAAACTGTCAACAAAACTGTCGACATTGGTTTCTTCAGTCTTTAAGGTCGTCTGGCTATGTATCACACATACAGGCCACACTAATGAAGCTTAAGGGCTAGATTTTTAAACATATGCTCCTTCTTATGTCTATGAGAAACATTTACTTTGTTTTTTGGAGATTACTCCCTGGAATAAATATATATATATATACATATACATATACATATGTATGTATATATATACATTCAAGTGAATGTATTCACACAGACATATATACCTGTACATATAAGAGGTGTTACTACATCTGTCTCTCTTTGTATACGTTTTTCCGGAGCTGAGAGGTAGGATATCAGCCTCCAGGTCCGAAGCAAAAGTTTCAATCCTACCTCGTGGTACTGGATGGGATAATGGAAAGTCTATAGCCACACTGAAAAGTTGTAATACAACAAAACAGCTGTCTGTGGATGACACAATAATTAACGCTCATCTATTCAGGGTTGAGCACTCTTAAAGTGAGGTAACTTGTCCATTGTAAGCTTATGCAATGCTCTTCCATAGGAATAGAGCACTTTGTTGAACAGGGAATTTAACCTTTAATAAATATATCGCTTAAATTCAGCTTTACTAACCATCCGGTTCCGTAGCTCAGAGGTAGGATATCGGCCTGCGGGTCTGAAGCAAAAGTTTCAATCCTGCCTCGTGGTACTGGATAGAATAATGGAAAGTCTATACACTGGAAAATTGTAATACAACAAAACAGCTGACCGTGGATGACACAATAATATATATACATATATATATATATATATATATATATATACATTGTAAATAGACTGTATTCATTCATTTGAAGCTAAAAAGCGAGTATAAAATTGTTCAAAAAGAGAGAAAATAAAAGATGGAGGGTTGAGAACATAATTATCAAAGTTAATGCTAAAAAAAAACCCTCATAAATCTGACAGAACCTCAAATATCTTTATCCCAAATGGCCCTAATCAACAACATTGTCAAAATCAAAACTTTTATTATCATTCTATTTTGCAATATATTCCCTGAAAATGTCAAAAAAACGTTAAAACAAATATTTCATAAACAAGCATAACTGCATCCAAAAGGCATAATAATCATATGTATATATATATATACATATATATATATATATATATATATATATATATATATATATATATATATATTGTTTTTTTTTCTTTTTAAAAATCATTTTTTTCCTTACTATAAGACTGGCAACTATCTGTCAAACTGTTTTTTTGCTTCCAATGTGTATTTTCAACAAATATGTAAAAACACACATACAAACACACACACACACACATATATATATATATATATATATATATATATATATATATATATATATATATATATATATTTATATACAGCCTAAGGAACTGTAGAGCCCAATTGGGAACAAGTTTTGCAGGGCCCCAGCCAAGGTCTGTAGAATTTCTGAGATACTGAAAATGTTGATAATAGATTTCATATCTCTATGGTAGAATGGAAAGCTATCAAAAAGCGCACTTGAAAAATCTGAAGAAACAAATTTCTACGCAGTTCTATAATTAATTAATTCATTATTTAATTCTAGCACAATGCTCAAAATATAAACAGTATAAACAAATATTAATGACTTTCAAAGAATTCAGAAGAAAATTAGAATCGTTGCTGTTCTCTGGGAAACTTACTATGTGGAGTTAGGTGTGTATGTTGCATTGTGTTGTTGTATGGGTTTGACTTGACTAAAGAAGATTACCCTGGTGCAGGGAATAATTAATCCAACTGGGTTAAAGCTGGCCTTGTGTACAAATATATATATATATATATATATATATATATATATATATATATATATATATATATATATCCTGTGAGCTTGAAGAATGAGTAATGAATTGTTTTTTGTATTTGACACTTAATTACATTTTTTCCAAAGAAGTGTTGTTGGTATTTGAGGCACTTACAAAGTGACACAAACTCTTCATTAATTTCTCTGAATTTTCCTGGCGTTCATAAACTTTAAAATGGTCTCAATGTTCTGTCTGCATCTCAATATGTCATACTACAATAGATGTAGAGTATTTATGCATAAGTCAGAAGTAAATAAGGGATTGATCACCCAAATAGAGAAAAAAATGAGTCTGGATGAGTGGGGAGGTGACATTTATATCAATTGAGGGAGCTGAGTCCTTTTTGTTTATTAACACTTTATTAATTCTTTTCAAAAAAGTATTTCTGGCATTTGTGGTGCATAGAAACTGATGTGAACTTGTCATAACTTTCTCTGCGCTTTTTTGATGATGAGGGGCCTTGATAAGGCTTGATACCATTTTAGCTTAGAAAGGAGGTGAAGCTGGGCCCAATCAAAATTTTTCATCTTCACAAATAAAATAGCCCAAGTAATCATAAGCAAAAATATTATACAACAGATGGAGCCAAAAAATAACCACCACCACCAAACTCAAAATCCCCAATAGAAGTGCCACAAACTGTGAGTCACGTCTGTTGATGTACTTACTAATCCCTCATAGTTAAATACTTTTGTTGGATAACCTTCTTGAGTAAGCCAAGTTTCATAAAAATTGAATGATTTGTACTATAAAATAACATTCTTATATAATATCCCATATGAAATAACAAACTACATGTATGACATATGTGATACATTAGAATCATAGCTTAAAGGGAGGTGATGCTCGATCAAGACTGCTAGGGTGCCATGTTAATGTGACTGTTTTGTTTCTAAAATCTCAGAAATAGTTACATGCCGAACAATTCATAAACCGAACAAGAGGATATTCGCACATAGTATCATAATAACGAAGTATCAGGCTACGCAAATACTCAGAGCTCTTTCAGCTTAAAAAGGAGTGAGACAAGGTGATACCAGCTCATCCGAACTCTTCTCACCCTGCCTCAAGATAATCTTTTGGTATCTAAACTGGAAAACAAAGGAATCAGAATAGACGATGAATACCTAAGTAACCTCAGATTTACTGATGACATTGTCTGCTTTGCAGAGAACCCTCACGTCCTCCAACTAAGGCTAAAAGTTCTGAATGAAGAGAGCAAGGAAGCTGGCCTCGCCATTATCTTCAGCATAACACAGGTCATGAAATCACGTCAGACATAATTGCACAACAATCAGAATTGAAAATGCAAAACGTGAGAAAATAGATCACTATATATTTCTCCATGAAATCCTCAAAACCAGATGTATTCAAGTAAACAATCACTCTAAGATGGTAAGCCTTTGGCAGAGCAAGCTCAATCTTCAAGAACAAGAAAATCCCATTAGTCCTAAAATGAAGAATATACAAAAAAAGAATGTACCAATGCATCTTTCCAATAGTTACCTATGGACCTGAAACATGGAATCTAGCAAAGACACTGACCCTTAATTTAAGAAGCCTGCTTCATGCACATGAAAGAATCATGCTCACCCTATGTAGAGAGATCACAAAATAGCACAATATATTAGGGAAAAACAGGAGTCTGAGGCATCATAGAATCTATCAAAAACACAAATGGCAATGGGCTGGTCATATTGCAAGAATGACAGACCACTGCTGGACATCATGGCTAACAACATGGATCCCAGAGATCATATGTGAAGCTAAGGCCGGCAGAATACAAGATGGACAGATGAACTGGACAAGTTAAAAAAAGTATTAGCTCCACGATGCCCATGATGGAGGAGTCTGGTGAATCTTTGGGAAGGTCTATATCCAATGACGGCAACTAAAAGGCTGATGATGATGATTCAAGGATAGTGATAAGAAAATTACTTCCAAGTAACTCGAGTTAAAATACAAGATATGTCAGTAATATATTTTGCTGGAGAAAATGCGATGCATATGTTGAAAAGGAAAATAACATCCATCAACATGAGCAGACAGTGTCAAGAAAAAATGTATATGTTTGATAACTGGTAAAAAGTTTCTGTATTTCGTTTGTTATTTGATGGTTCGGGTAAATCGTTTGCTAGCTTCATCAGTGTTTATCATTGATTCTTAAGTGTTGAGAAGCAGTTCACTGCAAAACTGTTCCACAGGCAACAGGGTGTCAAAAGATCAAAGGAGAAAAGATCAAACGGTGGAACTGCATTAATATTCCAACACACCGAGATGATAAACAAATAAAACAGCCTGAATTCTGGAATGATCTCTCTCGTGATTGCAGGCAGGCAAAGTGGTCATATAGATAAAGAAAGCAGTGAAGATACAGAGTTTTGAGGGCAAGGTATACAATGAGACTGGGTTTGGGGAACTACACATATAATACAACTATTTTGGGGGGAATTGGGTATACAATAAGAATGTTTATGTATGGTACTATGAAGAGATTCACAACATCAGAAGGTCGAAGATGTATAATGACCGGGCAATCCTCACACCATAAGGACCTTCAGTGCTATCAAAGCTGTTGCAAACACAATCAGGAGAAATCCTTTGAGAAAGCAAACACTCATGGCAAGAGAGATGAATATTTCACCAAGATCAATGAAGCAGCTGATCGAAAATTCTCGGACTATAGGCCTATCATCAGAGAACTGGGCGTATGGTAACCCCAGCTCTTATGAAGATAGAGGAGCAGAGATCAAATTGTTGCTCAAGCAGTTTGCAGACAACAGTTACAAATAAATCTGTTTCATTGATGAGAAGATTTTTGAAGTTGAAGAATGTTTGATCAGTCAAAATGATAGAGTCTATACTCAAAGATCCAAGGTCACTCCCAATGTGCAGCAAGGCCATCATTCCTCCTCAGTCATGATGGGATGAGGAGTCAGTTAGGAAGGTGTTACTTGGCTTTCTTTCCTTGTGAAAAAAGGGTCAAAACAACTGCTTGTGTGTACTTCAATGATCTTCTCAAGGGTCAAGTTAGACATCTCAATGACACTGTTTTACTTAGAAGGAATTGAATGTCTGAGAAAGATTCTGTTTCAACTCACAAGGGAAGACTGATTCAACAGTGGTTTAGCAACAATCTTCTAGATTTTATCGTCTGACATTTGAAATGTCTTGAGCTTTGTCTGGTGAAAGCAGTCACCAAATTTCCAATGAATATTGTGTGTACTGCAATCAATACATGGCCTGATCATTGAGCTGTGTGTAACGCATAAAGGAAATCATTCTGAATAACTTGCTTTTTATAATACTTGAAGCATAGTTCATAAATGCACCAAACCTTACTGTGCTTTGTTATATACTTTTTCATTGATCAATGTATACATTTGTAACAGTATTTATGGCAGCACTAGGTATATGGCATTCAAATATATTTCAAATAATTTTAAAATCTACAAAATCGGGATTGAAAGGGTTAAAAAGATGGAAAGAAAATGGTAAGAAATAGAGAACCAAAAAGAAAAGACCATTAGAAAAAGATACTTGAAGGGAGGTGGGGAGAAAGTGAGGAAAAGTAATCGAAAACTAATCTAAAAGGATGATAGCTCACCATTTCTATTAAACACACTTTTTGAAAAATATTTCTTCTCACATTCAAACTCTTGTGTGTCAAACACTTCCATACATTTGCCCTTTTATATTTCATTTTGCATTTTTTCCCCCCTAAATAATGAATCTGTTTGCAGTAAAACGAGAAGTACCTAATGTAAATAATTTTAAAAGAATGGTGGCAGTTTCAATTTTCAGAAGAATAGCATCATGTCAGCTGAATATCACAAAAAAGGTATTTGAAACCATGAGGAGGAAATGTCTGAAAGGCACTCAAAATACTGCGTAGAATGAGGATTGCTAAATAGCTGGATGGAAAAGCAAAGACTGATTTATTTAAAGTAGAAACGAAAGAAAGGGAGAAAGAGGCGAAAATTATGACACTTGATTGACTTGATAGTATGAGACAAAATATGTTGCAAAGACACTGGAAATGCAGGGGTATAACTAGAAATTTAAGGGCCAGGGTGGTGATTTGGGGCTTGGGGGGCACACTGCAAAATTCAGTGAGATTTGATGGAAAAAGGACGATTTGAAATATATGATGCTCCTTCACTTAATTGGCAAAAAACAACCCCAAAGGCTGAATCATATTTTTTGCAATTCATGTGTATACAAATGTATTCTTGTCATTGTATACAAATGTCAGTAGAAATGCAGAAAGTGAACTATAATTTATAAAGCTTTTATGAGGCCTTTCCTATATTGAAGGCCCCGGGGATGTTTCCAAATTCTCCCTTTTCTCCCCTCCACATCTACATCTCAGTATGAGACAGGATATGCTGATAAAACTGTGGAAATGCAAGTAGTTAGCTGCAATTGATTGACCGATAGTCATCTATGGAACAAAAACATGGCACCTAACTGAATGATGGGCCCTCAAGCTAGGAACCATACAATGTGCACATGAAAGAATCATGCTCAACCTCGCATGGGGATATCACAAGATAACACAGTACATTAGAAGAAAAAAAAGAGTCAGATATATCATAGAAACCATTAAAAAACTCAAATGGTAATGGGCTGACCATATTGCAAGAATAGCGGAGAACCGCTGGACATCACAACTTACAATGTGGATTCCTGGATATCAAATGCAAAAATGTGGCCAGCTAAATATGAGATGACGTGACAAACTATGCAACGGCAAAGAGTATTTCCTCTGCGACGCCCATGAGAGACAAATCTGGGGAATCTTTGGGAAAGGTCTATGTCCAATGACAACTTCTAAAAGGCTGATAATGATTTAAGGATAAAGATAAGAAAATTACTTTCAAGTAACTGGAGTTAAAATATGATATGTAAGTAATATATTTTATTTGAGAAAATGTTCCACATTTGTTGAAAAGGAAAATAACATTCATCAACATGAGCAGACTGTGTCAAGAAGAGTTTCTCTATTGAAGGATTGAGCAGAAATGAGTTAGGTTTGTGAGGGTAAGTAATGACATTACAAGCAACAAAGGTATCATACATATATATATATGCATACATCAACACATATGCAGTCATCAATGCATACATGATATGCACACTAGTGGATTTAAAAGGGTGTGTAGCCTGATACTGTTTTTAGGAGAATTTTTACCAAAAATTTTCACTGTATACGGTTTCATTATTGTGATCAATGAAGAGGCGTTGGGTTAAGTGCACTGACAAGGAAAGAGATTATGTTAAAAAATAAGTATTTGTTGTGCAAAATAAATTTCTTTTTTCATCACTTGGCTCAAACTTATTGATATCTCTCTCTCTCTACATATATATATATATATATATATATATATATATATATATATATATATATATATATACTCTTCAATGAGACAAATTTTCCCCCAAAAGTATCCAAATATTACAATGTGTCCAATGTGCTCTTATGGAAAAGAGGCAAATCAATCTACAAAATGAAAAATGTTCATTTAAAAATATGTACTTAGATGAAGCTCATAGACACACAGGTCAGGTTAATCACTTTTTCAGTTGTCCTTTACCCAAACAGGGATGGTCTGGACTTTGTAAACCCCCCTCACCCAGGGAATCATTTTAAATCTGAAGAAAAAATGTGATACCATTTGTCAGACAGATGAAGATCATTACCTCTTGACTTGTAAGTCCTTCCAAACATATTATCAAGTGATGAATAACACTTACCTGAAAAAGAAAGAAAGGAAAATAGATGGTTAGTTAACTGGAATGATTGACAAATTATACAAGTTTAACGATAAAAAAGTCATGTTAGTCACTCAATATAACTGTCATGTGACCAACCTTGAAAAAAAGTTGTAATTTTAAAAAAAGATGTGTGATCACTGCTGGCCACAAAAAGGGGAACCAATTTAGCATAAAATGAAATTGTAAATTGAACCCCAACTAAAAACCCATTTAGGCAGGGAATTTAAAAATAACAAAAAAAAATTCTTTCAAGACATCATGAGGAGTAAATGCATGAATTTTTAGCCCTCTATGGCTTGTGTGCACCATATGTACACAACTAGCCAGACCAGCTTGAAAACTGGAAAAATCTATGTTGATGTTGACAGTTTTGGTTGACGGTTTCTTTTAGAAGAAGAAAATAGTTGTACTCATACAAACATATATATATATATATATATATATATATATATATATATATATATAATATATATTATTGTGTCATCCACAACAGCTGTTTTGATGTATTACATCTCTTCATATACCTGTTACATAATGAAGAAAGGATTTGCTGCACAAACACATTTATGTTTCAGCCATGTTTGAGCAACATTATATTTCAAGCTCTACCCTAAATCAAATTAATGTTCAATCTCGAATGTATTGAGCACTTTATGAAATAAACCCATCATACATTGGATATTGCAAAATATTATATGATATTGTATTTGTGTTTTTTATTGTATATATATATATACATATATATATATGTATATATATATATATATATATATATATATATATATATATATATATATATATATACGTGTGTGTGTGTGTGTGTGTGTGTGTATATATATATAGATATATATACCACTATATATAAAAAGTTAACAACCAACTGCAAAAAAGAAAAGAAAAAGATGACCCACCACTACCAGCCCTAGGGTAGGTAAAATGACAAAGATCAACTAAAATGATTTCATGATTTCTGCTAATTTCCTGCCATTCAGCAAAAAGTGTTCGCTTTGGGTGTGTGCCAGAAAAAATACTTACTTAATAAACATACCTGCAAAGTCAACAAAGAAATAAAAAGATATTTAATAAGTCATTGGCAGAGGATGTCCTTTGAAAGGGATGCCTCTGATGACTGGGACTGGCTGTGAAGGGAAATGCAGCCCAGTAACGAGTATCTAGAAACCAGATTTCTGTGCTCCTATGGCTACTTCTCTCTCAGAGTAGAAGAGACATTAATTGCCTGTTGATAACAACTCTTTCAATCAGTGCTGGCCCAGGGTAACAGCATCCTGGGCGGTTGCCCAGGCTCCCGAGTGATTGGAAGAACCAGTCATGTGTATGAAACAGTAGGACTTTCCATATACAAATACAAAAATGGGTAAATGAATTAATCCAACAGAATAAAAACAGTCAAAATAAGAAATGCTGAGTCAGATTTTTAAGGAATATCTGACAGTTAAATACTTTCTGTCATGATGAAACTAGGAGCAATGAGTAAAAGAAATTCTCATGATTGACAACAAGCTGAGTGATGTTAAGCTATTTTTCTGACTTGTAGTGCTTGCAATAGCTTGGGCTGGTAGGGAAGGTAAGTGGGCCGACACAAGGTTGTATGTGGATGAACACTTTAAAGGATGCTAGAGTTTAGTTTGCCGGGGCACCATATAAACCAAAGGCCGGCCCTGCTTCCAATCAGTCCCTTTTATTTTTATTTTTCATTCTTTTATACACATATACAGTGGTGTACTAATATGTGAATGCATAGGGGTGGCATTCCTTTACTTCGTTAGGAAAGGAAAATAGTGTTCGTACACTTTCTATATACTTTCTAAAACTCTCATTCTGTTTACCTATCCTCATCCTCTTCAGTTGTTGGATATAGACCTTCCACAGGATCTGCCACTTTTCTCAGTCATGAGCCTCGTGGAGCCAGTATTTTCTGAGTTTGTTTAGTTCATATCTCCATCTTGTATTTTGTCAGCCTCAATTACGCATGTGATCTCTGAGGATCCATATTGTGAGTCGTGATGTCCATCGGTTGTCTGTCTTTCTTGTAACATGACCAGCCCATTGCCATTTAAGTTTTCTAGTAGATTCTAGATTCTATGATGTCTCAGACTGGGATCTTGTTTTTGAAGGTTACCTGCAAATTAGCTTAAATGTAGCTATTTGTGTAAATTCAAGGTATCCCTAAAATGAATCCTTTCCAACAGACCACCCAGCTGTAGAGCCTTCTTTGCTAGTCTCTCTAGAGCAGGCAGCTCTGTATTCCCTCATTTAGCCATGCACTGCAGCATATATATATATATATATATATATATATATATATATATATATATATATATATATATATATATGTGTGTGTAACAAATACTCATTGGAACACCCACATACTTATAATTCTTCACTTTGGTATAAATGCAGTTGGTATTAATGTCTTGCGGAAGTCTTTCTCCTGATATAATTGAATAATTAGAAACAGTAATTATCATTCCTATTTATTTTGTCTCTTATAATTAGAAAAGTTTCGTGTGAGTTGATAGAGACTGGGGAAATCATACAAAGACATAACAAACACCACATGAACTACGAAACATGTTAAGTGACCTGAATAGGGGAAGCTAAAATGTAAGGCTAAAGATGAGAAAAATAATTACAAAAGCAATATTCAACATTCAAGTCCCAAAGAGACCATCAGAATAGAGTGTGAAGATTTAGAAGCAGTTAAAGAATACATTTATCTTGGTCAGGTAATAAAGTTAGAGCAAGACTATGAAAATGTAATGAAACAATGTTTAATGATTGGTTAAAAAGCATTTGGTATAAATGGATGTTCTATCTCTTAGCAAAAACACATTCAGAAAATCCTTATCTGTTCTTGAGAAACACTAAACAGGAAGTGATCCTTGCTCATACAAGAAAAAAAATGGTATTGCTTGTGTGCAATGTTTAACATACGTATAAGAAAGGGTTACCAATAACAATTGGCTTCAGTAAAACCACCATGATTCTAAAACTACCAAAGACTACCACTCTTGCCAAATATGCATTAAACTTTAATATAATAAGCTATTAATCGGTAAAAAACCCTATACTTCTATCTTTTTTAGTTTCTTAGTTATAAATCTTCAAAAATCATTGTAAATTGTTGGGATTGTTTTTTAAATCAAAATGAATCTTAAAAACACATCTCATCAAATGGTGAAAACTACATGCTTCTGTTTTCAATAATTTCCTTGGTATGGGACAATTCTGTGACCAATTGATTTGATAAAAGCAACCTTGACTATGGCTTAGTTACAAGTACAGTTCTTTTACAAAATACTGCTTTTTTCATCAATGTTCCACAAGGGCTTTTAAAATTTGTTGGCAATGATCTATTTAAAGGAGAGTATTTGCATGGAATGCTACCAAAGCAGAGCAAAAGGAAAGTGAACTCCAGATTCTGTGGAAACATTAACAACTTATAAATAAATAATAAATTTTTTTTACAATTTTTCTGTTAGGTCAGTCTGTTAAAACAGACATAAAGACATTTCTATTTTAGATATCAGTGTGGTGTTTTTGAATGACATCATTTCTATTTGATTATCAGCAGCAGGCAGACATGTTGTCTACCTCCATTTTGAAACAGGGCCTGAAATCTTATTAAAAATTGTATTGATTTTGCAAACAAATTTGTTATCAAAAGCAGTCAGCCATTCTTGTCTTCATTTTCGTTTGTTTGTCAATATTTGTGGAAAAAATTTTCCAACAAAATTTTGTTCAAGCAAAAGGGAAACACACGCATATACACACTTGGATAGTTTCCTCAATTGACCAAACGTCCTATACAGAATTCATAATCAACCATGAAAGGTATGAAAGGGGACCAAATGAAAAGGGCTGGCTCTCTCAAATGAGAGGAGATCCGAGCTGAAATCAAAAGAAAAAATCCTATTTTATTATTAAATTTCACAACAAAAATAAATTAATGCGTAAAGTGATAATTGATGACAATGCAAACATCAAACTTAATTTTTCTAATCTTATTCTCTCTCCCTCTTTGGCAAAAGACATTATGGCGGATGCAGTAGTAATAGAAATAGGACAAAGAGTAAAAACAGTTCTTGCAGAAATAGTTCCAATTTTTTTTGTGAAACTGTCTGATTCAATCAAAATTAAGTTCAGGTTTAGTCAATGAAATTAATCATTTTAAAAAAAGAGTTCCATTTTTCCATTGTCACAATCATCAAAAGATAAAAAATAGATTTGTTAGTAAATCAATTTATATTTCTCTGATGCATATGTTCTCAAGTGTTATTTTTTTGATGATTTTGCCTTGGGTTCAACTTTGGAAAACAAAAAAAAATTGTTACTCCAATATTCACCCAAATTTAGGTCAATTATTTTCTGTTATTAAAAATTATTGAATTGTATTTCTTTAATTCTTTTATCAAACTCCAGACCAAGTTGGGGTCAACTTGGTTCCCCTTTTCATAAAAACTAGAACAAGAAATAATCCTCACTTAATTCAAGGGAATTAACTTTTCAGTTTGTCTATCCTATCATGTTAAACCAAACCGATACATCAAGTTAACATTTCCCAACCATGATTTCAAATCATGACCAAGTGATTGGTAGGTGACACTTTCACCAACTCAGCCTAACTGACAGATCTTTTATAGTTACAAATTCATCATATATACAAAAATAAAAGTTGCAGTAATCATCTTCAATCAGAATCAAAATAGGAGGGGAGTTTGACCATGGAGTAGTCAAGCTTATTTCTGTAACTTTTTATCAATTCTGAGATTATCATTCAACAATCATAAAGCAAGCAGTATTGATCAAATAAGAATAAGCCTTCAGTAAGATTTGAACACACATTCCTCATTCTCAGGAGATAATGAAAGTGCCTTACCAACTGAGCTATGAAGGTTTCCACTAGCAGATATCCATGAAATAAGAAATATTGCAATATTTCTTATTTTTTCTGATTGCTAATAGATGGCTCTTGAGTTATTACACATCATCATCATCATCATCATCATCATCATCATCATCATCATATTATTATTATTATTATTATTATTATTATTATTATTGCAGTAGTAGTAGTAGTAGTAGTAGTCGTCGTCGTCTTCAAATTTCTCCCATGATGCATTGTTAATTTTTGTGCTCTTCTTACAATAAATATTTCATCTTATACAGTAAAGAAAGTAACACTAGTCAAATATTCATCTGAGAAATTCAAAGACTGTGACGTTTTCTAGTTCCTATTAGTATACATTTTCTGACTCTACCACCATAATTGTTTCAAATCTATTTCTTGAAAGAAAATAAGTGATTCTTGAAAATCAAATTATAGGTGTTAGTATAGAAATACAATGGTTAGTGCAGCCAAGGATAGAAAGATTTTCTTTAGTTCCATGATATTATTATTGATCAAGTCGGCATCATGAATTTTTAATAATTGAAAGATTTATAAGATTATTCAGATAATTCTTTTCCATCACCAGAGTTTAAGAATAGAAAATCACAAAAAAATACTAATAATTTGTTCTTATTTCACTCTGATTCGTGAAATGAATAAATAAAAATACTGACTTGAAACCTGTTAACCTTAACTTTAAAAAGTATCTTGAACATTTATGATGATGCTGGATTGTTTCTTGAAGCAGAGGATCATTCTGGACATTTGCATAAGCATATGAGCCAAGTGGGCAAATTCATGCAAAATGATGAGGAAGATTCAGGCAATTGGTAATATTGTTGCTAAGAAAAGGATAAAGAAACAGAGATTTTTCTTTCAGGTTGTATGTTGTGTGATATGCACCAACTGTGTATTGATGATTAACAGAAAGCACACTAGGTTGGCAAGCTTTCGGTAGAGCAAGCTTGACTTTCAAGAACAAGAAAAATCCCACAGGTACTAAAAAGAAGGGTATGCAATGGATGCATCCACCAAATAGTCATCTATGGAGCTGAAACATGGAACCTCCCCAAAAGATTGAAACTATCAAACTGAAAACCATACAACATGCACCGGAGAGAATCATGCTAAACCTCACATGGAGAAATCATAAGACAACAAAGTATATTAAAGAAAAGACAGAAATTTGAGATATCAGACACAGAAAACTCAGATGGCAATGAGCTGGACATGTTGCAAGAATAGCAGATAATGCTGGACATCATGATTCGCAACATGGATCCCCTGAGATCATATGCAAAACTGGGGCTGATAGAAAGTAAGATGGCATGATGAGTTAGACAAATACAGCAAGTCCTGGCTCTGTGATGCTTATGATAGAGATGTATAGCAAATCTTTGAGAAGGTCTATGTCCAACAACGGATACTTCAAGGCTGATGAAGATGATGATAACTTTTGTTTTTAATATGTGCAAAATTTTGGCAAATCAAGTACACTGCACTCCATCATCAAGGAGTTCTCATATTCCCATGAACACCTGTACAAAAACATTGTTAATTTTATCTTTTATTTTTGTCAACTGGATGTATCTTCATACCTCTCTTGCTTTTACTGAAATGAAAAACTAATTGAAAGAATTTCTCATTTTTCTTTTATCAGAAGTTGAGATTAATTCCTCTAAATAAGATTTAAGGCTTTGGCTTGTTGCATTGAATACCCATCCAAGTAATGTGAGATAATAGTTAATTATCTTTAGAGATTAAAGCTTTTAATGTGATATGAGGAAAGCCTTATAATTAAAAGAGATGAATAAACAAGGAAATTCTTAGAAGAAAAAAAAAATCTTTTTCTTTACTGTTATTTTTCCACTTTCTCTCACTCCAATTGAATAACTTGTCTATTCATCAAGGATATTTTCAAGATCATATGTTCAGAAAACAATTGCCATTTGAATTCTACAGCATTCCTATTTAAATTAAGGATATATATCTCATATTTTATAGAGATTTTACTCTTATATTTGTTTAAGCTTGCTCTCATTTTCCCACTTTTTCTTTGAAATATTTTAAAACTTTTCTTCTTTAAATAACTCTTATTCTAATACTGAGAATATTGTGTTATGCACTGATTTTAACAGCTTCAAGTTTGTGGAGGTTATAGTAGGTATTGGTTACATCTAAACATATACCAACTTTATTATTCAAACGGTTTGTTAAATAAATCATCGGACGAAAAGGTGAATATAATATATTTCTTATTTCAATAATAACAACCACAAAGGATAGTTTGTCAAAATTGCGTGTGTGCTTTTAGCTGCAGGTAAACGTCAGGTTGGTTGTGTATGTAAATGTATGCATGGTTGAAACATCAGAAATGATTAAATGAGGGAAAAAGTTACTTACAGTTTATTGATGTGTATTATGCTAATGTAAGCATGTATATATGTTCGTCTTACTTGCTTGCCATTAATGCGAGATTTCCGGGTGCTGGTGAATTGTGTGTGTGTGATGTGAGCGGGGCGACATTGCCAGGAGGCAAGAAAGGTCGCAACTGACTGATGAAATCGGCTGTCATTGATTTATATATCATTTTGCCAGGCTCCCTGACAAACCGTTTTTTTCTGGTGAAAACTGGCTTCTGATTGGTCGAATATTCATGATATTTCTTTCATTTTCATTTTTTAATATTCTCAGTCATGATTTTGGAGGAAAATCTGGGGATCCTATATTTGCACAAATTTTGTTCACTGAGTTTGAGTGGTCCCTATGAGTTACAAGGTGACTGGTTAAAACCTATATACTGCTTCTATTCATTTCAAATTAATTTTCTTCACAATCTTAGTGGCAAATTAAATGACTATTGCTTCTTTGGCAACTGACATTTTCTTTTCAGAGAAAGTGAAATATAGTGGGAGTGCCTTGGATTAAGGACTTTTGACAATCAAAACTGGAAGAATTTGGTGTGGAACAAAGTTATCTGGTTTCAAAAATAAAGATTTCCAACTAAACAAAAATTTATCTTGGGTAACAATGCTTTACACACAAATGATACGATACGGTATAAATGCTCATGAACAATAGATAAAAAAAGATGAATTTTAGTCCTTTTTTTCCCGTAAACCAAGTCTGATGATGGATTTTAAGTCATTTGATTATTTTGGTACTGAAACTACTTATTTGTGTGCCAAGACCATACAAATTTGATCGTACCACAAAAGACATCTGGCAAACCTGCCTTGGACAAGGATGTAGACAAGGCACACTCAACCCATGCAAAGCAAAGAGAAAATAAGGCAAAGATTAAAGCTATAAGACAGACAGTTGATAGATAAAGAGATAAGTAAGTAGATAGATATCAAATATTTGTCTTCGTATCAGAGACTGATGTCATTAGAGACAGCTGTTGTTGGCCATTCATTCTGTAGGATGAATATTATTCTTGAGATGATGAGAGAGAGAGAGATAGACAGATAGAGGATTACCATTGACAGAGCATATAAAAAACAAAATTTACAAAAAGAAAGAGAAACAGGTCAGGTTAGTTACAGAAACCAACACGTGACCAACCTCTTTAGATGTGTTGGGGGTGATCAATTATAAAATTGTGAAAATCAGTCACCAATGAATAGATTACTTTTCTCTCCTTTTGGTGGATCAATAAAAAACAAGCATAAATATTGCCTAGGGTCAAATCAGCATGAATTTACACTGTAAATTGAACCCCTATGCTAAGAACTCAAAATGTTTTTTTTTGATATGAGGAATGAATATTTACATTTTCAGCCCTTTAGTTGCCTTGGTGCAACCTGTATGCCAACACATACATAAATAGAAGACTAGTCAGCCAGCCGGACTCACTTGAAAACTCAAGAAACCTACTCTGACATCATCAGTTGAAAAAAGTACGATGGTGAAGCATGAGGGGAGACTGAGAAAAGAAGTGAGCAAAAAATAAGGAAGCAAGAGAGAGAGAGACAATTTAGAGAAAGAAAAAAAACAGATAGCGAAGAAAGAAAGGAGGATGAATATAGAGGGAAAAAGAAAGCAATAAAGGAAGATTAGGAGAAAGAAAAAAATAGAGGGTGACCTGAAGAGGGAAGGAAAGAGAGGGGGAAACAAGAGGAAATAAGTTGGAGAATAAAAGAGAAAGAACCTAGATGGGAAGATTGAGAGGGAGGCCGGAAAGGAAGAAAGAAAGGGTAAATTGGGAGGAAGATAAAAAAGTGAAAAACTGATGGGAAGAGGAAGAAAGTTATCGTTAAGCAAGCAGGTAGAATTCAAAGAAAGAAAGAAAGACAAATAAAATAAAAGGGGGGATGGAAAGAAAGGGAGAAGAGAGAGCAAATATTGCTGAAGCACAGAGGGCACAGAAAAAGAGAGATGGATACATAGACATAGAGAACAAGAAATATTGAAGTGAGAGGGCACAGAGAAAGAGAGAGAAGGAATGAGTGAGTGAGTGGAAGGTGTAAGTCCATACCGTTGATAAAAATCTTGCCAATTCCTAAATGATCAGTAGTAGAAACCTATGTTCCTGTTTTTTTCTCGATTCTGAAAGGATTCTTCTTAAGTGAAGAGGAGTTCTTATTTCTGTCCCAATCAGCCAATATCTTCGTTTCATCAGCATCTGACCTATTTCCAAAGGTAAATCTGAGCATTTGATAAACTTATCAAATTGCATTAACTTAAAGTTGTCAATTTAGCCATTTTTCGCCAGATCTGGCTTTTTTTCTCCCTATCCAACCAATAAAAATCTATGATAGCTGATTGATTCTGGTAAGTTTAATAGAAGCAAATTTTATTTAGTTCAATTCTTGTTGATAGCTTGTTCTTAAGTCATATTAAATAATTATTCCATCAAATGAGCACATATATCTATCTATATAAAAGCTATGCATACAAATAAGTATATTTAATTGTAGAATTGGTTATATGGTTGTTCTGTCCAATTGCTATCATAACCAAAAATTTATTATGGATTGGTCCATGTGAAATAGAATAACATAGCTAATAAAACAATCAAAGTATTGTAAAGATATGAGGTTGTCTGTTGTGATATTTCAATGGATGATCATTTAAATAGCCTGAGATAGGTTTAGACTATGAAAAATTAAAAGCAAGAAGCTTTAATTATAAAAGATAAATTATCAGATAGCATAGCTTTAGGCTCCTTAGTACCAATCCATACATGAATAACGCTGTCATTTTTTATAGCATATATGCTATTATATATGTAAGACATTTGAAATATAAAATTTAGCTGATTTTTACCATTTTAGCTATGAACAACAAACCCTATTAAAAACATTGTCCTAATGTCTGGCATTGACATGAGCTAAATTCTCTCTCTCTCTCTCTCACTAAGCCAGGTCAGTCAGAGGTTTCAGGGAGTCAGAGGGGCTTCTGGCTTGCATTATTGAGTGTAATGTAGAGATCTGTGTCCTCCTACGAGGATCAAAGGGATTATCAGGGGAGGCTCTCTATATGATCCCTAGTTGGTGACCTATCTATGCACAGACCAGGCTTAACTTTGTTGATTGTATGAGAAACTCCACTGTCTTGAAAAATATGTATTGAACACACTATTTTTGGTTATGTATTAAATGAGCCATATAAATACAAACATTATAATCCAAGTCACTCAGTACAAACCTTCTTGTGACCTACATCTTTTGGCAGTATGCCGTGTTTGAGGTGATCAATTAGAAAAAAAATTGGGAAAACGGTTGATCAATTAATTAGTTACTTCTCTAGCCTTTCATTGGGCAGCGATCACTAAAAAAGACTGAATATTCAAGAAACAAAGGGAACAATTTAGGGTGAACTTCAATTTCCAATTGACCCCCACATATATACCCAAAGAAAAACTATTTCAGTGAGAGGAGGCAGAATTTATAAAATGTTTAGCCCTCTAGTTGCAGCCTGTACATATGGCACCTATATACATACACAGCCAACCAATCAGACAGATCACCTTAAAAACTGAAGAAACCTACGTTGACAGTTTTGGTCACTGTTTCACAGACAGTTTCTAACATGTTTTATCAAGATTTCATCAGATCTTAGGAGAACAGGTTGGATAAACATGCTTTATGCCACGACAACCATTTATCAGTTCGAGTTCAAGATCTTAAAAAATTGTTATTTCAGAAAACAGTAAATTGTACAGCAAACATTGAAAGGAAAAGAGAGAGAAATTTTGAAAAAGAAAAGAAAAAACTTGTTATTCAAGATATTTTTTCTTGTTTTTGATTCAGGAAAAAGATATTAAAAGGAAAAAAAAACGAAAAGAAGGACATAGGACTAATAATATTGAACTGATAGCAATAAAAATACTTTTTTCTGCCTCTTACAGACCAGAAGGAGAAAACATGATGAATAATTGAAGACAAAACCACTTCAATTTGATTATGCAGCAAGTCTTATTAAAGAGGCCTTATTTTCATTGGCTTCCCAGAGGACATTGGGCTGTCTGAAATAATTGAGCTTTGAAAATTTTTTGGTCTCTTTTTTTCCCTACACAAGGACAACGAGTTGAAAAATTCAACGAAGTCAATTCTTCAATTAATTATTCATGATAAACACTCCAAAAATCAATAGACTATTCTTTCAATTTTCTTATTAATGAAAAGTAGGTTACCACTCTTGAAAAACCAAACAAGAATGTTTCTATGTTACTTAATGCTATTTAAAATTATTCAAGAATTTGTCCGCACCAATATCTCTACTTCCATGTGCACTTGTTTTATTTTCTTATTTTTCCTATTTGAGAGATGTATCAGTTTTACAGATAGCGAACTTTCCTTTTACTTATTAAAACAATCTATCAATAGGTAAGTAGTTTAATTTAATTTCTTTGAAACATTCATTCTCTGAATCATCAAAATATCTCAGGAACAGAAATTGATCTCATTAAAAGAACATTTACAATCAATTTTCCTGATGTATTTCACTTGCAAATAAAAATACTGATTACATGAAAAAAATAATTTTGAAACTTGTATATATTACTGGGCTTCCTTATGGCAAGAGGGATGAGATTTAGTCTGACTGAGAAGTACATAGATTACTCACTGCTGTAGACGGACGGCCTGGGTAGTTGTGAAGAAAAGCAACTAAAAGTAAAAAGCACTTTATAGAATGTATACCTCTGCCAACACCATTGTCAGGGAGAGTAATTGTGTATGGATCCATCCGAAAATTTATCAAGTTTTCTTGTAGCGTAATGTCCACCCTTCCATAAAATGGCATCGAAATTCATTGAGAACTTTTGGAGATATCGTGTGGACAGTCATGAAATTCTGGCAATATTATGTGGTGTTGACACATAGGTGCGATGTAGGGGAGGTAATTGTGCATGGATCCATACGAAAATTGAATCAGTTCATTTGTAGCTCGTTATCTACTGCACTCCAAGATTTCACCGTCAGACATCAATGTATAGGAAAAAAAAAATGGAAAAATATCTCTCATTCGAAAAATTATTCCTTGATCCGCCCCCAAATCTATCTACCTCTTCCTTACCCAACCACCCCCTTATTTCACTCAATTTCATTGAAGTCCATTCAGTACTTTTATAGATGTGGAGAGACAGGAAGACAGATCTGGCCAAATACATGTACCTCTCTAGCTTAATTGACAGAGATGAATTAAGGCGAAAGAAAATACAAGTATAACAAAATGAATCATCATCATCATCATCATCATCATCATCATCATCATCATCATCAGTCTTTTAACGTCCATCTTTCGACATAGACCTTTCCCAGGATTTGCCACACTTCTCTATCATGGGCGTCGTGGAGCTAGTACTTTCTGAACTTGTCTAGTTCGTCCCTCCGACAACCTCTTCTAATGGAGGAAATTAAATAAACATAATATTACTACTAAAACAAGTGTCATGCCAATTCCTGAAGAGGAGGACAAGACTTCATAATGAATATCTGAATAGCCGTATGCCTCTACCCAGGAAAAAAATGGTTGGGAAAGCTTAAGAGCAAACAAACCAAATGTGGCTTGTGGGTAGGATTTTCATATTTCCCAACATTTCAGGACAAAAATTCCTTGAATTTTAGAATTTTCAAAATGTTTTATTCTAACTTTCATTCTTTGTTTTATGAGAAACCGTCAACAAAAACTGTCAATGTTGGTGTCTTCAGTTTTTTAGTTGGTCTAGCTAGCTGGCTGATAATGTATTACACGTACAGGCCACATCACTGGAGCTAGGGGGCTGAAAATTTAAATATTCACTCTTTATAGTGTCCAGAAATCTTTTTTGTTTTTATTATATTTCTAATAGTGGGGGTTCAATTTGGGATGTAAGTTTATGCTAAATTGATAACTAGTTTGTGTCTAGCAACATTCATACTTATTTTTAAAAAAATTCATGCTTTTTTTAGTGATCACTGCCCAACAAAATGCTAGAGAAGTAACTTATTCATTGATTACCCCTTTTTCCAAATTTTTTAATTGATCACCCCAAACACAGTCTGTTCCAAAAAGAAGTCGTTCACGTGTTTTATTAGGTTACCAAGTAGATCTGTCTTTTTTCTTTTTGTCTAAAAATTTGTTATGATGCTGATCATGTGGTTATGTACTTGTTGTTAATATGGGTGAGTTGTATCTCTCAGTGTGACAGAGTACAAATGGATAAGTAATAATTTTACGACTTTTATATTTTCATTATTCTTCAAATTTTATAATTTTTGCTTTGTCTCAGTGTACTTAAAACAAGTGCAGTTTGATACTCATCACAAATATCTCTGAATTCAACTCGTACAAAATTAGCCTGAAATCTTCGATTCTTTTTGTAATTTTGGTATTAAACATTTTTTCGTTTCTGGAGATTTCTGGCAGTGAGAAGTTTCCATGTCAATATTCTGATCCGATTTTCATTCTTTGGAATTTGGTCTTTTCTTTTTTTAGATTTTGGTTAATATTCTTCTTTTGTTCAATGCATAAATCCAAGTCTCCAGCTTGAACATTTGTGTTCTTGATTCTTACCATATGGCAAACCAGAGTTGCTGGTTTTAATGTAATTACTTCCATTACTGAGTCAGAATGTGGTTATAACAGAGATACAAAGGGAAGCCTGGATTCATGGCATAACTTTATACTCAGACTCCCACAGACACACTGATACAATTTTACTTGTGCATACAAAAGATTCTCATACGCTATACACGCAAGCTCTACAAATTTACGCAAAAAACTATCTTTAAAAGGAAATAGAGAAGTTATTCTTATACCTACATGCATATGGTTTGTAATATTTAGTTAAAACCATCAAATTATTTATTCAAGAGATGAACATTACTAGCATTCCAAGGAAAATTATGAATCATAACTCGTATGCTGTGATGGGGGTGATCAATTAAAAAGTTGGAAAAAAGGGTGATCAATGGATGTCACTTCTCTCACCTTTTCTTGGGCTGTGATCACTGAAAAAGTTTGAATTTTCAATGAATAAGTAGGCACAATTTAGCACAAATTTACATTTCACACTGAATCTCACACTAAAAACCTATTTTGGTGGAAAAGCTTGAGAAAACAAAAAGACAACATTTTCCCTACTCATGGAGAGGAGTTTGGGTGCAAAATTTGAAGTTTCTACCATGAATTGTAAGGGCTTGGCTAAGTCTAAATACATAGATAAATACTTATAAATGTTAGAACACATGAATAACCTCAGCCTAGCAACAGTATTTGAACGGTCTGTTATGAGAAGCCATGATCAACAGTTATCAACTTAGGTCTGTACATATTATTGAGGATATACTTTGAAATTCTCATACACATATCTAAATGAATGTATACAGTGACTCATACATACTAAGAAATATATAACAGAGATGCAGAGAAAAACTCTGACTCATTGCATGACTTAACACAAACATTTCCATAGATACAATTTCATATAAGTATACTTAGATATTCTCAGAATATTCATTTGGACTGATGCAGCTCTTAGACTTCCTGAAATGACTCACACAGCAAATCAAAACTTGCAGAGAGAGAACGAACACTGATTAAAAGACAAAACATGTATAGAGCATAAAAAGGAATTCTGATTCATTACATGATAGCTTTATGGATATACATATATACGCACAGACTCAAACATGTATACTGACACATACATTAATAGAAATGCAATGCACACAAATATACAATTACATAAAAGTAAATACTCACAAACAGCAACAACTACAACAACATACCATCAATAAACAAAAAAGTAATTTTAACACACACGCACACGGGGTCGAATTTAACAGTGATTGGGTCCATTGCATAAGATGATGAAATTGTCTATAGTTCTACGATGACCCTGCCCTGTGTTCTAGGCTAGAAAAAAAAAACAATTATAAATGAGTATCTTACCTTGGCTATCAGAGAAAAAAATTTCTATTTCCAATATGGAGTACGAGAGCTAGTATATTCGTGAAACTACCGTTGGTCACTCTGATATGCTTTGTTTAATCCTCTTCTACTGGTGATATTTATTAGAAAGAATAAACAGGAATTGCAATCTGTAGATACCGAAAGAAAAATGGCTGACTTGTGCAGCTGAGGAGAAAGGAAGAAGCAATGAAATTTTGAAGAATCGAACCAGCCATGAAAATAACAACAATAAAAAAAAACAAAAAACAGAAAAGAAATATACTTAGTATAGTGCATCAACTTCTAGATGAAATCATATTTATATCTTTTATTTGGATTTTTTCCCCCATTTTTTGTTCATCGTGATCTCTACAAACTTTGCAAAATCTCAGTTTGTAGGTAAATGAAATGGCTTACCATTATTTATACTGGTACATATATACAATACAAAAAAAAAAGATTCTTTACATTCGTTCTTTCAATATTATTTTTCATTCTTTTTTTTACTTTCTGATATTTTCTGATTTAGTGTATCCAATTTAGAATAAGAGAATGAAATAAGCAAAAATAGACAATAATCACAGTTGTTGTTGATATTGCAATGCACAGAAAAAAGATTGGAAAAGAAACAAAGAAAGTGAAGTAGGATATATTCAATTCTTTATGATGAGGTGGGGGGCTCGGTTAGAGGGTAGGGAACATGTAACAGGAAATCGGATGTCAGCTCATAAATCTTCAGTCTACTAGCAACATATTGGCAGTGTATTTTCCAATCCTTTTAGGCCTAACTTTAAGAATGAGAAATAAAAAAGACTCCGGGAATAAAACCGAAAGAAGGCCTGTACAATGCATCAACCAGATAGAAAAATAAATGCAGCGAGAAGCTGAGAGTTATCATCTCAGTTTTAGAACACTACAAAGTATTGCATTTTTTTTTTTTTTTTAGTAATAAATGATTTGATATATGAAAACATCCATCATTATAGTTTTTAAATCTTATTACTAGTTCTTGCATCTTTATATTGGATTTGGGAATGAAGACAATATGCTAAAGTACTCAATTTTACTCGATTCCTGATGCCACACTTTCTTTAGAAATTGGACAAACTTTGTTCATGGGTTATCTTTGTAATTTCTCTCTCTCTCAATATATATATATATATATATATATAGAGAGAGAGAGAGAGAGAGAGAGAGACATATGTGTGTATTTAAATGTCTATATGCACATATTTGTGAATGCATATGAAAAAAGTATACATGAAATCACTCACACCCTTTCTCCATATGTATATACAAAAATTATATATATATATATATATATATATATATATATATATATATATATATATAGGTATGTATGTATATCTATATACTTATATTGGTGCCTTTTAAATATCTTTGTTTGCTGTGCCGCTATCACAATAAAGGCATAAGGTTGATTAACCAAAATTTTTGCATGAAGACTCAAAAACATCCAGTTGTTTCATAGGCTGGATGAAGTTGACACCAATGGTTATCTAAGGTCACAAAAGGTCATTTTCAACCAATTTTCAAACAATTTCTAGCATAATATTACTATCAAGTACAAAAACGTTTTTGACAGTTTTATAATATCAAGGTCTAAATAAAGAATTTAAGATGATACAACAATGAATCTAAATAACTCCAACATATATGTCTTTCTCTTGATGTCACCAGCTGGTTATTGTTATCTAAAAGACTCTATCCCAAAGTGATCATAATAAGCAGCTTCATCTGTATCATCCTGTCATTTAATGATAATCATTAGCCTATAAGTATTATTATGATTATCATATCAGAAGCTATGAACTAAAACTGTCAACCTAGGTTTCTCCAGTTTTTCAGTTTGTCTAGCTGGCTGGCTATTTATGTAGCAGGTATACAGGCTATTCTAATGGAGCTGAAAGCTGAAACTTTAGAGATTTACTCCTTAGTATACCTGACAAAAATGTTTTTTTTGTTTTTTGAAAATTCTCCCTAAATAAGTTTTTAGTGGTGGATTCAGTTTGAAATGTGAGTTCATGATAAATTGGTTCTTTACTTTGTGCATGGCAGCATTCAGTCTTTTTCAGTTATTACTCCTTGACAAATGATGGGAGAGGCAATTTATTCATTGATCACTACTTTTTCCAAATTTTTAATTGATCGCCCCTAACATGGCATGCTGTTGGTCATGTGACAGTTTCTATTGAATGACTTACCTGACCTGTTCTAATGATGATCAACCTATAACTATCATTAAAAAAAAAAATGCTCAACTATATATTAGGCTCCAAAGAGCTTTCGCCATAACTCCACATCTGCCCAACATTACTTCTCTCTCAGGTCACAAAATTTCATTGAAATTCATCGAGAACTTTTGGAGATATTGTATGGAGAGACAGACTAATGGAAAGACAAACAGATATGACCAAACACATATACATCTCCAGCCTCATGGCATAAAAAGCAAGTAAATGAAGACAAGAAGAGAAAATATGTGGAATAAACAAGGAAAAAATATGTAAAAGTTTGAATAAAAAATACTAAGAACGAAGCAACAAAGTAAAACTTGACGTTATTTGTCTGAAAGTCTCGTCTATTTTTGTTTGTTTTCCCTTCCTACAAATCCAGGCACCTAAAAAAATGGCACACAGCTTATAGAAGCATTTACCAAGAAATCAAGACAAGACAACTTCTGTCAACAACCAATTTGAAATGGAAACCAATCTTAAGTGGCTCTAACCATCTTCAGTGGAGGTATGGGGTATAGCTTGGTGGGTGGGGATGCTTCAGTGCCTTATGCTTCCTCTTGATAATCTGTGAGAGACATCTGGCTGTTGCCTCTCAGGGTGCGAATCAACCCTTACCTTTGGAAATTTAGCTTAATCCATCACAGAACAAAATACCAAGCCTCGACATGTTTAAAATTCCAAAAATGATGGTTCTCTATCTATATAGGTGTGTCAAGTAAATGTGAAACATATTGATTGCAATATATCACAAAAATCAGATCATATTCATTTACTGATATCTAATGTTTTTTTTATTTCCCAAGGTTGCATTTTCCATAGGAAGAGAATTTTAGAGTGTTTGTAATGTGATAGCTAGCTGGTGCCATTAGGCTGGCTACGGCATCAGCCGTACCTATCCAGGCTTTCCAATTCTCTTGTCTCGGCTTGCAAGCATATGAAATAGGCTCAGCGGTAACAAACACTCTAACTGACATAGTACTTCACCATTCTCATTTATAGCACCTGGTATCAGCCATCTAGATACTGACTTTGCTCAATGTTGCTTAACTTTGTTAATGGTGCAAAATCAATGATCTTGCTTGTTTATAAAATAGCCATATTTTTATTTCTAGTATGAGTAATATCATCACAGGTGAGGAACCTTTTCACGTTTGGAGACCACATTAAAATTTATTGTTCTCCAAAAAACGCAACATGTGTAACTTTCCTGGATTTGGATTTGGTACCAACTGATAATAACTAATGATAAAGACTTTACTTGGTACCAATTTTTTTCATTTCAGTGAGTATTCATTTGTGAAACATTACATTAGTGACTATTTTTCACTTATAATTGCCAATGTAGTGAATCATCAATTCTTATAAGAGAAATTTAGAATTTCTTTGACAAGGCTGTAAGAATCAGCATCATGTGGTCTAGAGGGCTGCAAGTTGCCCCACCGTGAATATCATTTTCTTTGCTTTTTATCAGAAATAATCCCTTTTTTACATTTGAGTTGAAAGTATCATGCTTTTTGGGAGGGAAACTTTCTACTTTTCAAAAACTGGTTATGGCTGAGAGCACCAGAAGATAGTAATTCTTAGAATTAATAAAACTCCCAAGAGTCTTCTCTCTAGGGAGAGAATGAATTCACTGATTCAATAAATATGCTTTCAACGTATGCATGAAAGCATTTGTATCAAAGTATGCATGTTCGGAAGAGTGGGAATAACTTGGAAAAAAACCATCCATGCAAGCCGTTTATTAGTCTTATTACAAGGATCATCGTCAATATTTTTGATGGTACATGCTTTTGATGTTTACTTTATCATTGATATTCAACCGTTCTGCTGTTTACCTCTGTGAATATTTCCTTTGTGGCACAAAGATTCAATATTTATCAGAGAGTGATGAATATCATTCATCTAAACAAGACTGTGAAATTTAGAATGCCTCCTCTTCTCAGGATTCAGCTTACTTAAATGGATTTCCCAGGGTAGGGTAGCGTGATTTTGTGGCAAGTGTTCTGGTGACAAAAAATGATACTGAAAAAAAAATTGAAAAGTGAGTTTGTAAATGGACTCTCACATTAGTATTCATTTTTTTTCCTGTGCTGATCTCAAAAACATTTTTTTACAGTCACAATCCACAGAGCTTGCTTAAATGCTTTACACATCAAATAAAATGGGAATTAGAAAAGGTTTCAGCTCTTGGTAAGGGTAGGCATCGCTTCAATGTATATTGGAGAGTGAATGCACAGCTAGGAGGTTGAAAAAAGATGCAATACAAGTCTGGTTAATCACTCAATAGAAACATCACATGGCCGACGTCTTTTGGCAGCAGACTGTGTTGGAGGTGATCAATTGAAAATTTAGGAAAAGGGATGGTCGATGGATAAGTTACTCAGCTTGTCTTTTGTTGACAATGATCAGTAAGGAAATTTACACAGCAGATCAAACCTGCCTCAAAAACTTATTTGGGGGATTTTCAAAAAAAAAAAAAAAATGTTTTTTCTAAAGATAATAAAAAGCATATACTGAAAAAATTCAGCCATCTAGCTCCATTGGTGTGGCCTGTACATGTGACACACACATATGAAGTCAGCCAGGTGGAACAACTTGAAAACTGAAGAAACCAATGATGATAGTTTCAGTGACAGTTTTGTTCAAAGATTTTCAACAAGTCACTTCAAGAAAAATAGTTATGATGACGATGTGAATATATACAGAGGTAATATTTTCTCATGAACTTCAGTAAAATGGAAATCATGTGCAATAATCATGTTGAGAATAAGAACATGACTATCAAGATAGAAGATGCAAAACTCAGCAAGGTAGACCACTACATTTACCTAAGACAATGAATCTTCATGAAACCCTCAAAAGAGGAAGAAATCAAGCAAAGAATCACTTTGGGATGGCAAGCCTTTGGCAGAGCAAGCTCAACTTTCAAAAACCAGATGATCCCAATAATCATGAAACAAAGAATATAAAACCGATCCATAAAAGACAACCAATGGATATCATGTCTCACAACATGGATCCACGGGGATAACATGAGAAACCAAGGTGAACAGAACACAAGATGGAGAGATGAACTAGACAGATTCAGGAAATACTGGCTCTGCGACGCCCATGATAAAGAATTGGGGTGAATCCTGGGGAAGGTCTATGTCCAACGACAGACGTTAAAAGACTGATGATGATGATCAATATTTATCAGATTCATTCTGGAACAATTTTTCCTGGACAAACATTACCTCTTCAAACCTCGTTGCTGGGAGTGAATGAGGAAATCACACAAAACCAGAATGCTTTGGAGAAAAAAGGATTGAAGGAAATATCAGACTTTATATATAAATATATCAAAATTTTCAGTGAATAAAAACAAAAACATATATTTATTAGAATAAAAATTGGATCCTCTAACATGAGAATATCTCAATTCTAAGGAATTTTTTTTTCAGTAACAAACCCCTAAGGGGTGGGTTTTCTGCTAGCCTAGTTTTATAGCTAGTATGGCATGCAAACCTCTGGTTTAAAGGTTGTTTTTGGTTGTGCTCAAGCTGCACCTTACCTTAAGACTTGATTGTGCAGGCCTTTGGGTTATTCATATATGGACCCTGCTGGCTAAGGAACAGTAAAGACATGGAGGACCCTACCAGATCTATGTTCACGGAGTCAAGCCATCATCAAATGCTCTTTTTATTGCTTATTCAGGAATCAACTCCACATTGCATGAATTGACAGCACTGCAGAGTAAGCAAAAGTATTCAGAGTAAAAATGAAGAAAATAATCTCTAAAAAGTCTATGATGACCAAGCTGTTTCCTGACTTTCAATAAAGCCTCACTTTAAAAAATATAGGAAAACATAAAATCAAACCTCATTCGTAACAAAGGAAAGATCAAGATCCTCTCTCGTAGTCATAAATAATTCTAAACTCTCCTTGCAACACAAGAAAACGATCCGGTTCTTTCTATTTCCATCTAAGAATACTTTTCCATCTTCTGCATTTCTAGAAACCCCAATAAAAACTTTTTTTCTGGGAAGAAATACGTACATCTATGATATATAAGAAAAAAACAATGTATGTTAAAATCTATTTTTAATGTTGAAGGAAATGTTTTTCATGAATTTAGAATTCAATAAAATGTATTTTTCTTCTGATCTGAAATTCCACTTTTGTCTTTGCAAGTTTTTTAATTATCCAAAACCTCAGTCTTACAGAGGAGCCTTTGTGCTATTGGAGAATTCTTTCCTGAAATCTTGCAATTCTGCATAAAGATCTATTGATTCCACAACATTGGTAAGGCATCAAAGAATGAAAATTTATTTCAGCTGAATAAAGAATAGGATATACATATATATATATATATATATATATATATATATATATATATATATATATATATATATATGGGCTAGAAAACTTTACAGCTTTAAACACTAAACATTGAAAAACTTTTTCAATATATATATATGTGTGTGTGTGTGTGTGTATGTAAATCCACACAGAAGTTCTTACTGTTCAAAGACATATTTGCAAGCATGACACTACCACTGAATATATACATATTTATGAAAGTCAATAGAAAGACAAAGTAACAAAGAAAATGAGACAATAGTTTTTCACTGGTCTTCGACCCTTTTCTCTACTTCATGCAAAATCACTTCATATCCTTTTTCTTCATTGTCACTCTTCTTTTTTTTCTTTTGGCCTTTTTCCTCCTTAGTTTTGACTTCCTCCCTCCTTTTTCCCTCCTTACCCCTCATTTTCTACCTTTTCTTGGCCTCCTTTTCTTCCTTCTACTACCAGCTTTGTTCTTCTCTTCCGTCTTTCCCCCTCTTCCTCCTCCTCATCTCTTTTCATACTTCATTTTGCTCCTCCCTCAAACTACTTCTCCTTCTCCTTCCATCTTCTTTCCTCTCTCTCCATCCATTTTTCTCCTTCTCCCCCTTCATCTTCACTGTCCTCCTTAAAGATGTTGGTTGTGTGAAGTTAATGTCTTCCATTGATTTTACAATTAAATTTTCCATTTGTTGTTACTGCTGGTGATTTACTAATTTTTTGGCATCTGTGTGTCCACTCTGAAAAATCCAGACCGTTTGATTTATCTCTACTTTCTCACCCTCAATCTATTTCCCCTTTCTCATCTTTATATCCGTCTCTGCACTCACCATAGGTCTATATAAGTGAATCTTCATCTATTAGCCTCGTATGTGTGTAAGTTTGATTATATAGCTGGAATACTTTTATGTATCTATCAGGCGGACATGACACAAATGTCATACATGCGTTGATAATGATGAATTTCTTGAAGGGGTTTAATACCGAAGCTTGTTTAATGGCTACATGGCTGAAAAAAAAAGTCATTCTGTCCCTCCCCCAAACAAAGTGCATTTTAAATACCATCAATTGGTGCATGAATACTGAAATGTGTCATTGTGATATAATGGTCAGTAAGCTGGTCTTTCACATCATTACTACTGAATAGTGAATTTGGTCCTTACAGGGTGTCTCATATTTGTGGCTTGATGATAAAACTTAGCTTATATAGTCAAAGTAGTTCTGCCTTTGTATTGATCTATCTATCTGACCTGTAGCTGTGTAGAGAGAATACCTCGAGTTGACCTCCTCATACCCTGGGTCACTGATACACCTCTCCCTTTCTCTTTACCAACAACCAACCCTGACACTGCGTTTTTTCCAAGTTTAGTATAGTATATGGAGATGTGAGAATTGCATTTTCTACAGTTTTACAGTATTGCAAAAATGCTTCTGAAGATGCCTATGGAACACGGTGAAATGCAGAGAACCTTATAAGCTCTATTTTTATAATAACATTTTTTTGAGATATAACACACCTTCTTTTCAAATCATCACTTCCAAATTGTCAAATCATTACTACCATTCTGCTGGATTAGCTTACATCCACATAACAAACATATATATATATACAGATATATTTATATTCATATAAAATTTTGCCTTTTCTAAGGTACCTAAAATTCTGTGTGAATAAATGGATCCTCAAAATCCTTCTTGAATACACAAAACCGAAAATATTCCTAATGTTTGCTTTGCTTGTAGAGAATCAGCTTGAGAATTCCCTGAATCAAAGCCATCCTGTAAATGACATGACAGAATCCTAATGCACGAGATCAAACTTGAATCAATTTATAAATTATCCAAAATCTGCTCCATCGTAGAAAACCATTTGCAAAATTCTTTGATGTCTTTCGGAATGAGGAATGCTGAAAAATTTGAAAGAAAAAATATTAAGAAATGCCAAATTGAGAATCGTTCATAATGAAGTGGATTTTAGAAAAAGAAATTATTCATTTTGATTAAGTATTTTCAGTTAATTCATTGTTGAACTCAAGTCCAAGTCTGGAGTTGACTTTTATAACATATTTTGCTGGCCTCATTTTAGCCTGTGATCTCTAGGGATTCACATTGTGAGTTATGATGTCCATCGGTTGTCTGCCATTCTTGCTACATAATTGGCCCATGGCCATTTAACTTTTCGAATGGATTTTATGATATCTTTGATCCCTGTTTTTCTAAAATGTACTGTGTGCTGTCTTGAGCTTGATGTTGAATATGATTCCCTGATATGCACATTGCATGGTTCTCAGTTTGTAAGGTCAATCTTTTGATAAGGTTCCATGTTCCGGCTCCATAGGTAACTATCAGGAGGAGGCATCATTTATATACCCTTCTTCTTGAGATTAATTGGATTTTCTTGTTCTTGAAGGTTGAACTTGCTCTGCCAAAGGCTTGCCATCCTAAAGAGTTTCTTTGCTTGATTTCCTCTTCTTTTGAAGATTTTGTTGTCCTTGGTATGTGTAGAGGTCTACTTTCCTTACCTCTCAAAAAAGTGACTAATTGATGTTGCCTTTTATATCATAATAACATCCACATTTTTGTCCTACCAAATATCTTGATTCGTACACTAGAGCTTGAACTAAATTTTGTTATGTCATCAAAAACAAGACAAGTCTGCAATAAAATCTCTGAAGGGTCTAAACATCACAAGAAAACAAAATCACCCATTATTGATACAGTGCTCAGGTGGCTCTGCCAAATTGACTGATATCCTGAAGATCGAACCCAAGTGAGTAATATTGAAAACAAAATTCTTAGGACAGTATAAAGCGTTTTAACAGGTGAGCATGAGCACGTGTACGGGCATCTCGACTATATCCTATTTTATTTTATTTTTCTTCAAATATTTTATTTTAAGTCTTCAGATGCTCGCAGATAATGCAATGTGGATGCACACACATCAAGTGCAGCTATATTTGCACTTACTTATGTGTTTGTGTTTACATATCTGTACATATGCCATTAACTGCAGACCTGGTCGATCAACCCACTTTGATGTCTACCATGCCTGAATGCAACACTTGATTATAAGACGCAGATGGAATTGAGGAAAAAGTAGAAGAGCAAAAAAAAAAAATTATGTTCTTTCATTGATTTTCAACTAAAAGTTACTTTAGCATCTTGGCGTTGTATTCGCTAACTTAATTCTTTTAAAGAGACAGTCTCCCATAAAAATCCATAATAATTATTGATGAAGAGGTGAAGATTCTGGGTTAGCTGTTGCAGTAATTGAATTTTCAATTCCATCTAACCTCCGAAGTAAAGTCTGTGCAAAATTTCTACACATTGTCAGAACTGAGGAGGGGAAGGGGGGGCACGGTGGGCCTGTTGGCATGGGTCTACGATTTTGTTGGAGTCTACAGAGTTTATAAACGTTCTAGTACTTTTGTTCTCTCCTGTTACTCATAAGTACTTCATATACTCTACATGTATACACCTATATATAAATAACATGTATTTAGCATTGATTACAAAAATAGTTAATGAGCAGTTTGAAATGGAGTCTTCATTTCCCAACTGGCCGATGACTATTACCTGCAATGCTCGGCCTCGCACATTGTTTAAGGTATAACATTTGCTCAGGCTTATTTAGAGGGTAAAAAGGTCGATAATTGAAATGGAATCTTTGAGGCCAATGGCACGGAGCAAGATGTTGGGTTGGTAAAACCTATAAATGGCTAAACTTCAGCCAAAGATAAACCTTTCATCTCATTGTTTACTTCCAAATAAATCAGTTGAAATATCAGAGGAGATAAAAGCTCAATATTAAAAAAAATTTTGTTTAGTTTTTACTCTCATAAATTTTTGTTGTTTTTTTTTCAGCTTTCAAACTTGACATCATTTCTATGGCAAGAAATAAATAGTGCGATCGAGAAATAAAGAGTAAGTCTCAGATGAGAACTGAATTCACACTCACATTGCTTTGAATATTTGGTGATGAATCATGTAACAACACTCCATCCAATAATAATAATAATAGATAAAGGCTGTTCCATTCTCAGTTAGAACTTATGAAAATTAGAAATTTCAATGGGTTTTAGGTATTTAAAAGCACACAAACAGAGACAAGAACAAAATCTAAAATTATTGAACCACTATAACCATCAAAGATAGCAAAGGGTTTTATTCTTTTTTTATATGTGCGTGTGTCTATGTGTTTGTAAGTGATTTCTAGCACTCTGGGCCACACTGTTTTGTCTGCAGACTTGAAAACACTTATCTAATCTCAATTAGACCCCTTCTAAAATATTTTTTGATTTGGGGAAAAAACACTTATTTTAATCTTTTCATGACTTATTTTGATGGCTTCATTAATATCATCTAGATTCTCTGGAATCTAGATATTTCTCAATCTACTTCAGATGTTTTCCAGAGGAAAACACCAGTGATGTCATAAATAGAATTTATTCATTCTCTGATTGAATTTTCTTCCATGACTTCAAATTTTGACACTATGGTCGTTCAATTATTGACTGTGATGGCAAGTTCATCAAATCATTTAATTAATCAATATAACAATATAAATAATTCTTTCCGATCAGTTTCCTAGTTTTAGTTGAATTTCTCTCATATATATATATATATATATATATATATATATATATATACATATATATATTACTCCTTGTCTTTCCTACCATCCTTCTGTCTGTCTTCCCATCTGTCCACACAATATCTCCAAAAGTGCTCCATGGATCTCTATGACATTTTTGTAAAAAGGTTGGCTATGGGCTATGAGATTGAATGACCATATATTGGGGTAAGTGTAGGAGTTTGTATTTGATTGAATTTGTCTCAGGCATTGACAAAAGTATGCGGTCTATGAGTGCTTTTGAGTTATTATCTGCATTCAAGAAGAATTGCACAATTGGTTTTCATGAAGCTAAAATATTCATGTAATATAAAAGATTGAGGTGTATATTGTGTCACCCCTTCATGCATCAGTGATTAATTATTTGTAATCAGGATTTTAAAAAAAAAATCGGTTAACGTGATGAAAAATTGCATCATAGAATATAATTAATAATTGAAATATAATTAATCATGAGGACAAAAGACTTTTCTTACTGTTCTTGTCATGAAAGTGAAGCTTGACATTATTACTGATTAATGACCAGAGGTCAGCTCCACTGGTATTGACATCTTAATGAGCTTATTTCCAGAAAGAAACCTGAAACTAGATATACAAGTTGATATGTTTGCAATTTCGTTTTGTCATTAAGGGTTGCAATTCATACTTCAATAGTAGAATTATGGCATTAATATACGGGGTATAACGTTGAGAAGAGTCATCTCTTAGGTTTTTCCAGACAATTGAACTTATTCTCTGTTGCTAATATTGAAGAGCTTCCTTTTGTCTCTACAGACGATGGAATGGCCCTTCCAGGGCACGTGCCTTGGTAAACCATATAGAGATCATGGTAGGGCCATTCATTAGGAATCCTTCTCTTAGCCTTGTTGATGTAATCTAGAGGAAAATGGTGTGATATGTTTAGGAGCAGTTGAAAGGATATCCTTCCCAAGCAGGGCTCCTCTCCCTGGTTTGGAATCAGATTTGTCCTTCTCCTAGAGTCAAGAGCCTAATCTGCTACTTTACCCATATCTAGAGGGAGTTAAATACATGCCTTTCCTAAGGGCATATGTGTGAAGTGAACCTTAATGGTCTTGACTTGAGTTTGTGATTTTGTTTTGAAATATTTCTGATTAAAACAATTCTTTTCGGACGACTAATATCAAGTAGCATTTTATCATTGCCTGTGCAATGGCCCTTACAAATTTTAAGGCTATAGTAGTCTCCCTTCATAGTGTTGGTGCTGGGGTCAATGAAAGACAATTGAGTTTTAACTGAACAATAGATAGTCAGAAGCCTATTACATGTGCAAAAACAAGTTTACTAAAGAAGTTGAGATTTTCATCACTAAATCAAGGGAATTATATGTAAAACATCATATGATTATGTGTTGATAGATCATAAATTGAAGAATTTCAATACTTTAGTCATTCTGAATCAGTCTTTTATTTGTGTTTTTCCAGGTGAGTGAGTGATTGAATTGCTAAAATCTTCAGACACAGCATTTAGCTGCCTCATATCATAAACCATACTTTATGAACCATACTGAATGAAGAGACTCCTGTATCAATTTTGTTTTTTACCTTGTAAAGTCACATTAGGGAGCTGAGACCAGCCTACCAAATCACTTACTTCCTTTTTTTCACTCAGAGAAAGTATGAAGTAGAGATGTAAAGTATGTATATGGACTTTGATGTTACAATGGAAAAACAGAGCCAAAGGTTTCTGATTCCATTTGAGGAAGAAGGCTCAATTATCTAATGCAGATGTAAGGTAGTACTTCAACATGCAAGCATTAAATATCAGTTGACAAACTGGTTATTTGTGACTATATATGTATATGTATATCTATATCTATATATATATATATATATATATATATACATATATGTAGTTGGGAATTTCAATGGATTGATCAATTTGTTCTTATATCAGGTTACTGAGTGTTTATTCCACTACGAAATATGAAGCCATTCTAAGTTCCCTGAACTTTTTGTAGTACATCCCGTGTCAGTGTGCGTGCACACACACACAAGCATATATATGATAGTTATGCCCATTCTTATACATGCACAAACCCCTATCATGATTTTGCCTATTTTAGCTTACCTATCTCTCCTTTATCAATCTTCTATTTATCTATCTATCCTCTATCTCTTTCTTTCATCTATCTATCTTTCTTTCTTTCCTTTATCTATCTATTTATCCTCCGTCCTTCTATCTATCTTTGTTCCCTCTCTATCTATCTATCATTCAATCTATCTATAGAAATATCTATATTTCCTCTACCTATCTATCTATCTAGCTTGCTAGCTATCACATATTTTTCCTTCAGACTTTCAGCACCCTTCCTATACATGCATTCGAAGAGTCAGGGGACCCCAAACACTACCTTTACTATCTATCAAACCCTTTTGGCATCTATTTCAATCAGGCCATATCTATCTATCTGTCAATCAATCAACTGATCAATCTATACGCACATACACGTACGCTTATATATATATATATATATATATATATATATATATATATCCAAGAAATGTAACAAATACTAAACTGAATTATCTGCTTATTCAAAAAAGTTTTCCCTATCTTAAGGAGCAAAAGCAGCAAACATTTTTTTTGGTGTAATTATCTTTTTTTTTTTTTTTCAAAAAAATATCTTGCTTGATAATATTTTGCTTCTCTCTCATTCTCAAGGAATCAAATGTTTTGGCCAATATTTTTCTGAGTGAAGTTAGCCACTTAATTTTTGCATAATTTCTCTATTTGGCTTTTTTTTTATTTTTTATAATTCATTTTGTGCCAAATAATTGCATTTTGCTCCAAACCATGGCCAATTGACATCACAAACATAAAAAAAGAAGAAAAAATTGCCCAAGGTTCTATTCAGCTCTATAATTTAATTTTCTGAATTACATTATTTAGGGCTCATGTGGAAGTAGTTTGTTAAGCTGTGAAAGGAAAGAGTATAACTTGAGGCTTGGTTGAACTTCGTTAATTTTGCCCATTTCTTTTATTCCTTTATTCATCATGATTTTATGTTCTATAAATTTGCAGGCTCATTTTATGATGAATCAAAAATGCAAAGGAAAATAAGAGATAAAATTGAAAAATAAAACTTGTCTTCTTTCAGAAATAAAATGAGAACAGAATAAAATTTTACACTCCAATCAAATCCGTCTCTTTGATATCATGGAATCTTAGGCTCAACTCTTTGCTCATCTTCTGGCTCAAGTCAGATACTCTCTCCTTCTCTTCATTACACTTACATACAAAGGATCATTATTCACAAAAAATATTCAGACAGTGGCTTATAATCAGAATCACCAGAACTGCATCAAGGCTCCCTAGTTTGTCTCTAATCAATTTTCTTCCAAACTTATGAGGTCTATTAAGCCAGGTTTGCCATTTGGTATTTTTTCAGAACAAAAATTTAGCAAATTTGATACTGAACAAAGCTAAATAAAAATTCAGTATTCAAGGAAAATTCACAGAAGATATTCCCTTACACACAAATTATAAAATATACATAAATATGAACAGTAGCTAAATAAAATATGTATTTTAATTCTCTTTTCCTACTAACTTAGTCTGGGGATGGATTTGAAACCATTTGATTATTTTGGTACTAACACTTCTTAATTTGGTTCTAAAACTATAGAAATTTGGGATAGTGTTAGACTGATTTGGAGGGTACAAAAATTTGGCTGTTTTCTTCAAAGAGAGACAAAGATGAATGATCAAGTTGTGTATTCCGATAGATTAACCAGACACTATCTACTTACAACTAATTTCTGGCAAGGAGAATGACTACTACACCAGCCATGTGATTTCTGGAAGGATAGCACTTGGAAAGAAATAGATGTTCAAATAAATATCTACACATATGCCATTTCTTGAAAATAGTTTTCATTTATGAAATTTCATGATAAACAAAAATTTCTGACAGTATTGATGAAGAGGAAACTGTACTTAAACTCTTTTACTAACTGGATGATATACTTCCTTTAGAGTGAAAATTAATAAAAATCTATAGATTATGAAATAGTGAATAATTCAAAAGATCACTATTCTAAATTGATGAAAAAATAAGCTACAATTATTTAGGGATCATTGCCCAACAAAAGGCGAATGAAGTAACTCATTCATTGATCACCCCTTTTTCCGATTTTTTAATTGATCATCCCCAATGAGGAATGCTGCCGAAATACATTTATTCATGTGATGGTTTCCATTCACTGACTAACCAGACCTGTTTGATAATCATCTGATGTCAATGCATTCAAAAAAGCAAAGTATTTAGAGAAAGCATCAGATCTGAAAATGTCTGGAGTTAAAAATTATTTTCAAGTGAAAGAAAAGGAATAAATGCAGCAATTATGTTATTAATCATTAATATATGTATATACGTATATATATATATATATATATATACATATATATATATATATATATATATATATATATATATATATATATATGAATATAAATGCGTTATGTTACTTTGAAAATCTGTTTGAAATGAGCTCCCATCATTACACGATGAATGTATCATTTGGCCTAGACAGTGTAAATAGAATAAACAATCAAACAGAATGAGGCTGCTGATGGAATTGAATTGATAATATAATTGTCCACATTGAAAAACAAATAGAGCCGATAAGGATAATATACGAACAAAAATGAGAGTTACAAGATAAAGCAATCAATTGGGCCTTTGCATAAAGTAATGGTAAGAGCAACGCTGTATCAAAGTGGCTACTTATTGGTCGCAGGTTTGATTCCTACAGCAGCCCCTTTTTCTTTAATTGCTTACTCTATTTATACAGCCTAGGCCAAATGATACATTCTCTGTGTAATAGTTTCAAAGTAATATAACGCAGCTTAAATTATTTCTGCCGGATTATATATTCATGTCTTTATCTAATATATATATATATATATATATATATTTATGTATTATCAAGAAATGTATTTTACACAACAATATCATAAGATTATTTTAGAATTGCTAAAGCAACTAATATATTTATTAATTCTACACCAAAAATTGTTTCTTTAATTGTAAGAATGGTAAATCAAGGCAGTGAAATCAGTGAGATTTTCAGAAAATTTAATAAAGCCATGATTATATACCCTTATTCCTTTAAAACTCATCAGTTTGACCATAGTGAAATAATGAAAAATATTACAGATTATGTTAACAGCAGTATGAAAATAGAATACATGAACAGTGTATATAAAAATAAATCAATTTGTGTTGATATTAGGGGAAGTAAGTAACCAGAAGAGATGGTCCATGTCGGTATGAGAGATGATTTTATTGACTGGAATCAGGGAAAAGGGAAAAACAAACATTAACTTTGATGTTAGTGAAAAAAATCATCAAATTCTTTGGTTGAATATGTTGGTAGAGAATCAACTCAAAGAGGTTTTTCTATACAATTAGTATTCTTGAAGATGATATCTTGTTGGTTTGAATGCAGTCTTAGATCAAAACCGACATTATGGATTTAATATCCAAATGGGTTAACATTGAATAGGAATGATACGAATAACAAATCATGTCTGTTGTAAATATGTTTTTTGGGTAACCTACATAAGTGACCCCTGTTTCAAAGCATAAATGCTTAGTATAGAATAATATCAATATACAGTACTCATAATACCACATATAAAATGATGAGCTAAATGTATGACATAAGCTATTTAGTCAGAAAGGGAGGTGGTGTTTGATCAATACTGCAAGGGTGCCATATTTATACAACTGTTTTGTTTTTGAAATCCCTGAAACAGATGTATGGTTAACTGATCATCCCAACAAGAGACAATCTATATATTGTACCATGATAACAAAGTATATGTGAAACAGGGGAAAAAATCTGAAGAAAATGACGTAAATTGCATTGACAGATATTGAGAAATAGATGACTGAAGTGACAAAAAAATTTTTTTTTAAATTCTTTCAATGTTTAGTGTTTAAAACTTTCTAGACTATATATATATATATATATATATATATATATATATATATATATATAATCAAAGTATAATTTACTTCAAGTAATTTCTTACCTTTTGAATGTATATTCATTTTAACTATAGTAGTATACAAAGGCAAAGGAAACATTCATTTGTTATTATCATAATTGGTTACTTTTGTTGTCCGTCTATATTTCTGTGATCTATTAAAACTATAACTTGTTTTTAGGCTTTCGACTTTTGAGAGATGATTGATAAATGAATGACAGTTACTGTGAAGAGTCTTTTCCACTCCAATCATAAGCACCCTCTTCGATTCTTGACCTTATTCAATACATTGCAAAGGTATGTGGAGATAGAGAAGCGAAGCAGTGAAAGATATATGGAGAAATTAAATTTCTTTTCTGTAAGGTACTTATGCTTTAGCTCCTGTGGACAGCACTTGACTTGTCTTTTCCCACTTTGTTAGCGGTGAGATATTGAAAGGAGAAAGGAGTAATAAAACTCAAAACATGGTAAAACAAATAAATCAACAAGTTTTATTGATGTGCGAAGACACCAGAGAAGAAATGAATAATAATCAGAAACCTTACAAACAAGCAGAATAATTATTGAAATTCTTCTTGCAGATCTTCATGACACTTCAAATGGACAGTAGCCAATGCTATTCAATTATATTTGGCAAAAGAACAAAGTTTCCTTATTCTCATTCTATTCTTATCACAACTTATTAAAGTATTCAATATTCAATGGAATAATCAGGGACTCTTGACTCATTTCATTTTTCAGTAGTTAGTTTACCAATTTTGTCTTCTATTACATCTCCCTAGCTGCTTATCTATAACGATTAGTCAAAAGTTATCTACTTGTTATCTACATTGAACTATCAGTGTAACCAGAGCCAGCCCTAGGGTGCCTGGCACCAAGGGTGAGCTAAACGTAGGCAACTTTAAAAGTATTGTATTCACTTATATTCTTAAGAAATCTGAAAAGCAAAAATACATAAAAATCATCTGAAATGATTGAAACAACTTTCTTCGATGTATATCTGTGAAATTTTTTGTAATCAATGGTTAAAAATTAGAAACCGTCCAGCAAAACTGTCAATATGGGTTCCTTCACTGTGATTACTGCCAATCAAAAGGTGACAGAAGTAACTTAATCATTTATTACCTCTTTTTCTAATTTTTTAATTGATCATCCCCAACATGACACACTGTCGAAAGAAGTTGGTCACGTGACAGTTACTATTGAGTGACAAACCAAACCTGTTTTGTCTTCTACCAATTATTTACTACATCTCCAGTTGCTTATCTATCAGCTCACCTCACTAGTTCAAGCAGATGTGGTCTTCCCTGACAATATTCCACCACTTGACCTATTCTTTCATAACTATTGCAAATTCTTCTTTTTCAAGAAAAAGAATGTTGTGCATGGACAACCTTTCGATTTTTTTTTTATCCTGGGTGGGTTCCCATAGGAGAAGTTGGTGCACTGTTTCTTTTTTCTCCTCTCCAGCTTTGTCAGATGAACTTTAGCATGTGAGTTCTAATCCCATTGAAGATGAGATCAAGGAACATATTTATTATTCATAATACTTTATGTGTATAAATGCTCATCAATAACAATCTATTTAAATCTAGATGCTTGTTCTCTATCATAAAATATCAGTGCTGCTTTTACTAAATGAGTTTTACTTTTTGACCAATTATCTGAACTTTTAACTCCAAGTCCTCTCCTGAAAATGTCCTTTAAAAATATTTGATTACTTGACTTGTATTTTCTATGATAAATTGAAAAGAAAAATTCTCAAAATCGTACAAGTTCTCATGTGGAAAGAGAAGAGAGGTTTTATTTAAAATGAATAAAACTGAAGACTGCTGGATTGTTATAATGTAAACACACACAGATTTACAGGATAAGTGCACTTGATTCATTCCAAAATTTGTTATACTCTTCAAAACTACAATGTTCAAGGTTTTATTATAATCTTAACATTTTTTTTTCTAGCTTAGACTTTATAATAACTTGTATAACAATTTCTTAACTATACTACATGAAAACTCCTACTAATCAAAATGGTATTCAAGGTATTGCTGTACTTCAGATCAAGTAAGATGATTGGAGATGAGTCATTATCAAAGTTTTTTATAAGATAATCTGTAAAATAAACGTTGCCATGTTTAGAAATGTTGAAGATGTAATGCTGTAATCACATAAAATTGTAATGTATCCTATTGGAATATTGTTAGACTCCCGATTTGAGGGCTATAAAGTTTTTGCTGCATCTACAAAGAGAGACAATAATGAATGCTTATGCAGCATATCCAGTCAGCAGCAAGAGCAGCAGCCTTTTCGACATAGACCCTCCCCAAGATTTGCTAGATTTCTCAATTGTGGACATTGTGGTGCCAATACCTTTTGAACTTTACAAAATTATCACGCCATCTGATTTTTAGTCAGCCAGAATTTAGTATGTGATCTCTGGGGATCCATATTGTAAGTTGTGATGTCCAGTGGTCTTCTGAAGTTCTTGCAACATGGCTTGCCCATTGCCATTTGAGTTTTCTAATGGTTTTCATGTTATCTCTGACTCCAGTTTGGTCTTTAAAACTTGAAAAGAAATTGAATGATCAATAAATATCCTGGGAACTGAGAACTGTATCCCTGCTTAAAGAAGGTTATTTAACAAGCTGGAAACAAAATAACTCTTAAGTGCAGCCATGTGAAGATGGTATTCTATTTGTGATATTTTGCCATGCGAAAAATAGATAAATAAAACAAAAGATGTATTGTGAATAATCTGGATGGACTCAGTGAGACAAGGAGGTTCGATTAAGCGGAAGATGGGGTACGAAATGAGAGAGAAAGAGAGAAAAAAAAAAGGGCAAGAAACGTGTGATATTTGATTTAAGAGGGAAAGAAACAGATTTGGTTAATCATTTAATAGGAATTGTCACATAACCAACTTTTGGTGGTATACTGTGTTTGAGGGTGATCAATTAAAAAAAGCCAATTTTTTTATGTTAAAAAGTCCGAATTTTTAAAAGCAAGCATGAATGCTGCTAGACACAATTTAACATAGACATTTCTATATGAAACTGTCTGCCCTAAAACCTTACTTGGGGTGAATTTTCTGAAAATAGAAAAATAGTTTTTAGACATAATAAGAAGTAAATGTGTGAATCTAGAGCCGTCTTAATAAATTGGTGTGGTCAGTACACGGGATACACACATATGTATATGTACATAGCCAGCTAGCCAAGCAGAATCACATAAAAACTGAAGGAAAACTTGTGTTGGCAGTTTTAGTTGTTGGCTCCTAATAAACAAAAGATTTTAAAAGGATTGTAAATTTACGAAAGATTGAATATAGGGTTAGTCTGTACAGAAGACAAGAAGACAGAAACAATATCTTCCCTTCTAGCCTTGTAGCTATGCAATTCAAATCTCATTCCAAATTAAGGAAATATAGATCACAGTGCACATTTGTTCATTGTTGAGGTATGCCTCTAAGGACCCGAAACTTGAGATTGAATACACTCTCATTACTTGAAACCATCTGTCTGGGGTCTATCGCGTCATCTAATTGTGGGCAGATACAGACTGATTCTGTTAATGTTCAGATAGATTAATCAAAGCATTCAACTTGGGAAATGCTTTTCAATGATCTGAGTTTACTTTGACACACTTGAACTTTACAGGAGCTAAGTGTTGGAATACTGCCTATTTATCACTAATTGAAAAATGGTTGACCCTCTTGAATGCATTATGAAGTCACTGTTAACTTTGTTTACATACTATTCAGTGGTATAGTAAATGAGAGTCAACCACTTAGAGTGCTCACATCCAGTTCGGTTGGTTATGGTTTCAATCTATTGCCAAGTATCACCATAGAATTTTCTAAAATAACTCACAGAACATAGAGGAAGGTTGGTGAGGCTTGAAGATGGATGGACTCAATCAATGTATCTCACCTAATACATATGTCATACTAGAAAATGGGATGTGCTGCTCCACCCAGGGCTAGGATTTAGTGCAATGCATTGGCTGCATCCCCTCTCAACACAGAAGCCATGAGAAGGCCAACCAAGGGTGTGCTTTCATCATCATTATCAGTCTTTTATCCGTCGTTGGACATAGACCTTCCCCTGGTTCTGCCGCAATTCTCTATTGGAGCCAGTATTTTCTGAATTTGTCTAGTTCATCTCTTCATCTTGTATTTTGTCAGCCTTGGCTTCACATATGATCTCTGGGGATCCATGTTGTGAGTCATGATGTCCATCGGTTGTCTTTCATTTTTGTAACATGGCCTGCCCATTGCCATTTGAGTTTTTTAATAGTTTCTATGATGTCACGTTTTCTTCCTGATATACTGTACTGTCATATAAGGTTGAGCATGATTCTCTCATGCGCATATTGCATTCTTCTCAGTTTGCAGGTTTTTCACAATCCAGCAAAGAAGAAGTGAGATTATAGCTTACTAGACTATGAATATACGAGAGCACATACAGTGACAAATTCAAAGGAAGAAAAGAGTACCATATCTGCCATACTGTTAAAAAAATGGTTTACAAGTATATTTGATGGACTATTGATCAATGGAACGCATGCAGACCTCAAACTGTCTATGTTGAGCTTTTGTAGATGGTCCCTTGGTAACAATACCAGCGCCACTGAATGTGGTTTAATATTTGCATAGTTTTGCACGAACATCTGTAGTAGCAATGACCTTCACTAACTGACTGACTGACAAGCTTTCATACCAGAACACTCAGACCATCTCTCATTTCCTCCCCCTCCTATGGATGTCTAAAAGTGCAGGGGAAATAATTTGTGCGCCTAAGGCCAATTTTGAAAATAAATTGACACTCTAAGAAATTGGCATATACAACTTTTATGGCACAAAATAGAATGATTCCTTGTATCTATCAGACATCATGAAAATCACTTAATTTAGAGCACGAACCTATCCTCCGTCATACATTAAGGATCACATTCCCAAATATGCTATATTTTTCAAAAGATTCACAGCAGCAACTACGTTTCATAAAAGATTGAAATGATGAATTAGTATAAACAGCTGAAAATGACTAGTTTGTTAAGAGAAGTGTCAGATCTCATTGTATCCAAGAGTTCTAATCTTATAATTTCCATATAAAGCGATGAAGATAGAAATAACAATCCAGAAAGTCAGACCACATGCTAACTTGTTTAGTCTCATGGATACCTGTAGAAGCCTCTCTCACTATAAGCCCTTTCCTTTAAGATCCCCCTTCCTTTACAAACTTATTTCTCTAAAACTTTGTTTTAGAATGTCAATCAGTAAGTAAATTATAGGTGCTAAATACTACAAAAAGGAGATACATCTAGCTTGAAAAGAGCTAAATCAGAAAATTTTGGTTTAGTATTATAAGCCTATAAGTCAGTGATGTTCATAGGTACTAAAGATGCAGACTTGTCTAAAAATTATTCTTTGTGGTTCATCTTCTTGGTACTCACATAACTTACTTTTATCTTACGATATGATTAAGCTGGAATTTATTGTTCAGATAATTTGATGACAACATGTATGCAGACACTAAGAAAAATATTGGGATATATATATATATGTATATATATATTTTCCTAAAAATGTCTTCTAATATTCAAGGTATACATCCAATCTCAGTATTTTTGTATACAAAACAACAGACTAAAATCAAGAATTATGAAATTCCAGCAAACTGGTAAAAATTCATACAATAAACTGACTAAAAATTTGTCATGAGAAGAAGAATCTGAAAGCGTTAACTTCAAAGAACTCTTAGTGAGTTGATTTTTTACCATAATCAATTTTGCTTTCAAAGAGATTAAGTTAACAATTTCTCCTTGGTCTCAGCATGAACTGTCTACCAAATATATATTAATAAACTATCTTGGAGAAAAGAGTAGGTTACTTGTGTTTGCATTCAATAGGTTACATGAAAGTTTTCAAACTAACTCTTAAATTCCAGTAAAAAAAATTTCAAATTTGAATTTCAAGGGAGATAAGTACTGATTAAAGTTCTCTCCTTTTGACCTTTCAGGGATCAAAATTTTTCTTTCAAACATACCATCCTTAGAAAGGTTCCATTATTTTTTATTCTATTTACAGAAGAGTTCTGCTGTCAATAGGAATGGGATCATTCAGGTCATGAATTTAAGAAGACTGCCACCAGCCAGAGACATAGGAAGAATTATTCAATCTATAACAAGTGAAATTCTTAAATAAATACTCGGTAAACATCAGTTTAGCGTAGAACAGTGCAATGTATCATGAATTATCTAAATGATTTGTAAGTCGAGGTTGAATAATTTGGCCTTTCTTGTTTCTACCCAAAGGCATTAATTTTCCTGCATTAACCGATAATTTCACAATGTTTACATCAATTTTGCAGACATTTGGAAGGTTTACACATTTATTCAGATTTACTCTGTGAAGTGGGAGCATTTCAGAAATTAATCTTTGTTTAAAGCTAACAAATTATGTCTCCATTAATCAAAAAGATTTGTCTCTTCCAAGATTCCTTCAGGTGGAACTACATTACAATAGACTCCAAATACATACATCATGCAGGTGCACTCAGGTGAGTCAATTAACACGAAGACGGGCTTTAATATAAATGTTTGCAAATATACTCATACAGGGTCTCTCAGAGGAATTCTATGAGGTGATGCAAAGCTGTTTTGGCTTGCCCCTGCCTAACACTGCATAAACACCCTCGTCTTTTAGCCATTCTGTTTTCATCTGCTATAGACCTTTTAGTGCACCATATATATATTCACTAGCTGGTAAATGATTGAGTCAACCTATTTTATTGATGGACATATTGTTTCAACAAAATTTTAATACACAGCTCAACCCAAGAATCTCTAAAGGCCCCCGGGGCTCTGTAAGCCCCAGTGCAATGCCCAAAATGCACCCCTTCTCCAAGGGTCTGCACGTATATATGGATAAAGAGACATGTGATCACAGTCATTTAGCATTTGTTTCTCTTTTGGATTCATAGTCAATAAAAAACATAACAATTTGAATTTTATGAAAGTCACTCAACTCTTTCATCTTGTGGCATTCAACACATCAAAATAAAGTATATGCTTCCACCTGCTCAATACCTCTGACCCTGGCATGTGCAAATGTTACGAGATACTAGCTGTCATTCTTGCAACATGTCGCTAGTTATAATGTTTTGGCTCATCAGTGTATATGTAGATGGTTGACACATATATCTAAAAAAATCTCACAAAATTGACAACATAATGTTTTTAACAAAATAATTTGTTCAATTTATCTGATTATAGCAGATATACTTCAAAAGTTTCTGAGATAAACCTTTGTATATGCCTTTAGATATGAAATTTTACCAAAAAACCAATTAGCTGATAATTAGATATGACCAAGATATCAAAATTAAAAATCATTCACCAATAATATTTCTTCTAATCTGAGTTTGTATATACATACATATATATATATATATATATATTATTGAGATTCTTTTTGCTGAGAACTTCTAGGACCTCCAACTAATGTGAAATGAACTGAACAAAGAAACCAAAAAAGTTGGCCCTTGCATGAACTTCAGCAAAACAAAGGTCATGTATGACAAACATGTAAGAAATAAACGCACAACAATTGAAATTGAAAACGCAAAGCTGGACAGAGCAGACCACTACATCTACCTAGGGCAACAAATCTCTATGGAATCTTAAAAGAAGAAGAAATCAAGAGAAGAATCACTCTTGGATGGCAAGCCCTCAAAAGAGCAAAATCAACCTTCAAGAACAAGATAATCCCAATAGTCCCCAAAAGAAGACTATCCAACCAATGTATCCGCTCACCTGTGGAACTGAACACTTGGAATTTAACCAAGTGACTGACCCTCAAACTGAGAAACATGCAATGTGCACAGGAGAGAATCATGCTCAATATCATGTGGAGACCGCACAAGACAGCACAGTAAATTAGGGAAAAAACAGGAGTCTGAGATATCTTAGGAACCATTGGGAAACTCAAATGGCAATATGCTGGACATGTTACATGAACAGCACACACCCAGATCCCCAGAGTATGAGATGGCAAGACAAACTGGACAGGTTCAGAAAACATTGACTCCGTGATACCCATGATAGGGAGGTGTGACGATTCTTAGGGAAAGTTCATGTCCAATGACAGTACAATAAAAGACTGTTGATGAGAACATTTTGTTGGTTTATTGCATTATGATTAACCTATTTGGCACCTTTCAGTAATTTCAGAATTATTAGCTTCAATTTCCTGCTTTAGTATTCATATGATATATATATATATATATATATATATATATATATCTATTGTGTGTATGAATATATATATATATATATATATATATATATATATACTGTTGATTGATCATCATTCTAATGATGTCTGTCGCGGCACAGAAATTTGTATAGCAATCAGTGCATGGATGTTTTTTAAAATGGGAGGGTCGTTGCACTGAAATAATTCTACTCAATTGACCTCCATGTTAGTATGGCCAGTTGTCCGATGAGAGGTCATAACTGGTGGTCTTTCTACCTGCAAGAGTAACCGTAACTCAGTAGGACAACCTTAATATTTCACCGATAACTGGAAGGAAAAGTGAATTCATGCTTTCCCAAAGACCCTAGTGCGGAGTGAGCATAAACAGCCTCAGCTGAAAATCAAACCCAGTTCGATAATCCCTTGTTCATATCAGTAACTGTTACAAGACACTGCTTCGCCCAGCACATATGTATGAGTGTGTGTATATGTGTACATAGGTGTGCATATATATGTATGGAGTAAGTGGAGGGGACTGAATATTTATTCCTAATTTTATCTTGATTTAAATTATTTAACAAAAGGAAAAAGAAGTTACTTATTCATTGATCACCCATTTTTCCAAAGTCTTAATTGATCGCTCGCAATAAGGCATGCTGCCAAAAGATGTTGGTCAGGTGATGGTTCCTATTGATCAACTAATGAGACCTATATCCAATCATGGAGGATTTTAAAAGTACAAAATGATTGTTATGTACCTTCAAATATAAAGATTTGTAAGTGTGCTTCTACGTAGATCCTAATATGAACAATGCTCCTATTTTCTGAAACTACTTGCCCCAGAAAAAAATGAAGTCTAATTCAAGATTCTGACCACATGGAATGAAATATCTTTCAACAAATATGAACATCAGGCGTTCTTTAGCCCCGAGGTAGAAAACGAATGATAAACCACATCAATGGAGAGGCATTCCGAATTCAAGATGATTACTTTATCTCTTGGATAATTATTCTAGTTCAAAGCGCTTTGATTGCTCTTAAAGCAACCCTGCAAACTTTTTTTGACTAGACAGCATCAATTAACAGATCAGTTGTCAAAGATCAGAAAGCCAAACAATTAACAACTGTTTTGTAACTCCGCAGAAGTTCTTATGTATACAAAGTATAATGGATCCTCAGATCTTTTTTCAAAGTGAATAATACCCGCATCTGAATTCTTAATGATAGTCGATGATTCTTAGACTCCCTTTATCCTTATGTCTGCAATGTAAATATGTCCATGTGCCAAGACTATCTTAACACAGGATCTCTCTCTTAAAATAATCCAGTTTCCTAGCATTAATTTGCGGCAAGTGGCACAACACATGATCACATTGTTGGCCTGGTAGTGAATGGAATTACCATCGCCAGGACAGTGAGCAGACTGTCTGTGATGGTTGGTGAAGATACCATCTTAGATCAAATCTACACCTATTTTCATATTTAGGTGAAATCTAGGCATCAACCCACAACTATGATTCATATAAACATCTATTTATAATAATAGAATATCAGAGTATCCCTCAATTAGCAAGTATATTATTCAGTCCACTATTGAGAGTTAAATAAAATCCGCAGTTTTCTCAACAAGCAAGAGCATATCTTGGCATCCATTCAGATTTACATACGATCTACATTTCTCTTGACAAGAGCTTATTTAAGCACCTGTTTAGAATTTATATATTTTATATAATCACTTAATAACTAGAGTGGCAAGTTGATTTTCTTTTCTTTGAGGAAACCATTTCATTCCTTAAGTTACCCACACCTTTGGGTAGTACCTTGTATTTGATAATAATTTCATGAGGTTAGGGTCACCTTGAACACTATAAGTATTCTAGTCATGTGCAGATATAGAGACCCTGCTCTTCTCGGGTAATACAGAAAAAAATGTGTCTCATTTCTCTGGGGCTAAGGGTAACTGTAATAGATACAAAGTCAAATGTTGATCAGAATCATGACCATAGATAGGTGTAAACATTAATTCCTTCCAACCCAAATTACAAGCAGAATGGGGATATTAGGTCCTATAGCCTTGACCCTGATGACTTACCATCCAAGCTTTCCAAAAGAATCACCACTTATGATACCCATCTGAAGAAGGCAGTAGAGTAATATGGTCAAACCATTGTTAAAAAAATGAACTGATATGAGGTTAACAATTTGAGAACACTTATATATACAAAAAATATGAGTAGTAAAGAGAATTTAGGTACTTATTCAAAAATGCTAACTATGCATCAATCCATAGTTATGGAATAATGGGTATCTTTTTAGAGGATGGCAACAATTCAAAAAGGTTAAAACCTTGTATAACTTGAAAGATTTGGCTCAGTTGAAAAATACAAAACCAGCAACTAAGAGATAAGAGATTCTAAACCAAACTGATGAAATAGAAAAAACAATTGTGGGCATAAAAGAAATAAAAATATATTTCAGACAACAGCCAGCGATTTAATTACCATTTGTAAAATCCATTATACATGAGTGACTTAATTTTTTTCTCGAGAAATAATCATAAATGTTGACTTAAATTCAGAGTTATGACAAGACCAAATATATACATATACATATTCACTACGAATATCTTTCCACCAAATGACCCTTTCAAATTACATTTTTTCTGAAAGGAGCACTGAAGATGATTGGGGCCATAAAAATGCAGACTTACGTGTTGTCTTTCTCTGACATTATGCTACACAATTACCAAAAGTGAAATGGGATTGAGATGATGGAAAGAGAAAGACTACAAGTTTCTCTAGGTTGGTGATCTGTAGAGACCAATTGTATATTCTAGCTGAGCATGAGGCCAAGCCCATTTCTTAGATTAATTCAAGACAGAAACTTCTTTTATTTTCTTTTGCTTTTTTGTAGTTGTTTACGCAGACAATTTGGTGACTGAATTCACCCATCTATCTATTTATCTATCATTCTCAGTCAGTCCTTTTCTATCTATCTATCTATCTATCTATCTATTTTATCTATAGCTCTGTACCCATCTCTCAATCTATCTTTTATCTATATCTCTGTCTGTAACTGTCTATCTAACTTCTTATGCAATCAATCTATTCCTATCTGTCTCCCCTTTTCTATCCATCTATCTATTTATCTATCTATCTATGAATGCATGAGTTATTCAGACTTGTAACTAAGTTGGGCCCCCAGGGGTGCAATGCAAACTTTTTAGGTGCCTGAACTGAAAAAAGCTTGTCATTTCCAATATCCTCCAATGTATATGTGCAATCTGAAAGGGGGCCAGGAAGTCAACAGGGGAGGGTAATTTCTATTGGGGTTGTTTAGAGATTTCTTTCGTCTCCTCCTTTTATTCTATCATTTACAGGGGTGCCTTTGTGGTGTTCTGGTGAGCACTAGCATTACTGCATCCCCGGGCACCCCACAACTCAAAGATGTTTCCCTTAATTTATCCATCATGACCAATTAGGCACTCCACCCACATTCTTTGACTTTTCATTCCAATTTTCTAAGCGTTAGAAAGATTGAGCCAAGTTTGGCACAAGGTTACATTCAGCAACAAATAGGGGAGGACAAAATCATCACTAAGGGCTTGCAAGATCAGTTTTTCATCAAATGCACTTTGGTGTACACTCGTTTGGTATTGCCTCTACCTGCAAGGTCGGATATTTTGATTGAATAATGGGAGAATAGTATCAGCACTTGCATCATATTCGTGGAAATGTATTTATAAAAGTAAACCTGGAACTTTGAGATTGAAATGGATTACTCCACGCAGGCCAGGAGGCAGGATAATACATTGCACTATCCTTGTAGGTCACAGGGTCAAGTTTAAAGAGAGTGAAAACTTGGATGAATATCTAGACCCTACCTGGGCACTAAAGAAGTTGAGGAAAATGAGGGCGATGGCAGTATCAATAGTTGTCAGAGCCCTGGGAAGAACCTTGTAAAGCGTCTAGAAAGATTGAAGAGATTTGCTGTCATTAGATCCTCAGTAAAAATTACCACTGCTAGTGTGAAAATTTAAATAATAATTATATATATATATTTCATCAAATGCTATATATATATATATATATATATATATATATATATATATATATATATTGTACATGTATATATAGATAGAGAATAATACCAGCCTAATATTTCAATTTATGCATAAACACCCCTGGCAAATGAGAATACTAAACATGAAAACCAGCTGCTCAATAATTCACCTTTGCTTATTCCACTAATTGGCTTGAAGGAAGAAAAAAATCAACTTTTAATAGAAAATTCAGCTTCAAATTTACTGTGCAATTCTGAATCCTTTGGAAGAAAGCCTAATTAAAAGAGAGAAAAAATATTTTTTTTTCAAAAATCAACTAAAGTCTGCACCAAATTTCCTACCAACACGTAGAAACATCAAATAAACGTATTAACCTTGGAATGCATACAATCTTGCAGTGAGAATTAAATGTTATATGTGTGCATGGACATCCGCTGCCACTTTTCAAGGAGTGGGGGGGGATATATTTTAGGGGGATGGAGGGGGCAAAAGCAAGTATTTCCAGGGAAAGGGGCTGTTAATGGAGAAAGTGCAGCACTTGCCACCATTTGTGAGTTAATACAACCCACTGTATGATCAAGATGTCAGATGGTACCCATGACCGGACCCTGGGATGATACAATGGAACAAGCCCCAGCAAGTAATGATGCAGTCTTTTTATATGGGAAGTTGGGATTACATAAAACTATTATACTGCACCATTATCCTTTATTGACGATAAGTTTCAGATTTTCAAACCCCTTTGTCGTTGGTGAAAAGTCTAATTCAGAGGGTAAGGCAAATACCTTGTTTGAAATCACTAGATGCCTGTGTATGTGAGGAAAAACTGGATTTCGATTCAAATATGTTTTGGAAGTGATCATTTTTATGTACAAGGATTCTTTCGACTTGTTTAAAGCCAGTGAATGCCTTTTATTACATAAATAGTATAGACGCATCCAAAATGACGGGGTTATTTTTGCATTGATCTGCACTAAGGAGCATAAAGTTATTTCATTTAGGTAATTTATTTTTGATAATTTAAATATCCCGATTTTAAGGTGTTTTCAAAGTCTCGACTCGTCTAAAACTGTTTTGATGAGTGATCAGACATGAAGTCGTCAGAGTTTCTGTGGCATAATTGTTATCGTTTTGTCATGATAGAAAATCATATCAACCACTGAGATCCCATTTGAGTGCAAACAAACTAACAAATCCATAGATACAAAAATCTGCAAATAAACTCATTATTTCATTAGATGGCTGTATGCCTGAATGGCTTTTGTATTAAAAATAGCTGTCGATGTAAACTCTGATATCACAGGTAGGAGAACCGATTGTGTAAATTTACATTATTATTCATTTAAACTAATGATCACATAAATGGTGACTCAGAAGGTTCTGGCAGCAGTAGAAAAAAATGAAACATTAATCATGGTTGTATTTTTAGTAATGATTGCATTTGAACCCAGTATATGTCAGGATATGCATCCTTATTTCCTTTAAGCAAATAAAACATCCGTAAAAGAAAAAGTTACTAATGCTTATTTACTGATTTCACACCCATCCATAATATCCTTTCTTCATATTTCATCTTGCGTACTCAAGCACATCCCTTTAAAACTAGAGTGAGAAGTAGGCAGTGGTAATCGGCTGTTATGGAGTCGTACCGTCAAGACATACATTTCTTCACTCCATTTGGAAGCATTAATGTGTGGGATTGTATTTCATCAAAGAGTAAACATTCAGCAACATCACCAAAAACAGGAAAGGTTGGGTCATCTTAGTTTAATGGGATCAGCATGATGGGACAACACTTGAGATTTTTTAGTTAATTCCTAATTATTACCGTATCAAATGGATCAGACGAATAAGTGGGAGAGACAGAGTTAGGAATTCATTTGGAAGATTTCCGGTTCTAAGTCGTTGATGGGGTTTTGGAAGTGATTTCATATGGAATCATGTTTTGTTTGTTTGTCATACCAGATTGGTAACAAGAATTTCTCAAGTATCTGACGTGGTAAATATTTGAGTAATTAAAATTTCCCGTCTGCTCTTTGGTCTTTAAATGAAGATTATGATAATCTGATTTCTTTATGCTTGTTTGCATATTTGTTACCGGGACACAACAAAAATGGCACTCCATGGCAAGATTTTTGTTAGTGCAATACCATTAAGAATCAGGCAGTTTCCAGTACGATTTGGAAATTGACAATATTACAGTGGCCAGTATTCACACTCACTCTGATAATTTATATTATAATGATACAGTTTTTCCAAAGAATATAAATACTGGTATATTAAATGCTAATTATAGACTAGTTCCCACCGATACCTAGGTATAAAGTAGTTTAATTTATTTGCAAATAATTATAATGCAAATTTTATAAATATGAAGTAAATTGATACCAAGCTTGAAAGTCACAGAAGCTAATGGATATTTCACTGTTAAGCTCAATATATATATATATAATGAATAGTTCACAGAGAGAGTAAGATCCTTGATTATAAATAAAATGATAAAGGGAAGTGTAGTGTCCGACTCTCAAAAGACAACTCCCATTTAAGTATACAACCGGTGATGAAGTTCTGGTTTCCATTACATACATCAGCTTTATGATACTAGCAAGTTTCAGGTCTGGTTCATTCTTACAAGTTTTCATGACCACCCTCTCAGCAGGATGCGAGTCCACTGAAGGGATACTTCCACCCTAATCACTCAGCTTAGTGTGTATTTAATTAACAACTGAGTGCACAGGGAAATTCATCCTGATGACGAGTTTTCCACTCTCCTTATACCATTCATACCAGGAATCGAATCCAGGATCTTCTCTCTGTGACAAACATGATATCTCTTACAACATCTGAACAGACTAAAATAATAAAGGAAGATAATGAAACAGGTCAGGTTGGCCACTGAATAAAAACCATCATGTAACCAACATGAGGGTTTCAATCAAAAAATTGGGATGAGGGGTGATCAATAAATAAGTTACATCTCTTGCCATTAGTTGGATCACTAAAAAGTTTTTAAAAGAATGGATGGACAAAAACTAGTGACCAATTTAGCATGAACTCACATTGTAAATTGAAACCCACCACTAAAAAACCTATTTTGGGTAGTAATTTTGAAACAAAAAAAAAATTTTTTTTTAGACAAAACGGGAGTAGTTGTTGAAATTCTCAGCCTATCGATGGAACCTAAATGGCCAACATATACATATATACATACATGGACAGCCAAGCAGAATCACTTAAAAACTGAATGAAACCTTCTGGTCATGGGTTTTGATCATTATCAGTTACTCTAAATCCTAAATTTTCATAGAATTATTCTGGCAAAGAATTGAAGCCGTTTAACGATTTGTGTTAAAAAGTGGCCAACTTGAGATGGCTGAATAGTAAATGGCATAATGAATAGGATTTATGCCCTTGGGAAAGGCGTGAATTAATCTCTTCTTGCCACAGCTGTAAGTAAATGGTACAATAAACTGAGTTCTAGACATGGTTGGCAACCAGTCTAAGGGACGAACAACTGTAATTGCAAACCTCTGTCAGGCTATCTCATCCTTGACACACCCACGATTCAATCAAATGGATTGTCTCACTGACCCTGCACTGGGTTACGAGAGAGAGGATAAAGTGAAAGTTATCGGCCAACTTTAGAGTGAAAGCTAAGCACATTTAAGCTGGCCGAATTTAAGTCAAAAAATTTGTACGGCTTTGCCATTATAGATTATAAACTCTCAGATTTAGTTAAAAATTTCAAATGTTTGATCAAGGGGAATAATGTCTGACCAGATTTACTTCCCTTGCACTTTTATGTAATTTTCGATATCTTCTAAGTTCAATTCACAAAAGAGTTCTATTTAAAAAAAAATTCTGTTCATTGAAGTGTTCCATTGTGTTTAGCAGTTCATAAATTTAAGAGTTAATAAAACCCAGTAGCATATTGAATTAAGCAAGGAACAAACAAAATATTGGTTAGCATCAATATTTCTTTCTCACTGATTAATTAATCTATTAGATTAAGCATATTTCCAAGAAGCAAACACAAGTCTTCAAGTCATGGCATAATAAACTACAGCTTTCATTATTTCTATGCAAATTTCTGAATAACAGATTGTCTCTTTTTTGAAACATAAATTTTAAAAATCTATTGTACATAAAGTACAACTGTATAAACAAAGAATGAAAAACTATAAAAAAAAACATCCGTTCGGGTCGAATTCGTAATTACAATCTGTAAAATTTAAATGAAGAATTATAATTGCCATTCATTTGCCTTTCACGTTCAACAAACATCGACAAGTTTATGAGAGCCCAAATCATTTTTTTTTAACCAAATTGAAAAAGGCTGGAGGCATTCAGAAGTAAGTGGGGATGAGAAAGTGGGTGAAGTGAAAGGAATATTTCTTTTTTTTTATATCATACTATGTCATGTACTTTTTTGAGTCTTAAATCAAAAGAATGTGAGAGAACATTTACAATTCAAGAAGCTCAGACAATTTTTCGATGTACCTCATTTCGTAAGGGTAGACTTACGGGGATCACAAATAGATACATATTTGGATACAAACAAAAATGTAGCAAGATTTGAGAAGACAAGAGAGAGGGAGTCTTTTTTCAATCTATTTGCTTTACATTATTAATTTTTTTAATCATCATCATCATCATCATTCTTTTAACGTCCATCATTGGACATAGACCCTCCCCAGGATTCGCCACAATTCCCTATCATGGGAGGAGAGAGCATATCCTGAATCTGTCAAGTTCATCTCTCCATCTTGTGTTCTGACGGCCTTGGTTTCTTATGTGATCTCTGGAGATCCATGTTGTGAGATGTGATGTCCATCGGTTGTCTTTCATTCTTGCAACATGGCCTGCCCATTGCCATTTGAGTTTTTTTAATAGTTTCTATGATGCCACGAACACCTGTTTTCTTCCTTATAAAGTGTGCTGTCTTGTGGTCTCTCTATGTAAGGTTGAGCATGATTTTCTCATGTGCACGTTGCATACTTCTCAGTTTTTTAATCAATTGGAAACAAATACTTTTCCCACAGAAACAAATATTGCCAAATGCTGTTAAAAATTGTTTAAACAACATCACAGGTTTTAAACAAAGTCTGTTCTTTCTCTTGAGTAAACAAAGAATATTTTAATTCATTCAGATCTTAAAAGTGAGTATTTTCAATTCATTTTTATTCCAGGAAGCTTTAATTGCAAAAGGAAATATTTTTCATTTTCCTTTTTAATTGTGAATACAAGATGCTTCAAATAAATTTTAACACTTCTCTAGAAGTACCTCTATTAGAGAAACAGAACAGATGTAATGTCTTCAATCAATTTCCACCTGTTCACTCTCCTTGTTGACACATTCTTGGAATCTCCCCCAGGTGTTTTCCAGAGCCTTCAGGCACATTTCTTTGGGTATTGTTACAATCACACCTGCAATTCTCTCTTGGGGACCTTGTTGAAATGTTAACTCTCATTCATCTCTTTGCTTCGAAAAAATGCTAACACTATTTTCTTTAGTTAGTAGTTGATTGAAATGGCAATAAGATTGTTTCTGAAAGAAAATAAAAAGATAGCTGCATGGATGGAGATCTTCCGAACACCCACAGTGGTTGTTGCCATTTCAGTCAACAGCAAGGAAAATAAAATAGTGTTAACATAATTTTCAAACACCCTGTTCTGCATTTTTCATTCAATGAGATGCATTTTTGTGTGAACTTCAATTTCAAAGGCACTATCTTTAGCTTCAAGAACTTAGTATACAAGCTCAAGATAGAATAAACAATCTAAAGAAAATGGATTTGCTGTGGGGATCAATATATATATATATATATACATATATATATTAGAAAGTAGATTCACTCCACAAATACGTTTATGTTTCTGCCCTGTTTGGGCCTCTTGAATGAATTATGCATGTTTTATATGTTTATATATATCATTAGATAGATACTCGTGTATCTATGAGTATATGCATTTATAAACTTGTATATGTATAGTAAAATACTCACAAGTATAGATGCATGCTTATATACATTCTATACATATATATATTCATATATATACACAGAACATTCATAGCAACACTTGTACTTACACACATGTGTATATAAATATCAAATACCTAAATATGCATGAGCATAGATATATCCAGTAACAAAACATCTTTTCCAAACAACTTCAAGGATACTCCACTCATCATCACTCCAAAGAACTTTATAATCACATTAAAAGAATAAAATAAATGACCCAATAATCATAAAATGAATTTTTTTTAAATTAAAAATTTAAAAAAAAAATAGAATATTAAAACTAAGTCAAACTGACAGCGTCTATAGTAATGCAAAAACTCTAATCACAGATTCACTTCCTGATGAGGAAACTACTCACGCTATTATCTCAAATGGTTCTTTAAAACTGGGATTCTTGATCATGAACCCTTTCCAATTTTAATTCCCTTATTCTCTTACACATCTTCTCTCCCCACCCGGAATGTCCCCAAGGCAACCAATCCTTTGGAGACATGACCCCCTACTCACACGAGCCATTAACCAATTCTCGAGACAGCCATCACCATCAATTCAGTTTACTGACCCACAGCAGCAGGGTGGACTCAAACAGAAATGTCTCCTTTTACTGATATTGCATAACCATCGACTTCTCTAACAACACTGAATACGTCAGATCTTTCTGTCGAAGATGAAGCTTTTTCGTTTTGAAACGTATTCAGAATGATTCTATGATAATGAACTACTCCATTTGCACAACACACTCTGGCTCTGTCTCAACTTTTAATAGAACAATATATATACATATATATGTATATATATACACACACACAAATACATGCACATATATCATTACATACATCATTAGACTTACATACATATAAATTGTCTAGTAAGCCATTTCTAGTGAGTTTAATCCTCAACAGTAACCTTGTACCTCTTTCATTCTCTCTTTCTCTTTGAATATATATATATATATATATATATATATATATATATATATATATATATATAAAGCCAGATGTTTCTTTATATATAATTATATATCATCATTATAAACAGCTTATCTCTGTGGACAGGTATGCATACATACATATAAATAGCTACATATTTGTTAACAGAATGACATAGTGCTATGGGAAGAGCAATGCTAGAAATAACTGAAGTAGATAGATAAAGATCAAGATCCGAGGGCAACCTAGGATGATGGATATTATACAAATAATTAGGCAACAAAAAAAGGAGATGGGCAAAACACATAGCAAGAAGAAATGACAACAGATGGAGCAGAAGATCAACCTATTGGTGCTGAGATAGAATTTGCCTTTAGGACTTGGTATATGTTAGTGTAATCACAGTCGTCATGGAAGGAGTTTGGAAAGGACCTAATCCATCATTGGACTCATGATGAATATGGTGATATTCACAGACATGAATTAAAGCATGAAGAATTCTATCCGGTAATATGAAGTTAACCATTAGCAACAGCTCAATAAATACATTATGTTTTCGTTTCACCCAAAACAGGAAAACATAAAAGAAGAAAAAACTTATTTGAATAGTTCTACTTGACTTCCTTGAATCATAAAATGTTTCATTGTTGTAAACACAGAAGGTTCCAAGCCATTGCAGCTGAAAAATCCTCTTGCTGTGATTATCACTGCTAAGTCTTTTCTATAAAATCTTTTCAAATGTTTCAACTGACTTGGCAGGTGTTGCTCACCAGATTAAATCGCCCCAAGTCTTCTGAAATAGGAGCAGGGGTAGCTTTACAATTTGAAATTCATTTCTAAATATCTAGATATAGATATATTTTCAAAATAGAAATCCAAATAATACTAAATTATCATAAATTAACCTTAAAAACACAAATTTATTATTTCTAGTGTCTAATAAGCTAGAGAAAAAAAATTTGGAAAGGTCAAAATCCTGGATCTGCTCCTGAATAATGAAGCTAGATTTAGATGATATTGGATTAGGGAACAATGGTTTTGCTCAAATATTATCAGCTTTTGGCGAAACAGATAATCTAAATGTGGTACGGAACTAATTATATTAACTTGTTTCTCATGAGAATGCTAATACCAACAAAGATGGTTGGTACTAAAAATTACTGGCAAGCACTGATAATAGAACATAATCTATGACTTCAAGTATGTTTTTGTAATGGCACAAGGGGGGCCAGAACAGAGGGGATAAGAGGATGGATCAGCTGGGGCCACGAATTTGAGTGAAGAAAGCAAGAAAGTAGGTCTTCATGTGAACTTCAGTGAAATGAATGTTATACATAACAAACACGTTGAGGACAAAGGTGCAACAAATAAAATCAAAAATGCAGAGCTGGGTAAAGTAGATCACTACATCTTCCTAGGACAACAATTCTTTATGAGATCCTCAAAAGAAGAAGAGATCAAGCAAAGAATCACTCTAGGTTGGCAAGCTAAACTTTCAAGAATGAGAAAATCCCATTAGTTCTGAAAAGAAAACCAATGCATTCTGCAAATAGTCACCTATGTTGGTGAAACAACTGAGAACCATGCAATGTGCACAAGAGAGAATCATGATCAACATCACATGGAGGGACCATAATATATCAAGTGAAAATCTGGAGTCAGAGATATCATATCCATAAGAAAAACCAAATGGCTATGGGTTGGACACGTTGCAAGAACGTCAAATAAATGCTGGACATCACAACTAGCAACATGAATCCCAAGAGGTCATGTGAAAAACTGTAGCCACAGAAAATAAGATGACATGATGAATTGGACAAGTTCAGAAAAGTACTGGTTCTGTGATGCCCATGATAGAGAGGTCTGACAAATCCTGGGGAAGGTCTATGTCCAACATAGGATGCTCAAAGGCTACAGCTGATGATGATATCTCTTGATACATGCCAAAAAACTATCGTATTTACTACTTCCAATTACAATACTGCATTGTCTTGAAAACATTTTGAATGAAACTGGTTGCCATTACCTTATTTTCTTTTAATTTGTTCTAGATGTACCTTTTTATGCATAATTTTAGTTCCTGTATTCTGTTTCATACTTGTAAGAACATCATGTACACTAGATGTACATTTATGTATCAATAGCACTGATTTATAGAAATTCTTAATCAGCAGATATGGATCAGCAACTAAGTGTAACATTTATGAAATCAATGTAGCCCCACAAATGGCTCCACCAACCAGCCAAGATTCTTCTCTCTTTGAGTGTCTGTGGATATCTATCTATCCTATTTATCTATCTATTTGTGTCTAAAGGTGTTTTTGTAAGAAATAATGATTTGTGTGTAGAGTGAGGGTTAGGTTCTGGCAACACAAGCAGTTGCCCAGGGCACCAAGAACTGAAGAGCACTTGTCATTTGTCTGAGACGGTGAAACTTACCAAATACAAATGAGAACATGAATAAATTAGGCGAAATAAAAACAGCCGTCATCAGAAAATTCCCAGATATCTGACAGTTAAATACTTTTTGTTGTTGTGAAACAAATAGAAATAAATGACAAAGAAAATTCTTAAGACCAATGACAAGCTTAGTTAGGCTTTAAGGCACCCAGGTTCAGTTTGCCTGGGATGCCAGCAACCTTAGGGCTGGCCCTGGTTGTGTGAAGTTCTAAGAAAGTATTTTTTTAGCCTGGACCAAAGGGTCAAAAGGGGGCCTCCAGGAATATCTCTGGATCCCAGAAGAATTTTGCATATTGAATAATAATAAAATGAAAAACATGATGATTGCTGATCTGATGGAGTAGGGAAGGCAGCCTTGCACCCCCTGATGAAATTCCTCCTAGAGGCCATCCTCATATGTCTGTTCCGGTGTGTAACATTCTATACGTTATCTAACCTTTCACTATCTTACTGAGCCAAATTACAAAAATTCCTCACATGTTGTAATTGTTTTTAATCAATAGGCCAGGAATTAAGTTTAATTAAAAGAAAAGAGGTGACCTTAAGCAACTATTAAATGGGAGAAATAATTACAGGAAATGTGATGATTATTTTTGAAACGCAAGAATTTATCAAAAGAGTGTCAGATTGACATAGACTGAAGATAATAAAATTGTTTATATCAGATAGAAATAATCTATGTTCTTGCATAATCACATATACGTATGACGTGTATAGTTTATGTGATGATATTTGTCTCTCATCATCTCCTACATGAATAAACAGAAGCATACCTGAAAGAAAATTTGCATTCACGTGATATGAGATCTCTTTTAAATACTGTTTTTTTTCAAAATGTATACCAACATCTAATTCAACTTCATCAAATATGTCAGATTAACAAATACAACATTTTGATCATATTTTTTCATGAGAATTGCAAATAGCACAAAATGACCATCATACTCTAATTATCCTTCACAACTGCATTACAACTGAAAAAGTGAGACCACAAGACACTGGCCAGCACATGCACACTTTGTGATGGAAACAGATACAACACTTTAATCAAATTTTTTCATTAGAATTGCAAATAACACTAAATAAACAGCATATTTTTATAGTACTTCCTTTGCCGTACTACAATTTGAAAAAAAAACGAGATAGCAACCCAGTGGTTAGCGTGTGCACACTTCGTGATGGAAACAATTAGAGTCAGTACATCCACACACTTTTTAAAGATCGTTTTACAGCGCGTTGAAATAATTAAATAATTTCTTTGAAGTGTTAATTTTGGTTTTAATTGCCAAGAAAATAGCAGAAAGTTAGTCTTTGAAAGAAAGTGAAAAAATACTCAGGAGCTTTCAAATGATTACTGCTTACAAAGGAAATTAAAGAAGAGGATAAGAAAGAAAGGAAAAAAAATTACAAAGGAGAGAGTGGTAGAAGCATTTTCTACGCCAAATAATGCAATGCAAATGCTTGACGCAATGGATACAAATGTAAAAGGATTTGCAAAAGTTGAGAGAATGATAAATGGATCTATTTTGTGTTTACTAAGAAATCTACAACAAAAAGAATAATGTTCATACAGCATTGGATATTTTCCTAAAGAAAATGCCTTATTCTGGTCTTTCATTAAGTATATGTGAGAGAGACATTGATGACTCTGTGGAAATTCATGTTTCATCTGACAGCAATTAGTAATTTGTCTATGCCATTATATGAACGGTAATTGACTAAATTGATTTAATTACACATTATGAGTTATGCTTTTCCTTAAATTTATAAGACAATTGTGGTAATTTAATGTTTATTTTAACATTATTCTTCGTATGAAAATATTCAAGATCGAAAACTTCGGTCTGTATCTCTACAGAATACGACAAAAAATGTATTCAACTTACAATCTCATTTTAGGTCCCTAGCCCAATCATATTTAGGGGATTATCCGTCTATTTGATTGTATGATATTATTCATTTTTTTTTTACTTATTATGACTATATTATACATTTTTTAAAATAAGTTGACCATGAGAATAAGAATTAAGCATAGAATTACAGAAAATCAACAGACTCAGATATAAAACAAGTCTGTTATATTGTTATAACATCATGATTGAAGATATCTCCATCTTATGAATTCACCATTTATGACACTTGGTCAGCTGTCGCTGGAGAATGAATTTCTTTCATCTTCTACATATTGATCATTGATTTCAGGTCGTAAAAGTTAAATTCTCGACAGTGATGACGAATTCACCTGAAAAATGATTCTAAAAGGATATTACACAATATGCTCAGAGTACTTGCTACATAGCATTTCGTACAAAACCATGGTAATGAATTGAGTTGAAATCAATGCTGTATTCATATAGGCAAAAGTATTGGCAATTTTTCACAGAGGGGAAAGTATTGGCAATTATTACTGACTTGAGTATAAGTTGAACTGCAGATTTTGAGCGATTTTTTTCAGTTAAAAAACTTAAAATCAAGAATATTCACTGTATATATGTGTGTGCGTGGGGAAGTATATGCTGGTTCCTGTCAAGGTTGATAATGGTTCTCATAACGTTTTGCAGTTATCACTGCTTGGTTGGTAGTTATGGGCGAGTGGTTTGATATATATATATATATATATATATATATATATATATATATAAATATATATATATATAAATATATATATATATATATAAATATATGTATGTATATGTATATATATATATATATATATGTATGTATATATATATAAATATATATATATATGTATATCAGGATAAAGAAAAGACAGTTTAGAAAAAAACGGTGCTCGTTTGTTTATTTTCTGTTGTTTTGCTCACTACCATAAAAAAATTTAGTCTGAGCGAAAAAAAAATTAGTTCCTGTACTGTCTTTTCTTCATTCACGTCGTTGGATACTAATATCTATTACCTGTTATATATATATATATATATATATATATATATATATATATATATATATATATATTCATAAATTGCTTTATATCATATTGAGACTCTATTTGAAATGATCTCCCATTATTGCGCACTGAATGTATCTTTTGGCTTTGGCAATGTAAATAGAATAAACAATTAAAGAAAATGGAGCTGCTGCAGGAATCAAACCTGCCACTCCAACGTAACATTGCTTTTACCATTGTGCTATACAGACACTGGTAATGCAAAGGCCTAAATAACTGTTTTAACTCAAAATTCCCTCTTAGTTCATTCGCAGTCTATATCTGCTCTAGTTATTTCTTTCAATGCGGACAATATCATCATTAGAAAATGGATGTATGGTTCATTCTATTCATGTTGTCTCGGCCAAATGATATATCATTTCAAATAAGAGTTTCAATCCAATATAACACAATTTTTAATCATTCTGTTGGATCATATATCTATTTCTTAATAACATATATATATATATACATATATATATATATATATATATATATATATATATATATATATATATATATATATATATCAGCTACTGAGAAAACAGTCAACTTGTAAAGAAAAATACTGTAACTGTGAGTTGTCAAAAAAAACGAACTAAAAAGAATAATTCTACCTGCCGTCTACGTTCAATTTTGCAATGTAATGAGAATTTACCCAGAAGAATAGCAAAAAATGGTGGGGAGGGTTGAATTTCTGATATTCACTCTGACAGTTCCATTCCATGGATCCATGCATAGGGATTTGGAAAACTTGACTTTATTATTTCCGGACATCGGAAGGAAAGGAAATAGCTTCATATTATTCCAGCCCCGCCCCTCTTTTGACAGGGTGTGCAGGAGTATGGGGTATACCTACTTCTCAATTTCCAGGTTTCGTTGTACATTCAATGTCTACTAATGGAGACATTACTGTACACCTGATTGCCCAGACTCAGCCTCAGTGTATACCTAGTGCTAAAAATCCATTTGCATCAGTGTTCAAAAGTCAAGCCACATGAGCTTTCGAGATAGATTGATAGAACAGAAGTTGATTGTACAGATGTCATTTACAGGATCAATCCAGGTTCTCTTCATTTAAGATTCTGACATGTGTTTCAACTGGTGAGTCCATGGATAAGATTTGGTCTTCCAAGTCAATTTATTCTACCAAGTTTTCTAAAACAGGTAACTTATGAATAGCTTTGAAATAATATACTCGTCAATCATTGGTGGCATAACCGAAATATTTTTCAAAAATATTCTTAGGATCTAGACGTAAAGATATGATGCATTGTATTAACTATTTATAATCAAAGAGTTCCCATACCCTGATGGTCAAATGTACCAAGTTCTTTCAAGAAGATTTCTCATCATTCCGAGATGATTGAGGATAACTTGCATGAATCTCTCATCCATAATGACCTTACCTACTGGGGTTTTAGCATCAAAATGTTGGTATCCCTGTTATAAACCTCATCAAAAACCAATTATATGATCTGATGGTGACACGTCAGTATTTGTTCATCAAAGGTAATGGTTCACGAGCCAAATCTTGCCCATGGCCTCTTTTCATCCTGACCACCAACTTCTTAGAATATGTGAAGTAGAATACGAAGATGATTTATTTTACTAAAATTCAGCACAGAAAAATTGAACAAAAGTATAATTTTTCATGTCTACAGCTAAGAAAAGCCAGTATTGATGGATTGCTTTTCACAGTCAGTTTTGATAACAGAAACCACAAAACAAAAGAGATGAGGAAGGTGTCAAATAGGGCATTTGCGCCCCTCTTCCAGATATGACCTTCTCACTAAGGGTGGGGGTTGTTTGAAAGTTGGAACCTCACAGTCAATGAAGGATAATGATGTAATCAAGTTGTTTTATGTAACTCCAACTTGATGAACCCATATAAAAAAGATGATATCATTATTCATTGGAAACAGCACTAAGATATACTGCAAATATATCCTTTTTGTCCCCCTCTCCTATCAGAAATATATCTTTTTGCCCCACCCCTCACTGACAAGGAGACATCCATGCATGGGAGTTTAGTTAGGTGTATACTCCAATGATGAAAAATATTAAAGTGATCGAGAAACTAACAAAAGCCTTGTACGATCATTGTTTCATTTTTTTTATTCACCTTAGTCCGCGAGACATAAAACATTTCTAATCTGTCCCTCGCGACAAAAGGTTTGTTGACCCCCCGATCTAGGGCATAAAGAGTTAGATTTTGATTATCAGAATCTGAATGGTTGCTGTCACTTGATATAGAGTCCCAACAACTAAGCTTTTTCTTTTGATGGACTGATTAATCACCGTCTCAGTATCAGAGAATGGACCATTGATTTTCGTGTCTGAACAAAAAGTGTTCATTCCTTTTTTTTAAAAAGTTTTTCTTTATAATCTTTCTTAAGTGGAGAAAAAGGGCAAAAGAAAAAAGTATTTACAGACTTGGTGCTATGTTGATATAATAAGGAGAAGCTGCTTTTGTAGGACTGGAAGAAAAAAAAACCTTTTACTTTCCAAGTATGAAAGCCCACTATTCTTAAGGATGATTTGATCAAATCCATTTCACATTAATACCACTCAAAAGTTCATCAGTTACCAGCACCTTAATGGGATACTTGTATTTCCAATTTTTCATTCAGCCTATGGTGAAAACGATCTTTCCGAAACCATACAGAAATGATATGTTGAAAAATCACTGCTGATGTGTGGGGTCATGGTAAAATATGAGAAGCAAGAGGAAATATCAAGAAGTGAATCAAAGATATCATTTATTGTCAATAACATTTGCTTTCATGAGTGAATGACTCAAATCCCAACTCTTGATTTGAAATAGAAACAATCAACCAAAACAGTCAACACAGGTTTCTTCAGTTTTTAAGTGATTCTTACTGGTTGGTTATCAACCTGTAATGTGTACAAACTGCAGGAATGTAACTAGAGGGTAGGAAATTTAAACATTTACTCTTTACTATGTCTTTTTGTTTTTGAAAATTCCTCCCACCGTAATTAACTATCAGTAGTTGGGTCCAATTTACAATGTGCGTTTATGCTAAATTGGTCCCTTCTTGTGTTTCTGATAGTAATCAAAATTTAAAAAAAACAACTTTTTACTGGTTCAATAAGAGGCAAGAGACGTAACTTATGTATGGATCACCCCCAACAAAGCACGCTTCCGAAAGACATTTGTTTCTACAGAGGGACCATCAGGCCTGTTATATAATTAATCACAACAAAACTTTGTATAAAAGCTAATTCATCTCACATTCCCATTGTTTTTCATTGCCTTATCTAATTTTCAGGGACTGTAACTGAAGCACCAAATTCATTCCATTAAGTATTGAAGATTTTGATGTTAAGGTCCTAATGAATGTTTAAGCATGAATTCCATTCTTTTTTGAAATTCTTTGGATAGAAAAATCTCATTAAAATGTTTGATACACAAAAGATTCATTTAAAATGTCATAAATTATTCAAGATAGATATTTTTGGCTAGAATGTATTATACTGGAATATGATTTCTTTATGTACAAAAGATTAAATCAAAAACATTAATGGGTAGCTATCTCTGAGAATAATTGCTAGAAAACATCAAGTATAAAGTTTTATAAAACTGTTCCCAATTTTGGATATTCTCAAGAAATATCTAAATTTAATTTGAATTTTTGGGTTCAGTAAATTGCCCCGCAAGTTCTAAGAGTTATTTTTAGGAAAAGTAAAGGAGGTGAATATTGAGAATAGATTTCAAAGAATTGAGTTCAATTTTTTGATATTTGTGTGTCATTGATTTGAAATAAAATTCAAATTATTAATATTCCAAGTAAAATTATTTTTTATGGAAAGGAAAGCAAATTAACCTAAACAAGAACAAAATACTCTGAACAGAAACCCCAGAAATATTAATCAAATGGATAATTCGTTCTCTTTTGATTATTATACTTTTTTTTTTAACAAGGAGGAATTTTCAAATTTTTGGTTATAAAAGGCCTTTGATCTGGCATAAGAGTTTTGGTTCAAGTGTTGTTTTCTAATTATCTCTAATTTCTATTGTTTCAATAACAGGGATATTGCGTTTAATCTAACCTGAAAGCAAATATTCTAAACAATGAAAAAAGCTAGAAAATATGAAAATTGTTTCATTTTGGAGTGCACTGTTTTTTTGTTGCCATCAATAAATCACTTTTGATCAATTATTTCTGCTGTATAAGAAAAGATAAAACGTTTAAAGAACTGAAAAATGCTAAACTTGGTCAATCTGTATTTCCTCTCATCCCAGACATATGGGAACTCTTTGGTGAAGGAGGGCAGAAAGCTTGATTTGCATAAAATGCTATATGGATTAAAAACACAAATTTCCAATGAAAAGTCTTTTTATCATTTGATGACATACAGTAAGTTCAAATCACACAACATGCAGCCAAAAAGAAATAATGCTTTCTGCCTTTCTCAACAGCAAAAACATCAATTGCCCAAATCTTCCTCACTGTTTTGTTTCAATTTTCCCTGAATCTTCCCACTGTTTGCTTGAATGTTTCTAACTGTTTTGCCCAATTTTTCTTAACTGTTTTGCCGAAAACTAGAATTACAGTTGCCTTTCTGTCTCCCTAACTCATTTGCCTATGCCAAGACATCATCATTACAGGATTGTTGGAAAAAGGTTATTGCTTCAAATAGTGTAGGAGCTGGGAGGGGGGGCAACTGCAACCCCTCCCAAATTTGGGCAAAATGGTGAAAAAGCAATGGAAATTTTGGACGATTCAAACCCGCTACCATCTTGTATTTTGATGAAATATTCAGTGTTTATTGTTGTTTATATCTTCCTTCATTTTGCTATTCAAGAAATAAATATATTTCATATGTAACAACCTATTTGGTTCAAATGGGTCATATTTCGATAAAATATTTATTGCTTTTTGTCGTTCATATCATACTTCCTTGTACTGCACAAGAAACGACATTTCATGTGAAACAATTAAGAGATAAGCAGAAAAGATATTGATGAAAAAAAAAAAGAAAAGAAAAATAATCCTCATCGTTCCATTGTTTAGTTGTAACTGTCCACTTCATGGATATTCATGCAGTCTTAGACTGCTATCCACTTTGACAGGGATTGTTTGATTTAGCTCAAACTATCCAGTCAATAATGGTATCCACTGGAATTCCATGACAGGAATATCTATCATGTCTAGTCATGGAAGAAATTCCCTCTGACAGATAATCATATCTTGGAAGCGTAAGATGCTACAAGTTGCTTCCTCTAATTTTTGGAATGGCATCCTGACACTGTTTTTATGTAACCTTTATTGTTTCTGTAGGCTGTCATCTGGTATAATAATTCAACCTCAGGGCAGAAAAAAAGATTTCTAAAGGAGAAAGAGATAGAAATTTGTAAAGAGGAGGGCATATAAAAGAAAGTATGATATAATAATGATTCTACATAAATCTGTTCCTGACTTTGATACAAGCTCTTTGCTGAAACTAGTTTCGCTCATGCAAAAAAAAAAGCCAACATGTATAGCCTGTTTCTGCCCATAATCAAACTGAATTGCAGGTCCGAACTAACTCTTTATGGGATACTTTACAGAATTTGATTTGGGGCCCACCACTGCCTTGATGCCAAAAACACTATCAACTTTTAAGGGCCCTTGGGTGGCCATGTTGCCCTGATCAGACATTTAGTTCACTTATGCCTTGAGCAGGCTCTGCTCAATTGTCTATGAACATCAAGTTGGATCAAATTCACATGATGAATGATGATGAATTTTGGAGGACCGTTTTATTGACTAATGTATCAAAATTACATGCATAAGTACAGCTGAAAAACTTCATGATTTGTGCTCATGTTTGGCATACAGCATACTGGCATACTGAGAGGGGAGGGCAGCTCACCCCTGGAGATACCAACAGAGGTGTGATAGCATAATGTTTTGGCAGTGCAAAAATACAATTTACTGCAACTTTTAGCTCTATTTTTCATTAATTTTAGCCATTCTTTGGCAATTTTCTAGCCATTTTAAACGGATCTAGCCATTTTCAATAACTGAAAATAGCCATTTAAAAGCAAAGAGTCAATCTAAAGCAAAAAATTTTTTGATCAGCAACACTGAAGGGGACACCCTGAGTTACCATTCCAAGGTGACACCAACCCTAAAAAAAACCCTGCATACAGTTCTCCAATTGATAAAATATTAAAGGCAAAGGAATCAGGTAAAAACACACAAAATACTGCCATGAACCATAATTCTTATATTATATAATTTTTTTAATTTCCCAGTCCAATTTGTTTTCATTTTGAATTTCAAGAAGGTTGTTTATTTTTGTTCCATTTTTTTAACCTAACATTTCCTTATTTCACTTCGTTGACAAGTAAAAACAAAAGGAATCTCTCTCTTTTACTTACACATACTCTCCCTCTCTCTTACACACACACACACACGCACTTGCATGGTAGCAGTAAGTTTATATGCATTCATATTACTCAGGCTTGCAGTTCTAGCTTTTTGGGTGCCAGACCTGACAAAACATTAGCCATTTTCTATACCCCCCCTTCTATAGATATATATGTTATGCCTAATTAAAAACTTGCCCGATAAATATGCCAGTGTTTGATCAGAAGTTCTCTTAATCAAAACAAGGGTATAAAACAACTACTTTTTTTACAATCAAAAGTTTGTAAAATTGAATTTTTTTTCTTGCAAGAAATGGATAAATATAAAGTTTCAACTTTAAAAAAAAAAGTAAATGAACACATGGTTTTAGTTTCATCAAAAGTTTATTTAATTAAACCACGGACATAAAACAACTTTTTTCTGATTAAAAGTTTACGAAATCAAAATGAAATTTAAATTCTTATATAAAATCTTTTAAATTTCATCAACAGGGCATAATCTCCAATTCATCATAACATCTGTATATATGTATGCATATATATTTATTTATAATTGATAATTGAGTCATCCACTGACAGCTGTTTTGTTGTATGACAACTCTTCAGTGTAGTTATGGACCAATATCCTATCCACTACCTAAAGGTAGGATCGAAACCTTCATTTCAGAACTGGAGGCTAGCATTTTACCCCTGCCCTACGCAGAACTGGATTGTCAGTAGGATTGAATCTAAGCGAATTATTTACTTATGTACAATACCCCATCCATCAGAGTGCTCCATTCCAGAGTTGGAAGAGCATTGCTTATAGCTTATAATGGACAAGTTGCCATACATATATATAAATATATATATGTGTGTGTGTGTGTGTGTGTGTGTGTGTGTGCTATATGGATGGGGCAAATTTTGAACAACACTGTATTCTGGTGACCTCCAGCAAAACTGCATCCCTGATTTTAATCCAAAAGTTTAACTGATGTTCCTCAAATGAAAATAAGGTAATGCAGTAATTATGACCAGAGTCTGCAATTTTTTCAAATGAGTCAGTTAATTTCTGAACAGGCAACACCTACAAATGTTTGACTGACTCAGTGGGAGGTAGAAGAATCATAAGTGAAGCAAATGAATTAAACAAAGATGGATTTGAGGAGAAACAGAAATGATGATTAATAGCATAAAGAAAAGTGAAAGAATAACAATGGTTATTATCATTACAAAGACGGTGTGGAAAACCAACTACAAGAGGAGCGCCAAGAAAGAAGAAGAGTTTCTGAGGCTGAATCAAAGAGAGAGGAGGAGAGGGAAAGAAGAAAGTCTAAGGATATTGACAAGATGAAGAAGAAAGAAGATGAGTGAAAGATGAAGAAAAGAAAGAGGAGGAAGAAGAAAAGCAGGTGTTATTCAATTTTAGAACTACCAGCATGGAATTTGAATTAAACTTTTTGATGATTACCGTAGTGCCAAGCCCTAATTGCCGGAACTACAATCAGATCAGGCCTGTTCAATGGATCAGTTGTTGAATTTTGTTTAAAAACTTTGGATTGTCTACGACAAATCTTAAAAGGATGATGATGATGATGATAAATGATGATGAAGAAGAATCACTTTCAAAATAAAATCAGAAAATTTCTGCAAAATCATTTTTTTTTTAAATTAACAAAACAACTTATTACATTGCCACTAATTTTCTTCATCAATTATAAAAGAGGAATCGATTTCTGCTTTGAGATTTAGATATGAATCCTGCTTTTCTTTAGTTTATATACTAAATGCAACATCCAAATTATATTCAATCCACCAGGAAGAAATACCTCATTGTATTTCATGTTTCAATAGTGAAAAGCAGCTCATAGTAAAGACACCTTCGTCTCCTGATGAGTATTTACTAAGCTTACCTCATTCTGATGCGAGGCCATAACTATGGGGTCACCTAGTGAGGATTGAACTCAATACTAGAGCAATAATCTTTGAGAATGACTTGTTAAATACTTTAACCTTTTCAAGATTAACATAGGCAAATAACAACTTCCTTTAAACTTTGGGCAAAGTTTTTGATTCCATCTGAAAAAAATAATAGTAACAAATGTGGTTTCTACAATAGGAATTGTCAGGAGAGGCTTCAAGCAGTTTCCAGTGTTAACTGTCAAGCTGGTTCATGCCTGAATTAAAATGTTCGGGTAAACTTCTAAAAGAGATCTATGAGGCAGCAGTTATGCAAATCTTGGTTTATACATGGCCTACGAGTCTTGAAAGGGTTAACTGGATAAGAATCACCGAAAATCAAACTAAAGATCAAAACTAATAAGACTTCAAATAAAAATGTTCCACCCTTTGAATCTACATGTAGAATATGAACTCAAACCACTGAGAATCAAAAAGTTGTCGCAGATTTTACAAGTATAAAAACTGTTTGACCATCTGTACTCATGGACATTATTTCCATAAACAAACAAGATATTTTTCAGTTCTTTTTTCTTTCATTGATCTGCTCTTTCGTTTACTAGATATACATTAAAGTGTTCTGCTCCTATATTCTCACCTTCTTTTGTTCTATTCTATTTTCTCAAGACCAACGCATCAAGAGTGATTAACTATAGCCAAATGGCATCTTGCAGACTCTTAGGCACTTTTAAGCAAAAGACATAAACACTCTTCTCTTGCTGGGAGAATGCTTGGTGGATTACAGGTGATACAACCCTTTAGCAGCCAAACATCAAGTTGTTGAGTTTTTTTGATACCAATCATGACTGGCGCCTCTAGTGTTTTACATCCATTATGCTTTGGCTAAAAGATAATTCTTCTTATGGTTGCAGGATATCACTGTCAGAGATCTATCACTAATCGTCCAATGGAAAAGTCTGAGGAAGAATTAGATTCTGCTGTAGCCGTAGAAACACAGAAAAAGAGGGAAATGAGTTTTAAAAGATCTATCATTGTTTGTGGAAATGGTAAACTATCGATAGTCTGTCGAGATCAAGGAATGGTTTATGAAGGCAAAGAGAGCGGAGGTAGTAGAATGAAAAAAAAAAGAGAGAAAGAGAGAAATTAAATAAAGTTAAAATGAAAGAGGAAGGATAAGAATGGAAGACAAAAAAAGAAAGGAAGAAAGAAACGAAGAAAGAAGTAAAAAAGAAGATAAACATAGAAAGAAATAAGTAAACAAAGAGGAAATAATGGAAGAAACAAAAAGAAGGAAAGGACTGAAGAAAAAAAAAGAAAAAGAAATAAAAAAGAGAGTAAATGTAAAAAGAAACAAGTAAACTAAGAAGAAAGAAATGAAGAAAGAAAGGAAAGAGAAAGAAATGAAGGAAGAAAGGAAAGAGAGAAAGAAATGGAGAGAAAGAAAAAAAAGAAAGAAGTGAAGAAAGGTGTAATTTTTCTTTGTATAATCAGGAAATGGAAATTTATGTGATGGTCTATTTTTCAGGAATTTCTACAAAACCTATTTTCTATATTTGCCATCCAAAACTAATTTCCATGATTCTATCATTCGCAAGAAATAACAAGAAAACTGCACAGATGAAAAAATAAAAAAGTAGAGGTTTTTTTTCAAATTTCTTGAAAGTTCCTTACATCGCAGAAAAAAATGGTCAGTTTTGTTCAAGATTCATATTCCAATATGCGCCCAATTTTTTTACAAACTCAAATTATTCCAGTATATTGCAGTAAAAAATCTGCACAACAAGAGAAAACTTTAAAACAAATAATCTGTCCTTTGCCATCAAGATAAATCGATTTCTTTGTATATTCTGGTAAATTTCTTATGGAACAAATGGTCACAACCCTTCTATGGTTTTTGGATAATGCTGCTGCATTTTCTGTACCGAGTGAATTTCATGGGGTAGATTTGCTTGTCCCATAGCTAACCTTCCTCTTTTAACTTATGCTAGGATCTGAGAAGCAGATTGAATTTAGAATCATCCAATCTCCAAGACTGGTTTTCAACCAAGGCAGAACATCCCAATCTACCCTGTTATATGTGAATAGCCGTTTGAATGAGAGATTCTTAGCTTTCCCAAGGGAATTAATGGGAAGTGAATGCAAACAGTCTCAGCCCGAGCTTCAACTTGGTTCACCAATTCCATTTCCCCTGCTGTTAACTGATAGGCCACCTGCATCTCCAGATGAAAGAATTAGAAATGTAAAAATAGAGAATAAGTAAGATGTTTTATGTTTGAAAAATAGACATAATTTAGATTTGAGATAAGAATTTTGAGAGGACCCACCCCAGGAAATGGAGTAAGTAATACCTACTTGTGATATAATGATGGATGAATCATATAATCACAGAATATTTAAAAAATAAATGTGATGCATATAACCATCCTCATGTTGCAATCTTAAAGATTATTAAATATACATCGGCATTATAAATTACTTGCATAAGCAAACATGCTAAATTTAAATCAAATTATTTACAAGACAATGTCTACTGTATAATAACTATGATTAATACATAAGCACCTATGTTATTACGGAATAGATATATAATCCGACAGAAATAATTTGTATATTGTACAAATAACTAAGCAGTGCATATATATTTATGTATGTATATATGTGTGTGAGTGTAAATACATAAATATACATATATACACGTGTATTAGTATATACTAAAAATGATCTATGCTTAAGTGTCTGGGAGTGCTTGTCATGCAGATTTTTAAAGATGTCATCTGAGTATAATGGATATGCTTCATAATATACAATTGCACACCCAAACATACACATTTTTGTATATGTTCTCATTTGGATAGTTCATAAGCCTATACCTTATATATACACATACGCGTGCGTATAACTAACATCCACTTATGAATTTAATAACAAGAGGACACTCATTATTCATAAATGTAAACATATGCATATACATTCACAAACACACACACACCAACACACACTCACACACATATATATATATAAATTTATATATATATATATATATATATATATATATATATATATATATATATATATATATATATATACATACATACATACAAACATTCATAAATCTATTTACAAATTACACAGGCACATACTTGTATAGGTAAATCATTAGTGAACATAAAAATGTCGATGCATACAAATATACACATACAGACATATGTATTAACGTTATTACAGACCGATCTTATACTATCACCAGTCTCTTAGCCTCCATCGTTGGACATAGACTTTCCACAGGATTTGCCACACTTCTTTATCGCGGGCATCACCGAATCATTACTTTCTTTGTCTAATTCATCTCTCCATCTAGTACTCTGCCAGCTTCGGTTGCACTTATAATCTCTGGGGATCCATGTCATGAGTCGTGATGTCCATCGGTTGCCTATCATTCTTGCAACAAGGCAAGCCTATCAACATTTGAGATTTCTTATAAGACTTCAAATCATTTTATAGTCAAAAAAGTAAACTAAAAAACCAAATTATTTTTGATGTTCATTTATCATAATATATATATATATATATATATATATATATATATATATATATATATATATATATATATATGATGATATATGATATATATAATATATATGATAATGATTCAATTTGGGATATGTTATACAAGGTATAAGATTAGGAATGAGGATTTGATAAAAATGTTATATTCAGATAAATATTTCTTTCCAAGTTTCTCTCTGCTCATAGGATGAAAATCCAATTGACATTCCCACATGAAACTCATAAATCAACATTGAAATAAAAAATCTCTGATAACACCCAACTGTATGTCATTATGTTTCATGCATACCACACACATGCATATCTATGTAATTAAAGGTATACGCACACACACATATCTGTAATTACGGAAGATAGCACAGTATATCAGAGGAAAAACAAGAGTCCTCGACATCATAGAAACCATTAAGTAATTCAAATAGCAGTGGGCTGGCCATTGCAAGAATGGCAGACAACCGATGGACATCATAACTCAAACATGATCCTGGGAAATTGAATGTGGAACTGAGGCCTGCAAAAAATGAAATGGAGAGACGAATATGATAGGTTAAAAAACGTTGGCTCTGCGATGCCCATGATGAAGCAGTGAGACGAATCCTGGGGAAGGTCTATTTCAAATGGCCGATGATAAAAGACAGATGATGATGATCCTTACACATGCATACACACACATTTACATATATATATATATATATATATATATATATATATGAAGAGAGAGAGAGAGAAAGATTCACAGATAGTACATATTTAAGGTAATTGCAAATACACACACATATTCATCGTCCACTTTTTAGGCTTGGTGTCCTTCCCCAACAGCTCATCAAGCTGAGATGGCCAAAGCGACTGCTAAACAGATGTTACTACAAAAACACAAATACATTTATATATGTACACATAAGTAATTACAGATATAGATTCACAGGCAAAGGCAGATGCACATAGACACAAACAGAGGGACAGAGATACAATCGAAGTAAGAAGTAAAATTATCGTAGATATTTGAATATAAGTCAACCGTGAGAATAAGACAGTATACTTCAAGTCAGTATACTTCAAAACTTACTTCTATTGTGACAAGAATCTGGTGTTAATTTATCAACCAATGGCATCATCCGGCAAATCAAATCACAGTAAGAGTACAAATACATCAGATGAAATAAGTGAGTGTGAATTGACTCACAACCACTGATATTATCGCTCACTCAGACATTCGTCCAGCACTAAGTACTCTTTATGACTGACTTGACTATAAATCAGGGTGTCAATTTTCGGCTACATTTTTTGGTAAAAAAAACCCTTAACTTATATTCGAACATCTACAGTAATTGATAAGAGTTGACAGGAAATAAATGAGAGACTTACCGAGAGCATTCTCAAGAAAGTGGTACAGTTATCATTCCAGAAAAGCAAATAACTGAGTCCAAATTTGATAGAGAGATTCTATGCCTCTCACTGAAAAAGAGATGAAAAAATAAAATTAAACAAATGCAGTGCGTAATTTTCTTATGGAGAACATCACGTTTTGTTGGATGGCGCAAAAGTCACTCTTCATCTTGAAACTTAAATAACTTTTTTAATAACATGGTAAAGAAATTTTCCCCTTCAGATGTATTTATTTTGAACCTTTGAAATTACATTGAACTAAATTTGGAATATAACATTCCAAAAATGTCTTCAATAATCTTTGCAGAGTCAAACCCTTTCTTGGCAATGTTCAATGACAAGTTATCCACCTCCTATGTTCTATTTCTTGTCACATATTATTCTTCAGCCCCAGGAGAGTGTGCGGGCTTGTTTACGATAATATATGAGCAGATTTTACAATCCTACTTTGGTAATCAATGGTCAACCAGAGACAATCTCTGCTTCGGTTTTTCAACAGCTGTACATACAAAGTCTTTCAATCTTTATTTGTATTTATGTGCATAAAAAAAACTTTGTCATTATCATTATGTATTAATAATCCATCAATGTACTAGTTAGAAATTGTCAATCGGAACAATCAACATAGGTTTCTTCAGTTTTTAAGATGGTCTGGCTGGCTGGATATCATGTGTGCAGGCTGAACAAATGCAACAAGAGAGCAGAAAACTTTATTATGTCTGACAAAACCTTTTTTTTTCAAATTTCCCCCTCAATAGGTTTTTGGTGGTGCTTCAATTTATTATGTTTGTTTATACTAAATTGGTCTCTTTGTCTCACAGCGATCATACTTGCTTTTTAAAAATTCAGTCTTTTTTATGATCACTGCCCAACTAAAGACAAGAGAAGTAATATTACTTGATAATCTATTTTCCTACCGATTACCCCCAACACAGCCTACTGCCCAAAAAAACATTTCTATGGAGCCAATAACCACACCTCTTTCCAGAATAATTTTTCTTCTATATTTATGACTATGAAGATATATGTATGGCTGGTAAATTATATAATTGCTAGGCAAGTGATTTATTTTTCCAGTTTATACAAGTACAGAAATCCAAATGCTTGTGTGTACATAAAATGTTTCTTTCTGCACTAGTTCTCCATTAAGTATTACTAAAAGAGCATAGTTCTAAAGCACGATAGACATCTACAAAAAAAGTGTTTGATTAAATTAAAAATCAGATTCAGGATATGAATTTTAAAAATCTTATGATAACTTTTTCATGTATATGCAATCTACGAGGTTTTAATGAGATGAAAAATTCAAATCAAGAATTTGATTTTTAATTTGACTGAACATTAATTTTTTTTAAATGGCGATCATCACGTCCAGGAACCACACTGTTCACTTCTTTACTAAGGGTTTATGCGAGTGTGAACAAGCCAAAACTGGAACCGAACACCTATTGACCCAGCTTTGTAATTTGGCATCGGATAATATGTTTTCAACTCTTTTGCTTTGAATTCTGATCCACCCTAAAATGAGAGGATATTGGCTCTGGCAGCAAGTGATAACTTAAATTTGGCACACAGATTACATTTAGTCAATGTGTCCAGACACCTCCCCCAGAGCCACAGCATGGAGTCAAGCAAGAGATCTATGTGAGGAGAGTAGAAGACAGAAAGCAAATTGTATTCATGATAATCACATGACGTGTCTTCCCATAATGCTCTGTTCTTTCTAGAAAAAAAACTCTTCTTTTGTTGACTTGCCACCCTTCATACTTTTGCATCAAGAGTTTTTTTCCTGTCGTTTGTGACGGAAACAATTAAGCATAAGCAGATTTCCAACTTTTGAGTTGCAAGGAGAAGTTTGATCAATTATAGTCGTGTCCTCGATGCACGGCATGTCTTTTGAAATTAAATAACAAGAACAGACTCCATTCAAAACCTGCTATATAATTAACATGATTTTTAGATGTGTCAGCACATCTCCATTAGACATTTTAGGTCAGTTTGTCAATCGGTCTGTCTCAGTTATGGTTAACAACAGAAATAGGGATAACACGATGAAATTTTTGTATTAAAGAAACTCTAAAAGGACCCAAAAATGCCAAATTGAATCTCTCTTTCTTCCCTCCTTTCTCTCTTGATGCTTTCAATCTTTTTCAATTTGGTCTGAGAGAAAGTGAATTTGGCTCTCATAGTCCTTTCATATAGTAGTAGTGGTGGTGGTGATGGTGGTGGTAGTATTAGTGGTAGTAGTAGTTGTAATAAATTTTAAACTTGAAAGAACCATGGATGAAAGGAAGGATTGAAACTAAAAAGACCACAGCAGAACTGGGGACTGCATGAATACTGAGGAAAGTGCTAGAAATATGAGATCTACAATAAGAAGAAGAGGGGAAAGAGAAAGACAGAAACAAACACCGCAAATGGTGGAGGAGGTACAAACCACAGTGCCATTGTGATAGGTGAAAGAGAGATGAAAGGAGGGCTGAAGACCTGAGGAGATTTACTGTCACTCAAACCTTCAGCAATAACCACTGGGCAACTGGTGTGAAACTGTAAACCACAGCACTGCTGTGGACCATGAGAGGGTAGAGAGGAGGGCTAGAGATCTGAGGAGACTTGCTGTCACTCAATCTCCAGCTGTGACCACCAGGCAACTGGTATGAAAATGCAAAATAATGATAATAATTATCAAGGATATGCAGATAATACCAATGAATATAAGCTCAATTTCTAAAGTAGGACATGTTAGAGAATCGTGGAAAAGTCGAAGTTAATCATCCACACATATCAAATGCAATGTGAATGAAGACATATATTTATATTCAAGTAAATGACAAATTTGGGCAAATTGTAATTTCTTTTAATTCATTTATTCTGATACGTGAATTTTTCCTCCTCAGCTGCCAGTTATATTTTTGATTTTTAGCAATGTTTCACGTTATCATGTGATCATGCAAGACTTTTTCCATCATGGTCTTATGTTGTGACATTCAATGATGGTATCTCTGTGGAGTCTTAGCTTGCGTTCCGGCTTATGTTGTTCTTTCTTTCTTTTCTGTGTTATTTTGCTTCAGTATTAGTAGGTTAATACCGGGGATAAGTTGAATTTTCTGGGTTTCTCCTTTAGTGTTTCAGATTCTAGTGTTCATTTTTGGAAACACTTTCCGATGAGTGCACTGATATTACACTGACTGGAATCAGAGGACCAGGAGTGGCACTTTGATCATAGGCTGAGCACACAGGTACTCTGATTCTAGGCAGAAGTGCAGATCCATAAGGAAATGATCCTGTCATTTTTTATGGATACTATGCTTGTTTTGAATCATTTCATGAAAATAATTATTTTTGAATGGGAACAATGCCGATAGCTGGAAAGTAATCACTGCTAATGTTACTATTTGTAATAGATAAAGAACATTCATGGAGCATTAACCAAGAGACAGATCTGCAAACTGAGAAGCATGCAACAAGCCCATGAGAGAATCATACTCAACCTCACATGGAGAGATCACAAGACAGCACAGCATATCAGAAAGAAAACAGGAGTCCGAGACATCATAGAATCTTTTAGAAAACTTAAATGGCAAAGGGCAGGCTATGTTGCATGAATGGCAGACAATTGAGAGACATCACGACTCACAACATGGATCCCGAGAGATCACATGCAAAACCGAGGCCAACCAAATACAAGATGGAGAGATGAACTAAAGAAATTCGGAAAATACTGGCTCAGCGACACCCATGACAGAAATGTGGCAGATCTCGGGGAAGGTCTATTTCCAATGACAGAGATTAAAATACTGATGAAAGATGAGATATAGCATTATTGGCCAAGAAATTACCTTCACACAAGCTAAAGTACATTTTCTTAGAAATATAATGTTGTACTTTTTAGAAGCCTCTTGAACACATCTTTATTTTTGAAAATACATGAAGTGTATTGCTTTTAATTTTTGGCTTTCAAAGTTGAATGATAAATAAAACTGAAAGATAAGTTCTTTCTTTCTAAAATAAACAGAATGGAATTGCAAAAAAGATGTTTGTTAAACATAAATGTGTGTGTATCCATTGTAAGAGAAAAAGACTGAGTGAGGGTGTGCGTGAATAAGTCAGATAATTATGATGAATAGCACTCCTTTACACATAAAAAATATAGAAATCAATCAGCTACCGTAATATTTATGATTTATAATATCAACAAGATTTAATGAATAATTTGGGTAATATTCACTTTTTCTTCTCATTTCAGAGAATACAAACATCAAACAAACCATACGTACATACAAACACATATACATACATACATTAACACACACACACACATATATGTATATATATATGTGTGTGTATATATGTATGTATGTATTTAAGAAATGGACATTTCTGTCCTACAGAATGAATTATAAATTGCGTTATATTACATAGAAATTTATCTGAAATGATTTCCCGTCATTACACACTTAATATATCACTCAATTCAGACAACTTAAATAGAATAAACAATTAAGGAAAATAAGGCTGCTGCAGGAATCGAACCGGCTACCAATAGGTAGCCGCTTCAACGTAATGATGCACTTACCATTTATTACTATTACTATTTACGTTGTCTAAATTGAATGATATATTCACTGTGTAAGGACAGGAAATCATTTCAGATAAGCTTCTACATAATAAACACAATTTATAATTCATATATATACATATATATATATATATATATATATATATATATATATATATATATGAAGAAATAGATATAGATAGAGATGAATATAAATATATCTGTATATATCAAAACATAAAAGTCCCACAAATGGTCTGCCCAACTAACCAGTTAAAAGTCTTATGGATTATTCTCTCTCTCTACACCTTTATATGTGTGAGTGTGTGTGTGTGTGTCTCTCTCTCTCTCTCTCTCTAGGTTTTTATGGTCACATTTTTGAGGCAACAACTTTGAAAGCTTTGATTAGTACACCATCAGGCACCATCTAAAAACATTTTTGTTTTTTTCTTGGGGTCTCTATGGTCATCTAGGACCAACAGTGCCCAAATCCTGTGCTGGTATTTTTCTTCTCAGAGAGGTTTAGATAGAAAATCTATTTTTCAAGTTAATTTTAGAAAAAAAATTTGTTCAGGTACACATGCGGGCTATGGTGATTCATTTGAGTGAGGTACTGATATTTACTTTTTCTTTCCATTTCAGAGAATACAAAGATATAACTAACCAAGCGTACATACATGTATAAAAAGAGAGAGAGAGACAAAGATAGATATATATGTATTTTTTTTATACAAATTGATTACTTGATGCAGAAATTGATAAGCCTTCAAGTCTATCAATCTATCGGAAGATCAACTTTTTGATCAATTCTATAAACAATGGAAGGGTATATTTATTGTATGATTATAATCTGATATAATCTGCCATCTTGTTTCTTCCTATTCGATTGCAATAGAAACAATTTTCATCTTTTTATTTTCAGTATTCAATAGTTTTCACAATATATCAGGGAAAAAACAGGAGTCTCAGACATCATATGATCTATTAAGAAACTCAAATGGCAATGGGCAGGTCATGTTGTAAGAATGGCAGACAATTTCTACTTTTAATCCAAATTTAAAATTTCTCCTTCTTTAATCTCATAATCATCAACCAAAACTCTCTCCAATACGGTCAACGTAGATTTTCATTCAGTTCTTTAGCTAGTCTGACTGGCTTGCTATGTGTGTATGACACACAGAGACTGCACCATTAAAACATTCACCTCTCATTATATCTCAAAAAAACTTTGTTTTTGTTTTCTTAAATACGTACGTTTAGTGTGGGTTCATTCTGCAATGTAAGTTTATGCTAAACTGAACCATGAATTTGAGTTTTTTGGAAAAAGATTTTTTAGCGATCTGAGCGCAATTGAGGGCAAGAGCAGTAATTTTTTTATTGATCACCCCTTTTTCCAATTTTTCACTGATCACCCTCAACACAGCATATCACCAAAAGATGTGGGTCATGTGATGGTTTCTATTGAGGGACTAACTAGCCCTGTTTTTGTAAAAATTTAAGTGATATACTCACTAATAAATATGTACATTGGAATTTTTCCATAACAATAGATGATACGATAAATTTGATACCTCGTTCAAGGGAGGATAAAAATACTGAAGAGACACATTTTGGGCCGGAATGAAACAATGCGAGCAAATTGCTTGTCCAGTCGTGTTTTTTGATGATCACATTTTGTTGCCAAACGACGTTGGTCACGTGAAAGTTTCTACTGAATGACTAACCAGACTTGTTATTTCTTATCTTTGAATAAACATAGTTGCATGATCCATAATGTACGAAGTATCTAATTGATTAACTAACATGCTGTGATTTGTACACACTTTTTTTTTATTGACAATGTCTGAGAGAGCATTGCTCTTTTTCCAGCACTCCCTTCCATTTTAATTTATTTCAGAAGATGGCTACTGTAAGCAATATTTCCATCACACGCAATGAGAAAGGAGACAAATATCGACAGAGTTATTGTCTACGATTCTGAGATGAGTTATTAACATTCGAAGAGCTTTTATGACAAATCAACTTGGTCATTTTGTTGTTCCCACCTGGGCTGCCAAGAGGAATATTTTATCAGGTGGCTCAAAACTGTTTTTGTAACTCTCTCTCACACACATGGTTCAAAAATACCCTCGTCCTTTAGCCAACCTTTTCTTTATCTGCTATAACCCTTCTAACTCAATACTTTTTGTCTTTCTCACTGGGGGCTCCAAGAGGAATTTTATTATGGCGGTGCAAAGCAGTTTTTGTCATCTTCTGCCTCCCAATAATGCGCACTGCGTGAACACCCTTCTCTCTTAACCAACTTTTTTAAAAATCAGCAATGACCTTTTTAGCATGACACTATGTTTGCTCGGAAGTAAACAACAATCAACCTATTTTATCAGACATATCATATCGGCTTAGAAGTTTTGATACTCGGCTCTACCAAAGAAACCCTCTGGCTCCTTGGTCTTCCATTTTGATGGATCAATTCTCTGACCTTCTACGGATGAACTATCCAGATGTAAAGAGAAAGGGGGACTTTTTTTTCTACAGCATCAAGCAAAACATTACAAGTGTTGTCAATGATAGAAAAAATATGTTTGCCACCATTCATCACTTGATTGTAAAAGACATCAATACCTGATTTGCCTCATCTGAGCATTAAGAATCCTAGATAAGAATATGGATGAAAGAGAGGTAAAATTTCTGCTCATCATTAAGTATGTAGTGCCCTTTGGCTGCTTATCGTTTAAGCTGTCCCTGCCAAGATCTGTCCCTACACAGATCACATTATCAAATTTGGCCCGTAGCAACAATTTTAGAGGCCAATCGAAACATTCATTCAAAATCTTATATAATTTTTCTATGAAATTCAATGTCATAATTCAATATAATAAAATTACGATTGTTTTGGCTTCACAAATCAATGATATTATAATTGTAATTCATATGTTTTTCTCAGATAGAAACTAAATACACTTTCTGTTATCCGATCTACGTTTTTGAAGTGAATGTGTGGCTCAAATGAGGATGAAAATTATCTTGAGTGGCCCTCTAGATCAAAAAGGTTGCCCATGCCAGAAATATACTATGAGGTAACAAACACCTGAAGTGGTATCACTCACTTCACCTAGCATTATTTTACCCATCACTGGGGGAGGAGGAGAGATACGTGCCTTTTCCAAGGACATTAGTGCAAAGGGAAGATAAACTGTCCAAGCTGGCATTTGAAGCCAGCTCACCATCCATTTTCCGAACCATTCTCTGGCACCTCGAATTACTCATAAATTGTAATATATTTTGACCAGATTCAAAAATAAAGAGAAAAGGATGAGGTCAAAGTGTTGATATAACTTAATGTTCAAAGTAATTTTTGATTTTAGATAACTTGAAAGGAAATTAAAATTCAAAATTAAACTTCTTGAAATATTTGGAGCATTTCAAAGTAAATTTAATAACAAACAGGAAACGTGTAATTTTCTCAAAGCAAAATATGAGGAATTAAAACTCATGACTGGAGCTCACATTGAAATATGAATGTTCAACGTTAATATTCAGATCTAAGGCAATAAATCTTACATCAGAAAATAAAAATGTTAATATTGGATCTTGTAAAAATGAAAAAAAGAATAAAAAAAATGATCGCTTTCATTCTCATAACAATTTCTATCAACATAAAATATAAATGGTGCTGTTATTTGATTAACTAGAGAGATATGATGTGGTTGTGCAAATATCCATTCTAATAAGTTATAAGGAACAGTTTTAGCTTTGATTATTGCATATCTAGAATTATGAGAAAAAGAAATCTGATGATAAAAACAAATTTGTGAATATACCTAAATTAAAGTGGTTTTAAAATGCATCATAGTTCTTTTGACTTAAAAATTCATACCCTTCTTCAAGGCATTTGTTACACCTTGGAAGTTGGAAGTTACATTTTGATCCAGACGATCCTTAAATTGTCAAAGTCATTCTAAAGCATCACGTAACACCAAGTCACTATATTCATTCATACATTAGAGAGAGGCAGAAAGAACAATTCGCCCGTTATGTACCTGTAATATAAGCATATTATACAAATAAATTTGAAAGTCTTCTGCTCTCAACTTTGTTTCCATGGCATCAATTAACGTTTACATTCATCTTCATCTGACAGCCAATTAGTGGTGCCCAAAAAGTTGGTGTCCCTTTGCACTTTACTGTGCTAAACACAATTGTACTAATTGTCGGCAATCATAAGTCAGTTAGCATCAGAAGGCAATCAGTAAAATGTGATCAGCAAAAAACATGACTGGACAAGCAATTTGCTTGCATTGTTTCATTCCGGCCCGAAATGTGTGTCTCTTCAATATTTTTATCCTCCCTTCAACGAGATATCAAATATGTCGAACCATCTATCGTTATGGAAATATTCCGATATACATATTTATTAGTGTGCATATTTCCTAAACTTTTACAAAAACAGGGCTGGTTAGTCCCTCAATAGAAAACATCACGCGACCAACATCTTTTTGCAGCATGCAGTGTTGGGGGGTGATCAATTGAAAAATTGGACTATTGGGCGATCAATGAATAAGTTACTTCTCTCGCCTTTTCTTGGGCAGTGATCACTAAAAAAATGAATTTTCAAAAAGCAAACTTGAACACTGCATGACATAAGATAAGGGACCAATTCAGAGTAAACTCTCATTCTGTGATGATATCCCCCCTATCCTCATTAGAAAAAAATCACACTTTTCTGAATGTAATGAGGAGGAGATGTTTAAATGTTCGGCAGACTTATTGATTTTTCTACAAATATGTTATAATACCACAACACTTGTGTGTAGGTGTATAAGATACTGTATGCACATGTGTATAAGTTACTCTATGCACATAGGCATCCAGGTATATTGTTTCATGATAGAACAATTATGAAACCTTCAATACAAAATATATTCTTTCCTATAGAAAAATGAAAAGAATGGAACATTGAAAATGGTTATTTTCAATATATCGGTGCTGAAAAACAGATATATTGAAAATTACCATTTTTATGTGTCCAAGAAAGCTGAGAAATAAGCACTTGAGTGAGCATAGATAATTTATATTCATCCACACATGCATATATATATATATATATATATATATATATATATATATATATATGTACACGATGTTGTTCTGTCACGTTAGAATTGGGGAAGAAAGTAAAATAAAACAGCAAATAATGATTGGCTTGGAAGCATTTGGTTGGAATGGAGCCATAGTGTAGTGAAGAGCAAATTGGCAAAGTGATTTAAGCATAAAATATATGATGAATGCATAGTACCAGCTATGACTCATGGATGAGAAAAATAAAAACTACCAAAATGACTTGAAAACCAACACAGAATTGCACAGAGAGCCATGGAAAGAGCAATGCTAGAGATAACTCTCTGAGATAGAAAAAATATCAACATGGATTTATGAGAAAACCTAGGTGAAAGACAATATACAATTAGTCAAGTGACAAAAATGGAGCTGGGCTGGGCACTGAGCCAGAAGAAATGATAACAGATGAAGCAAAAGTTCAACTGATTGGTGTCCATAAGACAGTAAGCCCAGTAGGACAAGACCTTGATGGATGGATGAGATGGAAAAGTATGCAAGTTAGACATGGTAAAAGTCGGCACAATCATGGTTGTCATGGAAGGAGATAGGAAAGGCCTTTGTTTTGTATTGGATTTATAACAGCTGATGATAATGATGTATGTAAATGTAAATGTATACAAAGTTTTAATGTATACATAAGAATATTTGTAAGATTTCTTTGTGTAGTCCCTAAAGACAGTAGGTAAGAAAATCATATCTTCAAATCAAAGCTTTATCTAATGAAGTTTCTCCAAATCTTTTGGGGCCCGGCAAACTTCAGGGCAGAAAAAATAATTTCTCCATTTAGTTCTATTCAATAAATTTTATTTATCTAGAAATATGAGAAAATATGAGAATAAAATAAAAGCACACTCATAAATGAGTGAAGATTTGCCAAGTTTTCCAACTGCACTAACAACAGAAGTTTCATCAGTCCATGCTGAGGGGAATGAGTACATTTCCAAAATCAAAGATTTCTCTATATTCAAGATCAAGGGCTTCCAGAACTTTGAAAATATCTATATCTCTCTCTCTCTCTCTACATATATATATATATATATATATATATATATATGTGTGTATGTATATAAAAGTACCATACTTATTGCGTCACTTTTAAAGAAAACAAAGACAAAACAAAGAACATTTTTACAAATCTGAATCATGTTGGCCAATATTGTTTTCAAGTATTTCGCTGCTTTTGGGCGCAATGAATCTCCAGAAAGATTGACAAGAAATGAGTGGCTATGGTGTATATTTGTTCGAAGTGGATCCCTAACTTATAAATCATAATATAAGTATATCATTTCTATTCAGAAGAGGATGTACAAACATCCTTTTTTTTAAATTGCATACACAGGTAAATCTACAAATCACTTATTTATAGATTGATTAAGTATTTCCTTTCTTACAGATTAGTGATAGTGTAGGTAGGTATACATATATATGTGGATGGATCTTCTTTATTTTCAGCTTGTAATATAATAAGTCTGATTAGTCACTTAATAAAAACTGTTGTATGACCACAGCTTTTGACAGCATGCCTTGTAGTTAAAAGATTGGAAAAAGGGGTGATCAATGTATAAATACTTAATTTTCAAAGAACAAACGAACAAAAAAGGGCACCAAATGGAGCAAAAACTTATGATGTGAATTGAACCTGACCCCCTAAAAACTTATTCTTTTGGGGAATTTTCAAGAAACAAAAAAAATCATTTTTTCTTAACATTATAAGGAGTAAATATTTAAATTCTCAGCTTTCTGGCTCCATTGGTGCAGCCTGTATGTGTGATAGATAGCCAGCCAGAATTACTTAAAAACTGGGGAAACCTATATTGACAGCTTTAGTTGACTTTTCTAATAAATCATGGAAAAGAGAGCAGGCATACTCCAAACCAGATATTGAATTAGAATTCAAGGAAGACGTTATTGAAAGGTCAAGTGAAATGCTGAGATTTCCTCGACGATCAAACTTATGAAAGGTAAGTCATAGCAGAGGTTAGTGCACTCAAGGTCATCATGGGAGGAGATGGGAAAGATCTTTGTCCAGTAGTGGACTTATAATGGATAATGATTGTGATGGTTATATGTATATAGATACAAAAATACTGAGATAGATATGTATGAATACTGGAATGTATTTGTTTATGAATATATCTGTATGTGCCATAGTCTTCATGTACTTATGCCTGTGCTCATATACATGAATAATGGAATGAGAGTTAGGGCATGCTCTTGCCTGTATATATATATGTATATATATATATATTGGGTTTATAGTGATGTTGACTTGAACATAAATTAAATCATACACACAAGTGTATGTACACATCTATACATGCATGTGCAGTAAATCCGCTGATGAAAACAAAGATAAATAATAATATTACAAATAAAAATTTCAAAGAAGATAAATTGCATGCACCAAGATCCTGAAAAGGATTTTAAAAAACAGTAATTTGATTAAAGGTGAATCGTACGGCACTTAGTCGTGAATACTTTAGAACAATGTAAATTTCAACTTCAAAAATATAAATTTAATAAAATTTCCTTTCAAGTGATAAAAAAGGGAGAGTGAACATAAATATATTCCAGTAAATCAGAACAATAATGGGGTAAAGGAGTGCTTAAGATTAGATGAATGTGTGCTGGAGAGGGCTGACAATATCTATGCACCTAAACACATGAGATTGTACCCAAATGTTCAAGAAACTCAAGGTGAGAAATTGCTTCTTCAAAGAAAGAAGGAGTCGATAGTAAGATTGATTAGGTATAAAGATGGATAAGAGCTGATAGTTCTCTCTTTTCCTGTCTTAAAAAAATCTAAGTGCAAACATTGAGGAATTTCATTAACAACACACCGTATTTACTTGAGTACAATATTATCTCAAATATAATTTTGTACCTAAAAATCAATAATATATGTTCATTATCATTTTTGTACACTTGGTCACCTCTGGAACTGAAACAACTGAAGCTGGAAATGAACTGAAAGAGGGACTCTCAAACCATGAAAAATGATACATCATCTGGAGAGATCATGAGTAAATCAGAGAAAAACAGGAGTCAAGGATATCATAGAATCCATTCGAAAACTCAAATGGCAATGGGCTGGTCATGTTGCTAGAATGGCAGACAATGATGGACATTAAAACTTACAACATGTATCCCCCAGATCACATGCAAATCTGTGGCCATGAAAATATAAAATGGCGTGACAAACTAGACAAGTTCGGAAAATTTTTGCTCCCATGATAGAGAGGTCTTGCAATTCCTGGGAAGGTCTATATCCAAAGACTGTCAGAGATACCAGAGAATCTGTTAGGAAACTCAAATAGCAATAAGCTGGTCATATTACAAGAATCTCTGACAACCACTGGACATCATGACTCACAATGTGGATACCCAGGAATCATATGTAAAACTATGGGTGGCAGAAAATGAGATGGCATGACAAGGTAGACAAGTTCAGGAAGTATTGGCTCCACGACATCCATGATATAGATCTTTGGAAAATCTTTGGGAAGGTCTATGTATATCGGCAATTTCAAACCTGATTTTTTATATTAGATTTCTCGCATTATACTTAAGTAAATAGAGTATGAATGAAAAGTTCCAGGAATTATTTGTATTGTATTCACCAAGATGGAAAAAGAGGATGAGCAGTTTATAGTACCATGATATAATAGGCAGTTTATGAAATGATATCATGGGTAGGATCCATCAAACAAATATATCAAAACTTACATTCACTAGGGTAATACTTGAGGTGGGGGGGGGCGGAAATGAAACATTAATGACAGCTGTATTTTGGTAGTGATTGCATTTGAACCCTGTATATGTAGGCAAGATTTCTGAGGTTTTTTTTTCTATTTTGATCGCTCTGCACTGATGTTATCACTACTCTACGACTAAGCTTTAGTAATTTACTGCATGAACCAACAAAATATTTCCGGCAGTATCAAAATGAGTTCTAATAATCAAATACCAAGTTTTGTAATTTTTTACAGAAATTTGGCTTAGCCAACTTCAGCAGCATATCTCCGTGTTGTGTATTGCAATGGAAGGAAGAAGAGATTGTCAGTTGTCAGGAATTGAGGCAAGCACTACTGTCGGATAAAGAAGGGCAAGAGGATATATTTCCGCAGGCGGGGAAAAAAAGATATATTCGGAATATGACATGTGACATGGTAGGGATTTTGCTCATGGAGAAGGTGGTGCACTCACTGACTTTTATTGTGTAAGCAAGCATAACCCAATGTGTCAGATGGTGTGCTTAACCATTGGCTATTGACGGAGACACACAACCTGACCCAAGGAAGGCAAAGTAAAATGATTTTACTGCACCACCATCCTTTTCCAGTCCCTCCCCCAACACACACACTTTTGGTGACAAAGCCAAATCCAGGGGACACTAAAGTTTCTATCCTGAATGCCTTGGCCTACTTAGTGGCAATGATAATTGTATACTTCCCATCAATCCGAGTGGTCAGTAAAAGCATTTTGAATACTGATTTTCATGGCAAGCTAACCAAACTTGCAAGATTGGTGCAACACAATCATCCAACACTAATTTAGCCTTGAGTAGAATCAAGTTAAGCATAATGGATAGCAGTTTTAGTTTCCTTACATTGCAGTGATTTCCCACAAAATCAATTGGGAAAGGCGCGAACCCAAAACATTTTCACGATTTCCTATTACTTAAAAAATCACAAGTTGGCCTTATGGTGATGTACATATTCTACTTTGAAATGTTGAATATTGATGCCAGATTTTATAGGGTGAAACTGACTTTTCATATAATATAGAAGAAAGAGGAGGAGGAGGAGGATCATCATCATTATTATCATCATCAGCAGCAGGAGCAGGAGGAGGATGAAAGCACACATAGACCACCAATCCTATTTTTTAAAGGAGGGAAACCATATGCGAACTTAGCACACACATGCAGCCTATTTTTGAACAGTTTTAGGCTCTGGGTAAGTCAAAAGTTAAAAAAGTGAAGTGATTCAAGCAAAAATTGACCCGTGTTAAATTATATAAGATAGATAGCTAAGTTGCAGAGAAATATTTTTTTTAATGAAAGCTATAATGCAAACAAGAATGAGACCCCAAAGGGTACGTAGATCATACTAAAAATGTGTTTTATTTGCTAAAAGAAGGAGCTTTCCTATGATTTTGTTGCTTTGGGGTTTTCTTTCTGCTTTCTATATGCGATAAAAACGTAAAACTTTGTCCGTGATGAAAACCACAAAAAAAGTTCTCTGTAAATAACATTTTACAGGAGAATGACGAAGAATCTTTAAAAGTCAATACACAGCCTCGGACTCTTTTGTGTTTCTTCTCCATCGTCTGGAAAAGTAGTCACTCCTTTTTGTTTGGCTTTTTATTAACATGTTTTATTGCTGCTCGAGTATATTGATCCGGTCTTCTTGGCCAACTAAAACTTATTTCATCAAAATCTCTCTTTATAAATCACATCATTGTTACATCCAGTGGGGAAAAAAAGACCTACTACAACAACACATACATGGGTTACTGACTCACTCTTGACACAGTGTTTAAAATCAAGTTTTCTAAGGTGAAATTTAATCGTACCGAGAAAATTTTGTTTAATCCACAATTGGATAATACATGTATCTGAAGACAAATCTAAAAAGATTTGCATTGTTTTAATGTCTTCTTGGGCACACTCACACACGTGTATCTACGTTGTTCAACATAAACATGTACATATGTAAATATAAGTATGTACATATTATTACTTACTGCAGATCCTTACAGCCAAACATTGAATCACTGATCTTCCCTTGCAGTCCCTCCCCTGTTTTTCTTTAAAGTCATAGAATATAAGGAAATAATCTTGTTAGTTTCATTCAAGATGTGGTTTGTTAGTTGTGGCCACTGTTCACCTCATGGGCATAAGGGAACTCTCTGGTCAAGATGGGCAGAGGGCTTGATTTTGCTCGAAATTTGACACAGATTAAAAACACAACCTCTGATTTCCAATAAAAACTCTTTTCAGCAAATAAAAATACACAGTACACAGCATGAAACTTGGAGATTATATTGTTTTCTGTCTTTTTTTAGCAGCAAAAACAACAGTTGCCTGAATTTTTCCCATTATTTGGATGGGGATTTGCCATTCCTGCCCGCTACTACAGGCTAAAGTAACCTGGAAGACGGCCTGGAAAAAACCCTAAAAAAACCTTTTCATTGCTTTTCTGAGAGTGACCTTTTCTGTTGGAGAATTACAGGAGAATAAAGCTTTATTTACAAATGAAAACACACATTGGTGGCAAGTGTTCTAAAGTATTTCAATGGTTTTATAGTCGAACAAGGGAGAGGAACAAGCATATTTACGTTATATTTTCTCACTCACAGGCACGTGTACCTATATGTGTCTGTAAGTGAGAGTGTTTGGATAGGGGGAGAGTGTAAGAAAACAAGCTTGGAATTCAAGTCCGGTTGATTTTAGAAGCAGGTGAATGTATTGACAGCTTGGGGTGAAAAGCCTATATGTTAGCAAATTCCAATGGTAATCAATATGCAAATCCCTGAAACATGGTAAACAACTGATGATCTTGACAAGAAACATTCACAAATAGTCCTGTAATATCTAAGTATGTATGACACATGAAACCCACTGAAAAATTTACATGAAATGCATTAACAGATACTTGGAAATAATGGATTGAAAGGAGATAATTCTAAAAATTAAAATAATATGTATATTTTGTGTAAAAAAGCTCTTGCTCTCTCTCTATATATATGAATAAACATATATTTATATATATATATATATACATATGCAATGCTCTTCCAACTCTAGAATAGAGCATTTTAGTAGATGGGGAGTTATGCGTAAATAAATATGCATTGATTAGTTCAGTCCTACTGCTTGTCCAGTTCTGCATTGGGCAGGGGTAAATGTCTGCCTTTGGGTCTGAAGTGAAGGTTTCAATCCTAACTCGTGGTACTGGATGTTGGATAGTCTTTAGCCACACTGAAGAGTTGTAATACAACAAAACAGCTATCTGTGGATGATACAATCTTTAATTATTATACATATACATATATATATATATATATATATATATATATATATATATATATATATATGGTAGCTGGAGTAATTGATGTTGCACTTGGAAAAATAGAAATAAGACAGAGGTAAGTTGGGGCACTTGATATAAAACACATTTAATTTGGACGCAATTCACATTTCTTTGTCATTGTCAGTATTCATCATCGGAGCTCTAGCGCCTTGGGATAGACCACATTGCGTGTCTATTAATTTGTTTCTATGCATTCCATTGCTGGGATTGTCTGCCGTGAGCAGAAAAAAAAAAAAATTTTCTCTTGCAGAATTCAACTTGAAAAAGTATGCTGTAGATAAATCGAGACTTGCTGATCCTGAATATGCCTTGAGTTTTGCTCTAGGATGCACGGTTCTGGAGTTGTACAAGTACAAACATACAGACAGACATACACAACAACTTTATATATATATAGATAATGCATGATTTTATCCTGATTACTATTTATTCAATACAATATCCTGACAATAAATAGATATTGGGAAATTTTCATTTTTATTTTTATTTTTTGTATTCAAATCTCCCGGAATCAAAGAATGTCCATGGGTGCATTTTTGAGACGTGGCAATATTTACCAATAGCAATTTCAGAGGAAAGGTCTTGATTATCTGAAAATTGATTTGAGGAATGCAATAAGTGATATTACTTTTTCTTGCTGATGGAACCAATTTTAGAATTTTTTAGAAATATCCCTTGGAAATGGGAAGTTTTGAGTGGAGATTAAAAAAAAAAAGGTTACCAGTGTGTTTTTGATTTTCTCTCTTCACTAGAATCTGGAAAGATATTGACAAAACATGTTCTTCGCTTGGAAAACTTGAAAAGAAAAAAACTCTTAGAAAAGATGAGTAAATATTTGTTTTGGAAATAAATTCAGCGTTTAGTTTTTTAATCTGAATGTTCAATCTGATATTGCAAGACTACAGTATATGTTGGAATATATAAGATGAATATAAAGGTTTTACAAGGATATACATACATATATGATAGCTTTGCTCCATGAATGAAGATCCGGTGGGATAGGTCCCAACAGATCATAAGCTGGCAAAGGTCTGGGCAATGGAGTTTTAAAGTGGGATGCAGAGTGTGTATGTATATATATATATATATATATATATATATACACATACTAATTATAATATGATATTGTGATCATAATAAAATTGCTCAACATACTCACCAAATTAAGTTTAGTGTAATATTATCCTCATGAAATCATTACTTCAAATTTGTTCCACACTTCTCCACAATTATCAAGTGGGTTTTAACAAAAATCTATATCTATATCTATGTATATACATGTGTGTATGTGTGTGTATATATATATATATATATATATATATATATATATATATATATATATATATATATATATGTGTGTGTGTGTGTGTGTGTGTGTGTGTGTGCAGTTAAAGTTATGAATGTGAAGAGATAGAATAGCTTTTGTTTGTATTTGTTTATGTTTTCATTCAATTTGTCAGCAACATCAGAAGAATAATACTGAGCCAAACTTCTAAAAAATACATATTCTGTGGCCCTTCTCAATGCTTCAAATAATCTGATCATGGGGAGACCTCAATCATACAATAATTAAACTATAAGTTATTTCTCAAAATGTAGTAAGTTCATGAAATGAAATAAATGAAAGTTAAATAAGCATAATAGAGAAACTATCATCGATATAGACAGTTCATTATTTGATTGGCCAAACTAAGGTTGAGCAAGATAGTCACATACCCTGGGTACTAGGTTTTTCAAGGTACCAATTTGAATGCAAGCACCAGAGTTTAACCAAAAATATCAAGAATACTGATTTTAATAACGGTCATTCCTTTTTCATTTGTCATATGCAACATCAACAACAATGTAAGTCACACTTCTGCATATACTCACAAATATATATGAATGTTGAACAAAAAATTCAACTAGTCCTCTTTACATTGGGTTAAAAAACATAATAGACATGAAAGTCAAATAGTTATAAGTAAAATCCATTAAAAAACATGAATGTGGGGTCAAAATCAACTCCTTTTTCTATTTTGACTTGAGATAATTACTGTGACTTTTGTGTTGTGTATATAATGAGGGAAAAATTATCAAGAAATATCTTTATTTTCATCGTGAAAATTTTCATCCCTTAGAATGAAATGAATCTGTGTATATCTGCATGGTAAATTTTCATTAATATCTAAGACTTGTCAATTTAGCTCAGTTTATAAGATAGCCTCCTTGCATTGTGAGAATTGGTCTTCTTGTTTTTGTTCTTGTTACAGTAGAAAGATAAAATCAATGCCAGTTCTGGAATTGACAAAAATAAAACCGTTCTATTTCCATTGGGTGAGAAAAATGTAATTGACTTAAAAGGCAAAGAGTTACTAAACTTGCTATGACAGACAATAATTGAACAACAATAGTGTCAAAATCTGAATTCATGTGGAAAAAACACATAAAAATTGAATGTGGTCTGAATAAATTCTATTTAGGACTTCACTGGTGTTTTCCACTGGAAAACATCAAGAATAAAGAATAGAAACATCTAGATTCTGAAGAATCTAGATGTTATTAACAAACTATACCAGTAATAATAAGGATTCAAAAAGGTTGAAAAATTATTTTTAGTGAAAAACTAATGCCAATTTTGTTGTTTGTGGACAAAATGGTGTGGCATACATATAAAAAAAAAGATAGAACCCTTGGCCACCTTTCGTGGCTACAGTTGTTCAATTCGTTGTTAAGCTCTAGTAGAAATGATGACAACTTTTAATGTCTCCTGGGCAGTAAAATTATATATAATCAATGATAGGATTGAGTTTTGGAAACTAGGTACAGGGTAAGGCTGGGTTTGGGAACTAGGTATTGTCTTTTGTAGACATTGAACATACAAAATACCTGGAAATTGAGGAGTAGGTATACAGAGTGTCCCACTCCTTGCATTTTCACCATGTAAGAAAAACATTTCTTACTTGATCAGCAAAACCAGAAACTGTCATTAGCAAAGTTTCTTGAGAAAAAAAAGCGTCTGTGAATCAGCGAGAGAAAACAATAAAACAAATTCCAATCATAATTTTCTTCTCTTTTTCCCTTCCAATCTGATTTCTAGATGACAAAACAATGTAGTGGGCATCTCAGACAGGTATTACTCACTCGTGAACCATAACATTTTTTTTCACAAACCTCAGCTGTCAGCACTGTGGGCAAAATTCTCAGTCTGCTTCTACATTGACAGACGTTGTACTTCTCTTTTCGTTGAGAGCTCTTTTGCATTTTTTCCCCTTCTTCTTTTTCTTCCACCCCTCGCCCCCCCCGAATCATTTTCTGTCTGTTGGTCCCAACTGTGATTAGTCTGCTGAGAAAAACAAAGAGGAACTCCGAGCCAGCAATCACTGACAGCAACATAAGAACTCTCAGATTGGCCACTACTGCTATCATTGACAAAAAAAAAACATTTGGAAACTGACCCAGTATTCCCACGGATAAGCTTAACGGAAATAATTTGCCAAGTTCCATAAAGTAAATCTCAAGAGAATGTTTTCCCTCTGGGAGTGGCTCATACAGTAGCCCTGGCTTCTGTTTTGCTTTCTGTTCAAAAACTGTCTTCAAATATTCAGTTCTTTAAAATTTTAATCGCTTTTGGAACATAATGGCTTTCTTAGCATTTTCGCTCATCATGGCTGTAGTACAGGAGAAACGAGGGAAGCAAGACTCATATCGGGATTCAAAATAGAACCTTTATTTCTCTTCTTCAGCCGACCAAAAATACAAAGTCTTTGACTGAAGATTAAACAAAATCTTCACTCAGAGAGAGAGAGCTTGTGAGTTTGTCGAGAGAGAGGGAGTGAAAGTTCAATGTCTTTCTACTGCCTGTAGTCAGGGCCACAAGTGTCCCATAGGCAGTAGATCAACAGCCTCTGCTCTATGCTCTGCCTACTCGGTCTGGTCTGACTGACTGACTAGTGTCCAACCTTTAATCTCCTCTTTAAAGGTAAGGGTCACTTTTCTTTTGCTATTTCTTTTACTAAATTAACTTGCCCTCTTCTTTTAACTGATACTGGAACTAATTGATCATTTACCCTTTTCTTCCCTATTTTCCTCCAGTTCTCTTTTGTTTCTCCCACAACTAAACTTACCATCTATCTTTCTTATTTCTGTCATTGCCATTAGAATCCTTATACACCGTCCCTCTTTCATCAACCCGTTCTCATTTTCTTTCTCCTAATACCTTTTTTATATGGTATTGGTGAATGGCTATCTATCTGCATGAGGTTCAAAGCAACCATACTTTATCTTGTCAATAAGTCTTCCCACGCTATTTCTGTAATCCTGAAAAAGGTTACTCAGTAACTGCTCATCTTTGAACAAACATTTTAGTCTATTTCACTTATAGCCATGCCTAAAGTATCTTGAACAAAAAAATGCTATTTAGAAATAGAATAGAATATTTGAGAATAAAATCAAATATTAAATAATATCGTACCATTAGCCCTTACATTCTAACACTTTCACAACTGGTGATGTTTTTGTTAGTCTTCCATATTTTTCTTCATAATTGCATATTTCTTTACAAACTGGAACCATTTGACACCAGTCAGGATCTATTGGCAATGCATATCAAATAAGTCAGTTTGTTAGTTGTACTGTTGCCTCATTGGTGCTTTAGTCAAAAGGATACACTTTGTAAAATTTTAAAAAGAAAACAATGAAAATAGGATGAGCCTATAAAAAAAGTGACCTTTGACCGATAAATGCAGGGTAGATTTTTCAAAGACATATCCTAAGAAAAAAAACAAACAAAAAACATGTGATGGCATCTGTATTTTCTTTTCTGTTCAAAAACTGTCTTCAAAATCTTTAATTCTTCAGAATTTTAATTGTTTCCACAACTGGTGCTATTTCTGCTAATTTCCTTTATTTTTTTCAGAACTACATACGACTTGATTCAAATTTTCAAGGGAATGCTTGTTACAATTTCATATAAGTTTCAATAGTATTCAGCATCTGTCTTTATAAATTTCTTATGCAGCAGCTAAGAACCAGCAGTGGTCCGTATTTTTGATTGCACAGCTCTTTCATCAGTTTTATTTCAAATTCATGGTTCTTTACCAAGTTTCATGTTCAGAGCAAGTAATGTTTGAACATTCAAAAATTCTAAACATAGTCACTATTATGTTTTGAAAGAAAGTATTACCATAATAGCAATAGGAACACTGTCTTAAAATATCACATTTCATCCTGATAAACTAGCACTAGGAAGACCCAATCAGTGAACAAAACTTATGAATAAAAGTATTAAAAATTTCTTTCTGTGAATCATCTGAAACCAAAATGAAAACAGCTATACTTTAGTTAAAAAGTTAAACAGTTATTTTATTTTCAGGATTGCATTCAAAGCTTATGCTGAGCAGCTTTTAAGCAAGATACTTTAAACTTGGATGTATAGTTTGAATCATATGAGTGTCTTTATCACATCAAATGCAAAATACTATGAGGCTGGTACAACTCCAGAGATCTCTGAACAGATGTGCTTCAAATGAATTTTAAGGTTTAGACTGAGTGAGGCCATAAGCTATATAAAACTCGGTGGCCTCTTGCTGGAATACGACATCAAAAGGTCGGATGAAACTTGTAAATGTATAAGCCATTTTGATTTTTTGGGTGATTATATATGAGTAGCTACACAAGATTTTGTGAAATTTGAACAGACTGATCACTGTGTACATCAGTTAACCAAGTTACCCCAAATTTCCCATGTCATCTTGCTGAACATTTCATATATCTCTCAGAATCACTCCACCAAGAGGATAAAGAGCCTCATTTTTATCAATTTTTTCTCTCATATATATATATGTATATATATATATATATATATATATATGTAAGAGGAAGAGATAATAGATTTTACATGGAAAGTAAAAAAAACAAAATTGAAATTGAATGATGCATAATAGTGTTTGACAATCACTTCCCCCTGAATATGTAGTCTGAAACCGGAACAAAAAAGACATTTTTAAGGTTTTGGGTGATAAGAGTTGCAGTCATAGAATATGGATAGAATTAAATACAGAAGGAAGTGTCAGTTTTGAGAAAAGACACATTCATGATGAAGGAATAGATATGGGATTTCTCAACTCACATACTTTTAACAAGGAAGAATGCTGTGAGATGGGCCAGTGATGTGCCTTAATGGAATTTGATTATATCTGGTTTGAGAATTTCTTAACATATATTCATGTCTTTTTGAGTATGCATATTTGTCTGGGTGTCTTAGAGGAGGTGTGAGATGACCAAATTCTTGGACAGCCTCAGATGGCACTGTGTAGAGAGATATTCAAGGAGCAGGTGATGGTATTATAAAAGCAATAAAATATGTGGATTCCGGTTACAACAAAAGAATTTCAAAGAAAATGTTTTAGACTGGAGTCTGAATCATAGAATTATTCAAGAATGATGTGAGTCTTTTGACATCTATTCTATATCCATATATACAAAATTACATCGAGACAGACATGCACACATATATATGGAAGTATCCAGCAGGGTCTATTAACCACGTACAGTCCATATTTTCCTGCCTTCAACTTCTGGCTCTTTGCTGTTGTAAGAGAGGTGATTTCAGATTAAAGAGAACGTGACGAGGAAGCTGATGGTGATTGTGAAAGAGAACTCTTTCTGATTGTCATGAAAACTAGAAGGAATTCTGGGATAAGTGTGTGAGGTATCAATAGAAGTACTTTGAAGCAGACCTAAGCTCCATTGTCCGAGATCGGCTGGATACTTTCTAGTCATCATTTGTACACACACACTCACATATATATATATATGATAAGTTGATAATATGGAAAAAGAAAAAGATTTGAGACTGCTGATAAAACCTGGGACAAGTGAAACATAAGTAAGTTATTACACTCTTTACAAAAAATTTGAGATGCTCTAGGTCTTTTTCTTTTTCCATATATATATATATATATACATATATATGCCTGCATTCATATGCACATGTACACATGTATTGATTTGCATGATATATATTCATATATAACTATATATATATATGTATCTATCCAATCCTTATAACCAAACAAATAGCCTGCCCAACCAAGCTGCCAAGTGAGCATCAGATCTTTCTCTCTTTTCTCGTTTGTGTCCATCTATGTGTCTCTTGCCACTCTTGGTTGCATTTTCGGGGATGCTACCTTGAAAATTTGCATGAGTATACCACTAAGCTTCATCTAAAACTTTTTTTTTTTTTCAAAAAAGAGCTTATCGATAGTGATTTTGGACCAAGAATGCCCAAATCTGATGCTTGTATTTTTTCAGATAATTTTAGATAAACGATCTATTAATTCTAGATAATTTTAGATTAATTTTTTTATAATCAGTCCTGGTACATGCGCAGGCTACAGTGATTCATCTATGCCAGGTACAAATACATTTATCTATTAATCTGTGCACATCTTACTTGTTTCTTTTTTCCATTTTAATTCATAACATGGTTCTCATTTTTTTCAGCCACTTTTATGTTTTCTTTTTTCTTGATTCATCCATTATAATCATTTTCCATCATTTTTGGTCCAAATTTTTTTTATTCTTTGTAAAATGTGATTTCAGATCAAAATCATTCAGAAATCTGTTAAATACAACCAATTGCAACATAAAACTATTTGTTCAATAATAGTAAAACAAAAAATTGTAAGCAGAAAAAACAGAATGGATACACTAGTTCTTCACATAAGTTTTCTTATTATGCATAATTTTCAAGTTATTAAAAAAATGTTTAGAAGAGAGGAAGCCTCCATCTTGTAACCTCAAATTCAAAGCTGGTTGGAAAAATTCTCCAAAGCAGTGTTTCTTGAACCTTTTGCTCTATGCCCAACAAACAAAGCTAAAAAAAATTGTATGTCCAACAAATTTGGTGATGAAAAGGTATAATACAATGTTAAGTATGAAATTTCACAGAAATCTACAATTTCAATCCATTCAAGCTTGGTGTGCATATAAATGAGCTTTAAATTTTACAGACATTTCAAAAATGGCGGCCATTTCTAATAAGATCGCCATTTTGAATATATAATGAAGTCATATGATCATTATATTTGTATAATTTTCCCATAGATGAAATCCATATCCTATAACCTTCAAAATTTTATGACTTCCAAGGGTTTTTCTTGAAAATGAAAAAAACTTCCAATCTTTGAAACCTCTGAAAAAATCCAGTCCCAGATGAGTTAAATGAAGAAGAAAAAAATCAAGTCAATGAGAAATAATTTGAGAAAATTGAAAAAAGTGTTTTAATAATACTACTTTAAATCTACAGCATCAACTAAAAATGTAACAAATTCTTATTTTCACTGTTTGATGATTTAGTGAGTCCCTTGAGCCTAATATTTTCCACTTATGGTCTTGATAGCAGGATCTAATTTAGTTTGCTTAAGTCCTAAGTCTCCTCATTCTGTGACATTTAGTTGGTTACTTTTTTTTTATGACTCTGTTTCAAGCCACAGAGTGCCTGTGATGTTTCACTCCCGAATTCGAAATAGCTCCCCAATACATTTAAATTGCCCCCTTGAGCGGCATGTGCCCTATATTCAGAATCACTGTTCTTAAGTCTTTTATCGGAAAACCAAACATAACTGATATTACTTCCGTTTTGAGACCATTATCTAATTTAAAAACAATGAAAAACAAAATTATGATACATAACACTTCTTGATTGTATATGGAATGCAGAAATATAATCTTAGCAATACATGGTATACCAATTAACAGAAGCTTCTTTTCCTGATATGTGGCAATGGTTGCCTTCATAGGAATTGAAGATTTTTTTAAAAATGTCTCTGTAATAGAAGAGAGAGTGGAGATGAGTTTAAAATTTCAGCTGTCTCATACATAAGTACATAAAATATACAACAAGTGTGAATATATGTGTTAATTAAGTAGATCTTTATTTCAAAGAGTGCTCAATACTATCGATATAGCCATTATAACATACTATACATACATATATGTGCAAGCACATACACCATATAGCTCTCTATATATGCACACAATGTATACATATATATATATATATATATATATATATATATATATACACTATATTTTTAAATATGTATATCATATACATATACATATAGTGTATATATTGTGCATACATAGAGAGTTATATAGTATGTGTGCATGCATATAAATGTATATATAGTATATTTTATTAATATAATTCATGTATATATATATACGTACATATATATATATATATATATATATGTATATATATATATATATATATACATGCACATACTTATATCTGAGTGTACACATTTTATATAAATATGCGCATCTGTTTCTTTAACACTATGTGTGTGAATGTATATGAGAATTTTCAATCTGTATGTGTGTATGAGCATTTTTCAATAAATACGTGTATGTGTGTGTACATGATAATTTCCTCTAGAATAACTCTGTGTGTGTGTGTGTGTGTGTGTTCATATGAGTTTACATAATATGCGAAACTATATCTTTATGTATGTCTCAGTGTTATCTTTGATAGAATATAATCTACGTTTGTGTTGATTTGGCAGATGGTTCTATCTTTATTTTTTGTATCCCCCTGGCGCCAGTTAGAATCTGAGTGAACACCTTTCTTTATTATTCTTTAGACTAGTAAGGTGAATGTTTATGATCATAGTTGTCATGGTAACATCAGCCATAATCTTCTCATCATCACCATCATCATTATAATTGCTATTTGGAAAAGTCAACCAAAACTGTCAATATAGGTTTCTTCGTTTTTTAAGTGATGCTGGCTATATACATATATACATATATATGTGTATATATATATATATATATATATATCGCATACACACATACAGATTGAAAATTCTCATATACATTCACACACATAGTGTGAAAGAAACAGAAGCACATATTTATATGCTATATTTATATGCAATGTTCTTCCATAGGTATAGAGCACTCTGGTGGATTGGGAATTTAATCTTTAATAAATATATCGCTTAAATTCAGCCTCACTGACCGTCCAGTTCCATTGCTCAGAGATAGGATATTGGCCTCCGGGTCTGAAGTGAAGTTCGATAAACTTTTGTGGAAGGATGGGCCATGAGCTGAGAGAGAAATAATAAAGTTTTGGGGTGGATTCAGGGATTTTTTCAATTGAACTAGAATACTGTGTTAACAGGTCGCATATTCTTTAGTTTCTAGTAGCATATTATTGATATTCTAGAAATGATTTAATCTCCAAGCCACTGAATTTCTGTGGACAAAATATAGCCACTTTTGATTATCTATAATTCGTACAGCCTCTAATTCAAAATTGGGCAACAGACAACTTATTACCTTTCTTTCTTTTCATAATTATATTTTTTTTATTATTAACCTAAATTTAAATTAGGAACTAGTTATTTCATTGAATGATGTCAGATGCTATGGTGGTTCCATCTATCAGTTGAAGTTGGTGCTGTTTTGATGCACATGGTAGAGTCTATCCATCACTTAGAGGTTTATCAGAGCTTAGCCAGTTTTATGAAAACTCTTGCAGCATACTAAATGAAAACATAATGAACTTACCATGGCAGTCAATAATTGAACAATTGTAGCATTAAAATTTGTAGTCATGTATAAAAAAATTCCATCAAAGAATCAACATGGTCAGAATAAACTCTATTTATGACATCACTGGTGTTTTTTACTTGAAAACATCCAAAATAGAGACATAGACATTCAGATTCCAGAGAATCTGGATGTTATTAATAAATCGGTCAGAATAAGGCCCAAAAAATGTCAAAAAAACATTTTTTCCAAAAATAAATGTAGAAAACTTTTCATAAGAGCTCTAATGGAGTAATGATGCTTATTTTATAAGCATAAAGACAAAACTATATTGCCAGGAGGGCTGTAAGACATAAGTAAACAAATACAAATGCATATAAAAAGGATAGAACTTGCCATCTTTGATGGCTACTGTTGTTCAATAGATTGCAATTGAAAAAAAATGCGAAAATGCTTGTTCAAAACAAATCAACTCAAATTGTTGTTACAAAAAGAAGTGATGTACCTTAATCATACAAAAAAAATGACTAATAATTCTATCCATTCACAAATCTATTTAATTATGAATTATTTGTCATTTTTTCTTGGTATTTTTCATTGATGAAAAATACCAAGTCTGAATTTTCTAGAACTTTATGAATGACTATACTTCTACTTTTGACTTACTGTCCTTTCTTGTACCCAGCTTTACTTGCTCTCAGATGCAATGCTCTGAGGGAAAAAATATTAAATTGCCTCAGGCTAAATACTAGGTATCACCAGCATCAGAAGGCAGTAAAGTAATTTATGCTTGTCAAGACAATGTGTTTTTCAAGTGTAAGAAGTGAAACTCAATGTAGGAAACAGGCTAAGTAAACAGGTATAAAAAACAAAAACAGATTAATATTTAGATATTAGAATAATCTTGTGATCTGATAGCAATTGACTAAATTGAAAAAGAATATTAAAAATAAAAAAAACCCAGCCATGAAGACTCTCTTTGATCTGATATATGCATATACAGTGGTGGGGTGTGTCTTGACAATCATAGAAAACGGATGTAATTTTCAAAGCCCTCAGAAAATTAAGGTTTTTCAACAGATGTAATCAAAAGAGCAAAAAAATGAATTACAGCTTTTTAAAAGTCTGTATGACAGATCCATTGGCTCCAATTGTCTTGGTTTCCTTGCCATCAGAACGTGGATTGATTTGTGAAGCATCGTGTGCTTCTTGGAGTGCACAAACAATCTACGTACAGGCCTCTTCATTCTGTGAGCCAGCCCTCAAAAGAACGTAGACTATCAGCCTAGACCTCGAGGTATAGCCACGACGACGACAACTAATCATGAGCCGTACATCTGACTCAAGGATAAGGATCTCCCATCATCTCTTTCTATTTCCTGTATCCAATAACATGGAATCTTTCGTCTTCTCTTGGCGTATTTTCAATTTCCCACTTCCCATATGCATACTGAAGGGGGGCACCCCCTCCTAATGCTTTTTTGGTTGGCAGATTTCATCCCTTATTAGGCGTGCACTCCCACTTGGTGAGCAAGAGATGAACACGCCCATTTTGGTGGCAAATTAGAGGCCTGCACCCCACCAAAAGAATTCATTAGGTATGCTTCTGCCTCTTTTACCAAGTTACAATGCCGCAACCAGAACTTCTTCCTCTAGAATCTTCATTTCTAACAATCGTTTTTGGAACAATGTTATCCTGAAGAAATTTTACATTATGAATCGACATTTAAAAAATATATATATATATATATACACACACACTCACACACACACACACATATATATATATATAATAAAGTAAAAAAGTAAGAAAAAAAGATGGTCAAGTATTGAAATCTCTACTAAATCTCTGAAAAGATCTACACGCTTCCTGCTGTAATATGGGTTCATTCTCATAGTAGTCGGAGTGATTTTGTGTAGTTCTCTTCAAATTACTTGTATCAATAAGCATGGATATAAGCAGAACAGATTTGAATAAGTAAATGTAAGAGTATATGCTGTTGCCAATACAACACTATGGATAGATGCAAAATTCCAGAGAAAAGAGTAAAATTCATGTACCAACCAAATTAGATACACAGTCGAAACTGAAACCTTAATGTCCAGGTGATTCCAGGCAAAGACCACATGTTTAGCAAAAGAAACATGTGGCTCCTCTTTATCACTTCAAGCTGTATTCACTAAAGATGGATATTTAACACTAATAGTGTGTAATAAAATAGAGGAAAGTATATAAATTCATTGCTAAGTATACAAGGAAATCCAAATGTATATAATTATGGATCACTGGGGCAGTGCCTGTTCCAAAGTGCATGATTGGAAGAGGCCAGACTTTATGGTATGTGGAAGAGCCTGCCCATATAGTCAAGTGAAAAAAATTATTTTCTCCTCGTCGTAAAAAACCAAGACTTCAAAGTATTCTGTTTACTTCTCTTCAGTATTGACGATTTGGATTTTTCACATCTAAATTTAGATCTTCACTTTCAGATAAAAGATCTGTGATCAGCCGTAGCCATCAAAGATGGCAAAGGGTTCTATACTTTTTTTATACGTGCATTTGTGTGTTTGCTTGTTTGTTCGTTTCAGGGCTCTCAAACATTCTTCATGTGACTTCAAATCTTGATGTTACTATGGTTGTTTAATTATTGACTGCGAGTGTGATTTTCAAAAATCTTTATTTATTAGATTTTTCAAGAACTGTAGAGATAAAAAAAACAAACCTCAAAACTCAACATTGCACTGTCTTGTATGCTGACAAATATATCTGTTAAATGTCAACTTTGTACAATGGCCAGTTGCCAAGTAATTGCAGTGTATACACATGGAGAGATTTACCCAGTCGTAGTTAGATGAAAAAAGCTTAACCATACACAGTCAGCCTTCTCTCCATCTCACTTGGGATTCGGATCATTGAAACAGAGCGGATTATCTGTACATCCAATGGAGTTTAGAGCTTTTTTTCTCTCATTTTGAAATTCTTTTCTAAAAACAAAAGGTTCTTGTGTGAATGCTTGGAGAGATCCAGGATCCTGAACAGGGAATGGGAGTCTTTTTTGTTTTACTCTAACTGTCTGATTACACATTGATAAGAAATCTCCTTCTTATTCTCCAAAGAAGAGGAAATCAAGCAAAGAATCACTCCAAGTTAGCAAGCTCAATTTACAAAGATAAGAAAATCCAATACAACCCATGCATCCTTCTGATAGTCACTCATAGAGTTGAAACATGGAACCTGACCAAAAGATTGACCCTCAAACTGAGAACCATGCAATGTGCACTGGAGAGAATCATGCTCGACCTCACATGGGGAGATCAAAAGACAGTGTAGTATATAAAAAGAAGAACTGGGGTCAAAGTTATTATTTAATCTATTAGGAAATTCAAATGGCAATGTAGCAAGAATGTTAGAACATTGCTGGACATCATAAGGTGTATCCTAAGAGATCATAGGTGATATATGACTCTGAACGGCAGAATACAAGATGGCTGGACAATTTCAGAAAGTAATGGCTCCATAACATCTTTGATGGAGAGATCTGGTGAATTTTGGGTGAGGTCTGTGTTGAAGAAGAAGAAGAAGGAGGAGGAGGATGATGATGGTGATGATGATTATGATTTCTTATGGTTTTTTAGATTGATTTATGAAGACTTGGAATTTTTTTTTCCCTCATTTATGAAATTTTTTCATATATATAATTTGAAGAAAGTTATCAATTGTCCTTTGCCTGAGTAGGGAATGGTCTGAATTCCCCTGGAAGCCCTTCCCCCTTTGGATCCATGCCTTGAATAGCCTTAAATCTGATGAATGAAAATGACACTCTTTCTCAGACTGATAAAGATCATTACCTCTTGGCTTGTGAGTCCTTCCAAAACAGACATTCTATCAAGTGATGAATGACACTTACCTGTTGATAAAAGAGAGAAAAAGAAATGATTACACAACTGGAATGATTGACAAGTAATAAAAACTCAACAATAAATACAAGTCTGGTTGTTCATTCAATAGAAACAATCAATGAATAAGTTTCTAATCTCACTTTTTGTTGCATCACAGTCTGAAATATCAAAAAGCAAACTTGAATACTAACACTAAAGACCTATCTAAAAAGTATTAATTTTCATGTGTGTTTGAATTAACAGAAAATGGATTTCATTTGAGAACTCCCGAGACTCTCTTGTATAACAATGGTCCCCCCAAAATACAGGCCTGACTGCTGCAAGGTCAATCCCCGCTCATATCTTTATTCCGACTGAACATGATCACTGCAACCTCTCTTTTCTTTCATTTCCTTCCCTTTTCCCTCCTCTTGGATAATGATTCAAAAATATATACGTTCCGTACAAGACTTTGCATATTTACAATGTAAATTTTTTGTTGATATGAAAGACTTGTCAGTTTGACACAGTCAGTAAGAGAGCCATCTATTGTTCACTTGGTTGTGATTTCAAATGATGGAGGGGAAATGTTAAACATATATATCGGTTTGATTTAATGTGATGGGTCTAATAAACTGTGAAGTGTTTACTCCCCTAAATTAGACAAGGATTGTTCTGGTAGTTGTTGCTATGGGAGAAAATCAAAGCCAACTCTGATTTGTACGGGAGTTTGACAGTAAAAGTAAACTTGATTTCTTCGATCTTAATATTAAATCCATTTGATAAACCCTCCTAGATATGAAAGTGAGTGTATTAGCCACTTATCAGTGACTTATTGTTGACTTATCACCTACACTCGTGATTAAATCCCCACCCCAAACCCTTGTTTGCCGGTCTGCAAGAATATTGTCAATATTAGATTAGTCCACAGTGCAGAGAGGTTGAAGCTGCAATTCTATAAGTCAACTTTGTAACTGGTATTTGGAATTTAATGAAATGTTGGTAGATATCAATATTCTGTTAGAGTTCTTGAGTATTCAAATAACGGTTGGCTTTTTACGGCTATCAGTTAATCAAGTAATTGAAATATTTCATAAAGATAACTTCTATAAGTCAAGCCTCTGAGAGGGGTGCAGTCAATGGATTGTATTGGGGTCCTGAGGGCTAATGGTGACCTGGTTAGCCAAGGAAGGGGGCCTGAGAGTTTCTTGTGTATCAGAACTTCTAAGTCAATATGATATGTCCATTGATGAAGTAGGCTAATTTATTGTTAACCAGTAGGTGGATATAGTATGGTGTACTAAAAGGGTTATTGCAGATGTAAACGGTATGGCTAAAAGAATTAGGTGTTTGAGGATTGCCTATGCACCACTTTGTGAAAATTTCTCTTGGAGGATCTGTCTATGAGATAAGTTTCATAAAATGTTGAGAGAAAGAGTTTTGAGCATTCACAGAGAGGAAACAGGAGAAAGAAACAGAAGAAATAAGAAAAAAAAAGATGAAGAGAATTAAAAGGAGGGAAAGGGATAGGAAATGAAAGAAGAGAGAGCTTGAGGGAATAAATGACAAAGAAAGAAAGAGATAGGGGAAAAATAGGGAGGAGGATGATGAACAAAGAAAGAGAGAAAGACAAGTGGGAGTGAGTATGAAGGAATTCTTTTGCAGGAAAAAAAATTTAAATAAGACTGAAAAAAAAAAACAGGTTAATCTAAAAAAAAAAGAGTTTGTCTCAGTAGCTTCAATGCATGAGCTGCTACGTCTGGGTGCTTAGTATGGAGGAGGTATTGTGCACAAGTTTCTTTCTTCACTTCTCAACTATGTTGAAAGCTTTGAAACAAAAGTAAGTGCTCAATACATTTGAAGAAGGGTATACAACCCTTGCATCCTCCCCTTACCTTTAGAGCTGAAACATGAAAACGATCCAAAAGACTGACTCTGAAGCTGAGAACCATGGAGTATGCACTTGAGATAATCATGCTCAACATCACAAGGAGGGATCACAAGACAGCACAGTGTATCAAAGAAAAAACAGAAGTCGGAGATCATAAAATCCCTTAGCAAACCCAAATGGCAATGGGCTGGTCATGTTACAAGGTAGTAAGATGGCATGAACCAGATTAGTTTAGGGTATACTGGCCCCATAATGCACCTCATAGAAAGGTCTGGCCAATCTTTGGGAAGGTCTATATCCAAAATCTAAAAGGCTGATGATGATACATAAGAGGGAACCCCCTCCCCCAGCTCGTTACACCACTAAGTATTCCTGGACAGTCACCCATCTAAGAACTGACCAGACTCAAAGTTGCTTAACTTCAGTGATTGTATGATTTTGAGGGAGAAAAAAAATGAGCAGCACAAAGAGAGAAAGATTGAACTAGACAAGAGAAGTGGAAAACAAATTTAAAAAAAGACATGAATGAATGAGAAAAAAAGAGAGAGACAAACACGTGGAGACAAAAATCTGGAAAACTTTGTACATAACGCCTCTTGTTGAAGCATTCAACCAATAGCCTTTAATTTCAGAGACATGAAGAGAAATTTGTGCATTGGTTTTCAAGAGAAATGGCAATCGTCAATAGATTTAATTATGGTTCAGCCCACAACAGAAGATATCTGAAAAGCACATAACAGAAAGGTTCTTGTGGCCAGCATGTGTGAAGAGATAAGCCTGAAGACATACCCTCGGGTAAATACTCTCAGAAAGTAAAAACTGTTTTCTTGGGTACACTTTCCGGATTTCTTTTCACTCGCTATTTTTTTTTCCAAATCATTTTCACTCAAAGCTGCTCTGTTTGTATATACATTAATATACGTTAATAAACCTGTGTGTAGCTATGTTACACGTTTCTGCATATATTCACCTATATATGTATATTTGTGGATGAAATTTGACGCGAAAATAAAAATGGAAAGCTTCTTCAAAACAAGAGAAACAGAAAAATATGATCAAATCACAAAGTGATTGCTATGGCAATTTTTTTCTTTTGACATTCTTCCAAATTACATGGCAAATGGTAGTTTTCCTATGGGTTATAACAATCTGCATTTTTATAGCTTTGAAAATTGTTTGATAGTTGAGTTACTATGCTACAACTACTACTACTTCTGACGTCATTCTCCTACCACCTTCACTATCTCACTTCCTGATGTGTATAACAGTCTTTCTCAACTGGGGTTATTAGGTGTTCTGCGAAAATTTTATACATGGTGAACTGATTTAACTCGTTTAAAACAAAGATTATCACAAAACAATAAAAAAGCAGTACGAATGAATGAACACTGCAATTCATTTTGTTCCCTACACTCAGATGAAAGAAATGCTGTGTGATGTATTATTTGTTTAATTATATTAAATCTTTGCCATTTTATTATAAACTCTGTGTTAATTAAGTTTACAAATACGAGTTTCGTTACAGAAAGTAGTGCAATGTGAAGGTGAGGTCTGCTTTTAGAAACTGTCAACCAAATCTGCCAAAATAGGACTCTTCAGTTTTCATGTTGGTCTGGCTGGCTGGCTATGTATGTATGTATATATGTATAGCACATATAGGATGCACCAATGGAGCCAGAGGACTGGAATTTTCAATGATTACTCTTTATTGTGTTTAGAAAAAAACTTATATTTTGTTTGAAATATCCCCTTAAATATGTTTTTAGTGAAGGGTTCCAATGTAAGTTTATGCTAAATTGACCACTAGTCTGCACCCATTTGTTTTTTGAAAATTCAGATTTTTGATAATCCAACAAAAGTGAAAAAAATAGCTTATTTGTCAATCACCCCCAACACGTCAGGAGACATTGATCACATGATGGTTCCTATTGAGTGACAAACCAGATGTGTTTGTTATAACTGTTTAGTAAAATGGATTTGTTTCAAACAGCTGATGTTGGGTTAGACATGGATTTTAGCAACATAATGAGGTTGAATTGCACCAAGGCCAACCAAAGGTGTGGCAACACAGGCAGTCGCCTCGTGTGGCAAGTGCTGAGAGGTTCCTGTCATGAGTCTTAGATAGTCGAACTTTCCAAGTACAAATGGGAAAATAAATAAATCAAGCAAAAAGGATGAGAAAATTCCCTGATATGAAATCAGATTTTCCAGAAATATCTGATAATTCATTCTTTATATTGTAGTGAATCAAAGAGAAACATTTGGAAAAGGAAATTCTCATGATTAACAACAGATGATACTATACTTTTGTGGTATTTATTTCTAATATTGCTTCTTGGGATGAAGACATTTGGATGCATGCTCTACAACTGTTTATGACAAACTCTGCCAACACACACACATTCTTCACTTCATCTAACAGAATTCATAAGTACTGGTAATAAAAGCATAGACTTCCAATTCAATGTTATCTCCGATAAGCTATTCTTCAAACAAGACATTCATTTATGCACAGATACAATAATTTGGTAAATGTATATACATATTGATATGTCTATTGTTGAGTGGCTTCTGTACAAAGTTCTTTGAAGAATTCTCTCCGTTTCTAAACTCTTCCAACTTTGTCTATTGAACTGTTCTATTATTTATTCATTCATTCATTGAAGACAGACACCAGTTCCAACAATTGATAAGTTCCTGCCAAAGACTGCCGAAAGCCTATTGCAGACTCCAAGAGAATAGATAAAAAAAAAAAATTCAAGATGATAAAAGTTTTCCAAGTATCTGGCTTATAGGTCTATAATCAGGGTCAGATTAAGTTTGCCTCTGGCATATGTTATAAAGGGGTCCCAAATTAAGAAAATACACATAAACATTAGAACACATACATTTTCTACTTGCGGAACAATTTTATTCTTTCATTTGCTATACAGTCAGATACAAGTACAAATATGTCTGACACAGAATAGATTTGTCTTGGTTTTGATCTCTTTGCGTTGTTTATGCCTTCAGTTTCAAATTATTTTGTTTCTATATGTTGTGCATATATCATATGATATAAAACTCCTATTCATTATTGCATTAATATGATAACTCAAATTAAAAGTGATTATTGAGTGAAGTCACTGATTTTGAACATACGGTTGTTGATAAAAGTTGAAGGCAGTATAGTACTATAGTAATTGAGCGAGTGCAAAAATGCTGAATTGGAATTGATAGCTAGCAGGCATTTAGCACAGGGCCCTTAAAATAACACATGCTACTTTTACAACATACACAATCAAGCTCTGACTGTATTGGTCAAAGCCAGATAATATGTGCACAGATTTTGAGCATGTCTTATCATTTTTAGTTTTTGTTCATCCGCTTATGTTAACTTTCATCTTATTTTTTGCCTCATGGTCTTTCTCTCATCTGGGTTGCATCTGTTATCCACAAGTAACAGTCTAAACAGAATTCAACTCAATAGATACAGACAATTCTTCTCAAGTTGAAAAAGTGAACAAATTGTTTTTCTTCTATTCTCATCTATCTTATTACTACTTTTTTGAATGCCAAGAAAAAAATGACGAAAGTGGAAAAAAAAACAGACAAATCAGTTCTACGATCAGGAGATTTTGCAAATGAAATCAAAGAATGCTCTTATCACTTTTTGAGAAAAAAACTAATGCATAGAATTCTAGCATTCCAAGGGAAATTATGAATCACTGCTACCCATCATTACTGCTTCAAGCAGTGCTGATGGTAAAATTAAGTTTCTTTGATGAAAATGCTACTACGATGGTTTGAATCATAAATTCAAGATTAAAAAACTAAAGCAAAACATTGGTATAAAGGGACAAATTTGTCATAAACTTTCATTGTAAATTGAAACCCCAAATAAAAACCTACTTAGGATAGAAATGTTTCCCCAAATCATAAAGGAGGGGGGTCGCAAGTTTCTGCCATGAAAAGTATTTATCTGGACTTTGTCTGGCCCTCATCTTTCACATTAGAAACTTGAAATTTTGCACACACACTTTTTTGAGATTCCCACCAAAATAAATTTTTAGTAGGGGGATCGATACATCATGTAAGTTTATGCTAAATTGGTCTTTAGCATGTGCCGGTTTGTTTTTTGAAAATTCAGATCTTTTTTAATTATCACTACCCAACAAAAAACAAGAGAAGTAACTTATTCATTGATTCCTCCCTTTTTCCTACTTTTTATTGATCATCCCCAACATAGCATTCATGAGTATAGTGGTGATTCATGTATGAGTTATGTTGGTTGTGATTCATTTGCTTAGAATGCTAGTTTATCTTTATTCTTAGTCAGCTTCATTATACACAACTTTATTACCTAAGCCAACTAATTTGAAGAGGTATATATATATATATTCTATCATGTCTATCTGTCCGTCCATACGATATTTCCAAAGGTTACCTGAAAATTTTGTAGAAAAGTGGACAATAGAGAATAGAAGAAATTAGAAGATTTTGAGGTTGATCCATGAACAATTAACTCCTCTATGTCATAATTATGTCCATATCACAAATAATGGCAAAATTCCAATTCTGTCCACACATTATCTTAAAAGATTCTCAGTTAATTTTGATAAAATCTCATGGAAGGGTCGATAGCGGGTTAAGAAAGAACAGGTTAATTTTGAGATTCCAGGAAATATCTTTTGTGATTTCTGTTTCTTTTCATCCATCTATGTATATGTTTATGACTGTACAGGCAATATCTCCAAAAGTTCTCATTGAATTTCATTGAAATTTTGTGGTAAGGTCAGCAATATGCCAGGAATGGTTGAATTTTAGGGCAGATCCACCCATGATTACTTCCTTTGAGGGCTGCAAAGTTATCGGGTCACTTTAGCCCAACAAATAGCCAGACCAACCAGTCAAGTGGGCTACATATTCTTCCCTCTTTGAGTGTCTATCGCTATCTACGTGAGTGTGTGTGTGTGTGTTTCTGAGCGCTCATGGTCAAATTTTTGGGAGCACAACCTCAAAAATTTGTATGAGTACACCACTAAGCACAATTAAAAAAAAAGTCTTTTTTCTACTTTTTCAAAAAAGTGCTTTTCAGGTTTTTTGTAAAATCATTTTGGGCCCTCAATGCTCAAATATAGTGCTGATTTATTTTAGATAATTTTTCTGATAATTACTTCTGGTACACGTGCACTGGCTACTTTGATTCATGTATGTGAGGTACAGATATAGCTATTGTTCATTAAAAATTGATCAGCTTCATTTTCATTCAGCATGAAATCCTAAATACAAATGTGATACGTGACATACATTACATGGATTATCTTCAGTCAAATAAAACAACAACAACAACGTAGAGTTAACCCATTAATGCCTGTATTACTATATATAGAAGGTGTTTTTGAAGAGGCAATCATGTTAAATTTAAAGTAAGAACATTCATCTTTGTGCATTCATAACTCAACAACTGTACATTGTATTTGTTCAACCGACTATACATAGTAGGTACATCATCAGCAGCAGCATCATTAGCCTTCCAGTGCCTTCCCAAGAATTTGGAAGACTCCTCTATCATGGGAGCGCAAATTTTCTGAACTTGTTCTAGTTTGTTATATTTTGCTGGCCACAGCTTTGCTTTTGATCTCTTTGGATTCACAAGTAGTGATGTCCATCAGTTGTCTGCCAATCATGCAACATGATCAGCGTATTGCCATATGAGTTTTTGGATGGATTCCATGATATCCTTGAGTCCTGGATATACTGGGCTATTTTGTAATCTCTGCATGTGACATTGAGCATGATTCTCTCCTGTGCATATTGCATGGTTCTCAGTTATTGAGGGTCAGTCCTTTGGTTAGGATCCATGATTCGGCTCTAAAGGTGACTAGTTGGTTTTCCTTGTTCCGAGAGGTTGAGCTTGCCATCTCAGAGTGATTCTATGCTTGATTTTTTCATTTTTTAAAGTTTTCATGGAGACTCATTGTCCTAGGTTGTTGTAGAGGTCTTCTTTTTTGAGCTCTGTGTTTTCAATTTAGATATTTGTGTCTTTATCCTGAACATGATTTTTGTACACAACATAGTACATAAAAAATACAGCTCAATAGGCACTTATGATAAAAAAATCAGGGGCATCAATTTAAAAGCTTCCCAAACATGAAAAACAATGGATCATCAATTGCCATGGCATGAAACTCATATATATATATATATATATATATATGTATATGTATATATATATGCTTGAACGTATATATATATATATATATATATATATATATATATATATATATATATATATATATATATATAAATGTAAATATATATAGTCTAGAAAGCTTTACAGCTTTAAACACTAAACATTGAAAAAACTTTTTCCAAAGATTTTTTTGAGTCACTTCAGTCATCCATTCCCCAATATCTGGTAAAGCAATTTATGTAATTTTCTTCAGTGTATTTCCCTGTTTTAAATATACTTCATTATTATGGTACAATGTATAAATTTTTTCTTGTTGGGGTCATCAGTTGTTTACAATGTAATTGTTCCAGGGATTTTAAAAACAAAACAGTTATATTAACATGACACCGAAACAGTGTTGATCAAACACCACCTCCATTTCACATCATATATTTTATTCCATGCATGTAGTTTGTCATTATGTATATATATATATATATATATATATATATATATATATATATATATATATATATATATATATATGGGTATATAGTTTTTTTCTAAAAGAACTTATCATATCAAAGAAATTCAAATATATATGTGAATTATTTCATCAGTAGTAACTAGTATATATATATATATATATATATATATATATATATATATATATATATATATATATACATACATACATAGTTGTTACTTATTATGGAATGCATAAATTTTGTCTTCGTAACTAACCATTTGTCCTTTCTACATCTGAAGTAAGTGTCTCCAACCTGTCTGTCCCAGAATTGTTAGAACTATTCATTAGAACTTACAATCAAAAACAGCCTCATCTGAATAAAGACGCAGTTCATTAGTTTATAACTTGTTTTCCATCCTATTTTTCTTCTCCTTTTACAAATGTTCGGTTTGGTGAGTTACTTAGTAAAACCATCTCTTGAAGGAATAGTCATCATTTCAAAAGATTTTCAATACTTTGTTTCAAACTTCTGATTTTGTCTGAAGCAGACAAGATATTAATGATATACATACAGTTGTGACTCCATTTTATCCTTGGGACAAAATAAGTTCTATGGTAAATTTCTTTGATTGATTTTTCTGCTTCCTCTTTAGTCAGTCCTAGTGCATAAAAGCTATGATTCAAATGTAAGTGAAAAATACAAGATCACATGTCATTTTTTGTTTTTGATGTCTAAAATTTGTTTCCATTTGTTAATTCATGAGACGAAAATTAGTGTGTAAGGTTGAATTCTTTATTCATTGATTTCTGAGGCTGACAGGTTTTTAAAAAAAATTTATTCGTTGAATTTTGATTTGAAATTCTCACTGTATAATGTTGGATCTACGCGATTAGGATGCACCACTGAATCAAGTGTATGGACAAGGAATGAGATCATGCTGGAAAATATATATTTTTTGTAAGAAATGAATACTTAGGTTTACTCATTTAGTTACTTATACATATATGATTTTTACAAATATCACAAAGAAAGATACTGACTTTCTGATAATTGGCTTTTATCAGCAAAAAATGGCAAATAATTAGAAACCATCAATTCAAACTGCTTTAAATGGCAATGGGCTGGTCATGTTGCAAGAATAGCAGACAACGATGACATCACAACTCACAACATGGATCTCCAGAGATCACATGTGAAATTGAGGATGGCTGAATTCAAGATTGAGAGATGAACTAGACTAATTTCGAAAATACTGGCTCTATCATGATAGAGAAATGCGGTGGATTCTGGGGAAGGTCCGTATCAACAACGGACTATAAAAGACTGATGATGATGAACTAAATCAGTAAACATCGGTCTCTTTTGTCTTCAAGTTGGTCTTGATGGCTGGCTTGCTGGCTATATATGTATGCATGATGCATATAGGCCTCACCAGTTGAGCAAGAGGGCTGGAAATTTAATTTTTCTCATTATTGACTGCCAAAAACCTTTTCTTAAATACCCCTCACAATTGGGTTTTTCAGGATTGAGTTTCAATTTACAAAGTAAGTTTATTCTAAATCGGTTCCTTATTTTGTGTCCCACAGCATTCATGATTGTTTTTTGAAAATTCAGACTTCTTTTTAGTGATCACTACCCCACAAAAAGAGAGAGAAGTAACTTATTCATTGATCACCCTTGTCCCAGATTTCTTAATCAATCATTCCCAACATGGCATGCTGCCAAAAGATGCTGGTCATTTCTTTTTAGTGACTAATCAGATATGTCAGAATGATATCTTTCAGTCAATAAAAAGAAAAATATCATCAAATGAAGAATTCAGACAAATGAAGTTAGTGTAGTGATCACTGTTCAATACAAAAGATACATATTTGAAATAAGATTTTATAAGAATATGGTAAAATTAAATATCTTCATTTAACTTACTATGAATACAAACACACACACACAATAATTGCCGAAACAAGTTTCTCTCAGGAATTATCCCTTTTTATTATGCATGGTGAAAATTCCCAGATAAGGCCCAAACCTCTAGGAAAACATTGACTATCATTTAATCAGGGGAAGCCATATGATAAGAACTCAGTCCGTCAATATCTCCTGATCAAATCACAGTATTAACTGAGTACATTCGTAACGGACTTCTATTTTAAAACAATGCAATGACCTCATCTTTTCTGCTCATAACAAAAAAATCATTTTCATATCAATTTTAAATTCATCTATACATCAACAAACTTTCATCGCATTTTTACACATGAAAACTCTCTCACTCATTCACATGTGATTTGCCTCTTGTTGCTATCGTGTCCCTCTTTCTCCCTACTTAGATAACTGATAAAACTCATGCTCCCTTGTAGATAGTAGTAAGTACACACTTAAACATTCTCTGAGTTGCCTTCTGATACATAAAATTTATCTTAATGGAGTCAATAAAACTTACAAGCCACTACCAATGAATAGTGTCAGAGAAATGTCTTATATGCAAGAATTACCCAATTTGCGTCGAATATAGTTTGAAAATGTGTCACTTATAACTGATATTATTTCAAACTAGTGAAAAAAAATCATGTAAATACAAGTTTCCAGAACAATCTGACAATAGAGAGTTCCTAAAAAACATTTCATAAGTTGGAATGGTGTAAAGCGACAAAGCAGTTACTACTAATTTATATGGGAAAAACTTCAGAGAATCCCCAAACCCCTCAAAATGGTGAGAATGATATGTCAGGCTGATTCATTGAAGGTCTTGGTGGTGGTAGGTACAGAAGACAGATGGTAAGAAGAGAGAGAAAGAGGGTGTTCACTGCCTCTATAATAGCTGGCTGTCAAACAGAAGCTGAACACTAATGTGCCTTTCTTTTTTAAATGGCATAAAGTGAACTTCAAAAAGTATTTGAATTCGATCAATTGTATTTTTTCAAGGCAGAAACTGAAAGAGTTGTTTCAATGTCAAAGTTCAGAGTTAAAAATGGTGGCAAGAAGATATTTTCATCAGCAAACTTGTTACCATAAAGACTGAAAAGCAAGAAAATTGCTTGGTTATATAAGTAGATTTTATTTGAAATTAATGTCAGGCCAGAAAAGAAAAGATAAAAAGAGTTCTTTCTTTCTTCAAAGTCTCACCAGTTGATTAGAAAATTGATAAGGACATAATCGAACCCAAATATATTGATGTCTGTAATGGCTTTTATAACACCGGTTGTTATTGAACAGTCATTGACTTCCAATGAAAATCAGAAGGACCGAATTACTTGGAACTTTTCTCTGTTGTTTTTGATGAGACAAATTTTGATGGAAGACGAATTGGCACCTCCTTAGTCTTCATCATTTTTTGTCTCCTGACTATGCCTTCATTTGTTTTCGTTTGACTTTCAGACTGTCAGTCAATGGATCTTGGCTTCAATTTACCGATTCTAATTAATGAACTAAATGTAAATCAGGAGATATAAAAATAGAAAGTAGCAAAGAAAAAAAAAAAAGGAGAAACGGAAAAAAAAACCCAAAAAACTAGAAAATGAAAAAAATGCAGAAAAAGGCCAGAAAATATCAAAATTGAATGAAAAATTAATGAAGGACTTTAAGAAGAGGAATATGACTGTAAAAATGCTATTACACCAGTTTATACTGGATCGTCTTCACTATTCTTCTTTAGAAGAACATGATAAACAAGTCTGTTCTCCAGAATTCTCCAATGAATTAGAAGGATTTAAATGATTTCTGATAGAATTTTTATGGAATAGAAATTATAATGGTGGTGTAGTGCTGTGGTAATGGTGGTTCATTTCAGTTTTGGGTGGGGAAACTGTGTCTCCTGTCTATATGCTACTAATATTTTCTATTAGAACAATTCACTGATGGGAAAAATTAGCCCATACATGCACTCATCCCGAATATCTTCAAAACGTCTCTAATGTTGGAAGGATTTTCGGGAAGAGTGTAAGCCCCATCCTTGAAAGCAGGTAACCAAGCACTCCTTCATTTCTTTTTCATAAGCGCCACACAATTGGTTAAGGGTATAGGTCTGGCAGTATTAGAGAACCTGAATCTTTCTGAGTTTTTGATAAAGCTCTGTACTTATTGATCTACCATTGTGTGTATTAAAGGTATGAAAAACAGGGGAGAGAGATAGAAGGGAAGAATTGAAAAGAGTGATTCTGAGATGATCCTAATCACCGGCCAAGAATGTTTAATGTTCTTTGTGATGCGTTGTTACCAGCAACATCTCAATTTGTGGAGCATATAAACAAGAAAAAAAAATTATAAATGGTTGAAATTAGTTTGTTGTCTCTCTGTTCATTAAATTTTGTGGTAGTCACAAAAGATCCATTGTTTTTAGATTGTCAAGGCTCAAATGTGACAGCAAACAGAGAGGATATATGATTGACAAGGATGACAATATTTATGATTTGCAAAAATCACAAAGGTCTAAAAAGGTCACTGCTTGAAAATTCATTGAATTAACTCCCAAGTGCATATGAAAAAATTGTATATTATTATAGCTTGGGATAACTTCTGATCTAAGTTACCTTCCTCTGACTTAGAGATTTTTTATTTATTTTCTATTCTATTCACAAAAGAGTTCCATTATTGTTTTTGTTCTATTCATAAGAGAGTGTCACCGTCAATTAGGAGCAGTTTCAAGTAGTCTATGAATTTGAGAGTTAAAGATTTTCAAGTTGAATGGTTAGTCAAGTGATGACATTTTTATGATAAACAGCAACACTTTTGAATTATTACTGCATAAAAGCATATGTATTCATATCTTTCCAATATATTTATACCTTTCCTTCAGTCTGCTCAGATAGTGTATTGGTCAGCACGCCTAGCTCACATGCAGAAGGTCTAGGATTTGATTCCCAGTATGAGTGAAAAGTGTTAAAAATTCTTCATTAGGACAAATTTCCTTGTGCACTTTAAGCTTCATGAGTAGGGTGAAGGTATCCCTTAAGTGGGAGAGCATCCTAGTGATCATAAAAAATTGTATACTTGTAGTGCTTCACATTATACCTTTCCTACAGTGAACTTTAGCGGATAACCAATAAATTACCATATTTTCATCATATGACGTGTTCTGTCTTGAGAGGCAGACACTTTTATCAGTTATTTACTAACATTATTCCACTACACGAATAATGTAAACAGCCAGCCACTGAGATGTTTAATGTCGATTTGAATAGATAAGAGCATTAAAATAACCCCAAAGTGTGGAGGGCTATATAGATCAGCGGAAAAAAGTAGGGGAGCATTTCATTTTTTTGAGAATATGCCTGCAAGAATCGAGGTGTGTCTTATATGGTCTTGTATTTTATATGCCATGAAATACTGTAACTTAAGTTTGTAAGTCCTACTAAAGGTCTTTATAAGTATTTTATAGTTAAATCTTATGAGTTATATGGTTTATCGAATATGAATATTTGTATTTGGATGAGTCATTTATTAGAGAAATCACTTAGTTAATATATTTTTTTCATTTTTGAATGTATGATTCCAAAAGAAATGAAAATATTAAATGCATTTTGAAGCTTTCTTTTTTTTCTTTGGTCTATGATAACACAGTACGACATATTTTTTACCTTTTTTTGTTCTTGAATAAAGAGGATTATTTCCCAATTGATTATGTCTAAGAAGTGTAGAAAGCGTCAATTATTCCATTCAAACTTTGTGACCAGGATGATGATAATTTAGAATCTGTTTTCCAGTTGGGCTATGGGTAAATTTGCATATTTTTAATCATATCCCAACAGGTCCAAAATATACGCCATCACTGATGCCAACTAACTTGTTCCCTGATGAATATAAATGCCCACAAACTATCTGTTAGATTGACACTTTGGAATTCAGCATCCACACCCAAGGCTCCAAATATCACTATCATTAAGTGGGCATTAGAAGTTCCATGCCAAAGATTTGAATGAATCTCCCATCGAAAGCAAAGAATGGGATTTATCTAATAGCCAATGATAAATAGTGTTATCCATATCAAGCATATATCTTCTCTGTTTGCCATGACATTTGAGCCTTGACAAAACAAAAGCAATGGATCCTTTGACCTGCTACTTTAAATTGGAGGTTTAAACTCAGGATCATTGAGTGATTTGTCCGATAAACTCATCCTGTTAACAAGAATTGATACAGAGGCAGAGAGAATTATTATAGGTTCAAATTCCAGACTGATAAAGTATGAAACATATCCAAACCTTGCATAAATGAATCACCATAGCTTGTGCATGTACCAGAACTAATCATCTAAAATATAGATCTTTTATCAAAAATTATCTTGAAAAAATAGATCTTTTATCAAAAATTATCTTGAAAAAATAAATCTTTTATCAAAAATTATCTAAAACATGCCAGCGCAAGATTTGATTTGATATTGTTAGTCCAAAATGACCATAGAGACTCCAAAAATATTGTATTGGAAAAAAACAACAAAAAAAAAACTGGCGATCCCGAAAGAGGACCTTACAGACATGAGAAGTGAAAAAGATGCTAAAACAAGCGCATGATGTCCTAAGGCAATTTTCTTGTTATTATTAGATAGCTGGATAATTTCAAAAAATTATCTTTCAGCAAAACGTGCTATGACTATATATATATATATATATATACAACTATATATATATAGATATGCAGATAGATAAATACATGTGTGTGTGTATATATTTATATATATATATATGTATATATATATATATGATAAGTAAATATATATTTATATTTATATATATATATATTCCTTATAATTGTTTTTTAAAAACCTATTTGAATAATCTTATAAAGAGTAAAACAAAATACACTTTGGAATGAGCAAATAATATCTTATAATTTTTGTATGAATATATATATATATATATATATATATATGGCCAATTTCATAGACAATATAGAAGCATGAAAGTTTTGAAACTGGATCATATTTTTTCAGTTCCATGTTTCAAGAAATAAGAAATATAGAACAACATAAGATTAGAAATTCCAAACAACAATAACCTCACATCATCCCCCCCCCTCTCTGGACCTTGTTATTTGCAAAATTTTATCATTTTTCTCATTTGCATATGACAACAAGAGAAAACAATTGAATTTTAAAACTTTCCTGTTTCCATGCTGTCTATCAAATTCACTCTTATATCGGATAAATCTCATTCATTTCCTCACAATAAGTATATATTAATATTAGGGAAGATTTGAAGTTGTCTTTAAAAATACTTTAAATAGAGCTACGTAGATGAATAAATAAAACAAATATATATTTCCTATATATATATATATATATATATATATATATATATATATATATACATATATATATATATATAGAGAGAGAGAGAGAGTGATAGATAAAGTATTCATGTGAGTTTAAGGGTATAATATGTTATATATATGAATGTATACATAAACATTCATGAAATATATCAGGTTCTCATATGATATAATAAATCCTAAGTAGTGGTTAATTAAGCAACATGATAATTACTAACTTCATTTTTCAAAATTTGAATCCCTGAATCAACTAACTCAGTTTCAGAGTCTTCCGTGATATTTGTCTAATTAACGAGAAATTCTTACCTTAATTTAATGCTCCAGCTTGACCCTTCTTGACCCTTTAGCTAGTTTGTTACATGATATGATTTCCTTGATAATTATGTAAACACAAGTCCAAGAAGTCTATGAGCAACCCTCGGGCGTTGTTGGTTTGAATTTCATGGCTCAGGCAGGCTGAACAAGTTCTTGACATCATAGAGTCTTTCGTAGAAAATATTTTGTTTATCCAATACTCTTGATGATATGATATGTTGCAAGCTGTTCTGAACAAAGGTGAATGGTTATTTTGTACAGGCTTGATTCATAAAATATCAAAGAGAGAGATAGGATGAAAAAGCAGAATAAATGGAAAATTAGGTAATGTTTTTAGTGAGAGACTATCAAATAGGGTTTTCGTAATGATAATTCTACGAGCAATTCTGTACCATTCTTATCTATTGAAATACTAAACTATTAGAAACTGTCAATCAGAAGTTTCAAAGGTTTCTTCAGTTTTTCAGCTAGTTTGCCTAACTAGATATCTATCATGCATACAGGCCATGATGTTTATAAGCGTTCGATAGAGTAAGCTTGAACTTCAAAGACAAGAAAATACCACTAGTTTTAAAAGAAAGTGGGTACAACCAGTGCATCCTCTTGAAAGTCACCTATGGAGCTGAAATATGGAGCCTGACTTCTTCTTCTCCTCCTCCTCCTTCTTCTTTTTTTTCTTCAATAGCTCTTGGTCGACCATATATATTCTGAATTTGAAATTATTTTCATCATAAAACTTGACTTGAAGAT
>OY735205.1:60268202-60340702 GCA_963457665.1 Thysanoteuthis rhombus
ATGATGATGATGATAATGATGATGATATAAGTAGTAGTATTAGTGGTAGTAGAGTTCTTCTAGTTTTCATCTTCAGTCAGAATAGAACAGATCAAATCTCAACATGTCAAAATTGACTTATACAAAGTATCAATAGCCAAGTATCTTATGAAGCTGGAAGAGGTACTTGAAGGATATTTCCTAGATCTTTCAGTGACAATTGAATGAAGTTCATTAAAATCTATTTTTAATCTTCATTGTTGAGATGTACATGGGAACTGGTCAGAATGTCCAAGAGGTACAGGGGAACAAAAAGGTTGGGAACCCTTGCAACAAGATCTCTTGAATAAGCAATTCAAGATTATGTTCCTCAGAATTTTTTCTTTTAAAAAAAAAAAATTTCAATCTAAAAATTGTATTCATCAAGAAAACGAAGATCTTTTGAAAGACCTACCATACACTATGCCATAACTAACAATTCTCAGTATTCCAGATATCAAGAAAATGATGTCATTTTATACAGGGTTCAAGAAAATGTGCTGTCACAAGATACAATTTATTGGATTGGTAATATTGTGACTTGCTTTTTTCTAAAACTGAACTATGAATCTCATAAATTACAATCCTTTATTCTTGGTATTGGGCTTTCATTTAACAGAAGCTATTGAACCTTTTCATGACTCGTATAACATATATATCCCAAAATTTCTATTGCTGTTTAGATATATATGTCCCATAGATCTCTTTTAGGAGTCATCTGGAACTGTCTTTCGATAAAGGCATCAAACACCGTCATAGGTTATTCTTGAAATCGTTAATGTATCATGTATTTCTGTGATTAGACATTATAATTTCCAAAGAAAGTTGTTTAAATATCATTTTGGCAGATTCATGCTTAAGCCTTCTTCAGATGCGCAACCTGTGAACTTGAGCAGACCCAGCCAAAGCTCAAAATAAAGTTGGCCAATTCCCTTTTCCATGTGAACAACTGCTACACCAGTGAGCATCTCCAAAATGATACCCATACCAGGTAAGATTCTAAAATTTTCAACAATAAGAAAAAAAAAAGCATGAATTGAACAGAGAATCTGATAGCTAAAGTCAATAATCTCACTGAAAGTCATCCATTGTAGGTATATCAGAAATACTGATTGATGGCTAGATAATGAGATGTCATTTCCAATGACTGGTTGTGGAGTTGAGGCATCAACACTTAAGCTAGAAGACATATGTTACCAAAATCTGATAGTGGAATAAGGAGAAGAAAGGAAAATATGTATTTGGTTCTGTAGCAGCTGGAGACCAGAACAGAAGCAACTGACTTTGAGGAACAAATGCAGATTTGCAGACAATTGAGGAAAAGATGTCAGCAGAAATAAATAAAGAAAAGGAAGAAAGAAAGAAAGATAAACTAGATTTTTTTGTTAAATACCAGACAATCCTTGCATAAAACCATTGCAAGATCTGGGAGGAAGAAAGGAAAAAAATAACACAGACAATTTTATAAATCCATCTATCTATATATATATATATATATATATATATATATATATATATATATATATATATTTACGCACATTTACATGTGTATGTATGTACAAATATATATGTATATAACTGTTTCATTGAAAGAGACAAATAGACCAAGAGTAAACGAGATGAGGATTTGGTGGGAAAGCAATTATTTGGGCCTTTGCAATACTGGCGGCTGTCTAGCTCAATGGTAAGAGCATTACTACGTTGAAGCAGATACCCTATAGGTCACAAGTTTGATTCCTGCAGCAACCCCATTTTTTATATATATATATATATATATATATATATATATATATATATATATACGTATGGGTCTGTCAATATATTGAATCACCACAGTCCCCCAAATAAGGGCAACAAATTCTTCAGAGAATCTACCTCTATTTATGTGTCAATGTATGTGCATTAAAAAGTGCTCCTGGTTGCATTTTTTTTTTTCAAAAGAGTGCTTTTTTGAATCTCTACTGTCATTTTGGACCAACAATGCATTAATCTTGTGCTGGTATTTTAAAGATGATTTTAGATAAAAGATCTATGTTTTTTTAGATAATTTACAAACTTTTTAGATGATTAATTCTGGTGCATGCTTGGGCTATGGAGTGTTTGTGTATATATATATATATATATATATATATATATATATATATATATATATATATACATATATACATAGAAATATGTATACGTTGATTGGTATGGTTACTGTGTACTAAAATTTTGCATACGGTTCAAAACCTCACTGTTTAAGTTAGTGCTATAATTCAATGTTTTTTCCAGCTTTTACTTAGTAACATTAATTTGTAAAGCAATACCTTAACAGTATTACATCAAAACCCAAACTAATCAGAGCTGCATTGTTCAAGCTATTGCTCTTTCTCTCTCTCTTTATCTCAATCTCTCTCTATATGTATTTATGTGTGCATTAGTATACATATATATATATATGTGTACGGGATATATATATATATATATATATATAGATAGATATATATATATACAGATAGATATATATAGATATATATTTTTGTGTTTGTGTATACCTATATATATTGAAAAAATAGAGAAAAAAAACTTTCTGTTATCTGCTCTTCCAAGGTAGACACACAAAGAAATGCTGAACTTTTTAAATCAATATTAGGCACAAATATTTCCCTTGAAATATGTGCATGAATGGTTACACATTATGGCGCTGGATTTAGTATGCCAGAGGACAAGAACGGTTTTGGCAGAAAGATGAATGGCATCGTAAAGTTAAAATATCAATGACATCGACTTCTGCTGCAGAAAGAATGGATGGAAGCAGCCAAGAATCAATTGTAGAGCTCTTGATTCTGTATCATCTTTACTTGACTCAGGTCGCTTCCTTCCACTCGAATGTTGCAGCACAGTGTTATATACATCCGAGATCGAATGGCACTATATACGTATACGTTTCAAGATACGGATGTATGGGTTTATCTACGAATTTTGCGTATGAATATATATATATATATATATATATATATATATATATATATATATATATATATATGTGTGTGTGTGTACTGAGTGTACGTGCTTTTTGCATATTATCATTTTATATATATATTTATATTGAGAGAGAGAGATACTTGTTGTGATTGAGTACAAGTACTTATCGTGTGTGTGTGTACTGAGAGTATTTACTTTTTGTGTGTGTAATATCTATCTACCTGTTTTTCTCTCTCTCTCTCTATACATACATATGTGTATAAAAAGACAGAGATTCTTTATGAGCCTGTTTGAATGTTTACACACACCAACACACACACACATATATATATGTATACACAAATGTGTAGGTCAGAACATGTAAAATTAGCAGGTTTGATCATAAAATGACCTACATTCATATTGATCATATGTCTTTCAAGCTATTAGAGCTCTCCTCTAAAAAAATTGCTAATTGTGCCTTCTAAGGTTCTTCTCTAACAAACATGATCTACACAGAAACAGAAATTTTAATCTTTTCAGATCAATTGTCAGTAATCAGTTGCAATGATATGTTTCAGAGGCATCCTCTCCTCTCTATAATAGGTTCTGTCCATCAGTAAGTTAGTATATCTATCTCCTTATTGTTTCACAGCTGTTTCAAGTCAGATTTTCTTTAAACTTAAAAGAAAAGTTTTCCCTCAAAAGGATGCTTCTTCCCTCAGAGAAATCTTCCACTTAGAGTCACATTATCTGGCATTTGTATTTCATAATGGATGTCTCTTTGAACTCTTGGTTTTTCTTATTACATATTAATACTTATGTTTATACTAGTTTGCTATAAAATCTTTGAATAGTTAAGACTTTTTTTATTTTTCATCAACATGAGGAACAAAATGCACATGAGTGTAAATTAATACAAGATACAGTAAATGGTTAGTCACTTGATAGAAACTGTCATGTGACCAATGTCTTTTAGCCACATGCCATGTTGGGAGTGAGCAATTGAAAATTCAAAAAAGAAGTGATCAATTAACAAGTCACTTCTCTTGCCTTTCGTTGGATCACTGAAAAAAACTAGAGTGAACACTGCCAATCTAAAAAGCCAATTTAGCATAAACTTACAATGTAAATTGTACCCAACTACTAAAACTTATGGAGGATTTAAAAAAATGAAAATAAACATTTTTTTCTGAACATAATATGAGTATATATTTAAATTTTCAGCTCTGTACATGCAACGCATATATACATGGCCAGCCAGACCATCTTAAAAACTGAAGAAAGCTATGTCAACAGTTTTGGTTGACAGTTTCCAAGTGTATATCAAGTTTTGGGGAGGGTATTTTTCAATAAATCCACTTTTGGATTGATAGCGATTGGGAAATTTTTTATGTTTTTAAATTTCATATTCTAGCTTTAGGATCATTATTCGCTGGTTATTACAATTTTTCCTGCAAAAAAAAGAAAGTTTGCGATCATGCATTTGAATGCTCAAGTATTAAGAACATCAAGAATTGCCTTGAGACCAGCATTTACAAATATTAAGCCAAGATTTGATTTGTTGTGCAAAGATTAACTAACACATCCTTCTCACTTAAAGTGGGTTGTTTTTTCTGTTTTCACTAAATTTAGATATAAAAATCAAGAAAAGTTAGTTCTTATTGTTTTTGTGAAAAAAATATTGATAAGGTCTGCGTCAAATTCACAAAAAAGTGGGGGCTCATGACCAATATCTCTTAATAAAAGGGGGTCATGATTCATGGAGTTTGGGAATGCCTCTTTTACAGAACACATCCTGTAGTACTTCCAATCTTAATATCTTTTTCTCGATGTTATAAACAGTTTATTGTAATTTAAAGGACCCGGTACAAAGTGATCACAATAATGGGCATTCTCTTTTTTACATACTGAAGGTTGTAAATAATGATTCATCAATGCTGAGTCAAGGTCCCAGTCAATGAACATTAACATATATCAATAGATGAATAACTATGTCACCTTGACATGCAACTCTTTTTCCTTCATGCTTGTGGCTCTTAATAATGGCTTAGCGCAAACCAGGAAATAAAATGACCATTTGGACCGGAACAAAAGAAGACCAAAAAAAAATTTATCCTTCCTTGCGGAAACATTTTCACTAGGGAACAAAAGGCGATTAGGAAAAAACCGAGGGTAAACTTAGGTGCAATATTACCGCATTTCAGAACATGTCAGAACATGTGCCCGTACTTTGTTTTTTGTCTTTTTTCGTATTGGGATCGTACGAACAGAGTTGTTTTGTTATTCTTTCCAGTCTGATAATGCATAATATGGATAATCTAAGAGCCCAATTCCCACAGTTAATAGCCGTTAGTTCGAGCAAGAGAATGAACAAAGGTAAATTACTTTATTTGTGTTTGTGCGCATGAATACTTCCTAATAAAAAAAGAAACTCCCTTGTGCAATTATCGATACCTGAACATCTATTCATATGCCTTCGCTCAGGTGTGACTAGATGATTGGAAAGGTGAGTATGTATGGATATTAATGGATGTTTTATTCAATTATACATATCATATTGTATATGATCATACCCACTTATATAGACATATCATATATGGATGATATGGATTATAAGATGAATAGTTTATTGGGGTTCTGCTCACTCTAACTCAACCCCCTCCCCATTACTGTCCATATTGAAACTCAGTAGATGGATGCCTAGTCATAATACCAGTGTAATATTTGCGAAGTTTTTTTAATCAATTGACCAGCTTATATACAATACATTCACAAAGGAAAAGTGAGCATACTCATACATAAATATGTCAAAAGATGTTTATCAATTATACACATGAATCTATCTCTCTCAATATAAATATATATATACATATATAACTGATGATTGTAGAGATAATTATCAGATTTCGTCTGATGTAAACTGTCCAATCTAACAATATGTATATATATGTTTGTTATCAAGAAATGGATATATAATCTGACAGAATGATTATAAATTGTGTTATGAACTAAAAGTCTAATTTGAAATGATCTTCTGTTATTACACAGAAAATGCATATGGCCTAGACAGTGTAAATAGCTTGAACAATTAGAGAAAATGTGGCTCTTATTGTAATCAAACTAGAGACCGCAATTTATTTTCATATATGTATATGTATATATATATATATATGTATATATATATATATATATATATATATTACATGTACTTATGTACATCTATATAGAAATACAGATATTTTCATATTGCTTTTAACAAAAGTCAACGAGACCACTTTGTTAACCATCACTCTACTAGCTGGAGGAATATCTAGATGGAATAAAATGTTGAATCAGTAAGTCCATAGCCTGACACTGTTGTTAGCTAGAATTTGTTAGTGAAATTTCCATTGCATAGGATTCTATTCAATTAATTGAGAAATTTTTGGTGAAGCCCATAGACAAGGATGAAGAAGATTATGTTGGAATAGAAATACCTGTCGTATGAAATAAATGCTTTATTTATCATTATAGACATTATGCATCTGTTTTTATCCACAAAATGGATGAAAATGTTCATCTTATTATGTGGCTATTTAGCAAATGAGAAAGAAATTGCACTTCACAATGCATATAAAGATATTATGCATTCTAATATACCTTTCTAATAATCAGTGCTACCCAGAACAGACCAGTTTATGCTCTGGGGCTGGGTTTTTGGTTATTCATGTGTTCTTACATTATTATACCAATGAATCTATTTGGATTTCGCCAGCCCTTACTGTTCGTTTTAGAAAATTAAAACTTTACTCACACACTCCTTTCAATGAGTAGGGAAAAATTATTTTTTTCTGTTCTTAAGGAAAATTTCCCTCAAAAATAGGTTTTTAGTGAGGGGGGTTCAATATGCAATGTAAGTTGTTGCTAAATTGGTCACTAGTTGGTGCTTGCTTGTTTTTTGAAATTTCAAACCTTTTTAAGTGATCACAGCCAAACAGAAGGCAAAAGAAGTAACTTATTAATTGATAAGTCTTTTTTTTCACAACCTTTTTAATTGGTTACACTCAACACAGCGAATATGGGGACAGATCAGTGATTCATAATTTTTTTGTGTATATTTTTTTTTTTTTTCCAAGGCCCCTTTCTAACATGCTCTAGGTCCCACACCAGCTTAATCCAACACCGGAACCAAAACGAAAAATGACACGTTTCAGGCAGGAGAATATAGAGCTTTACTTAGTCCCGATAATGAGAAGATTGGTTGATGTTGACGACTCATGGAATTATATGAATTATACACGGAGGAGCGAGCTGAGGGCGGGCAGTTTACTGATGGGTATCCATGCATATTTGTGAGGCCTGCTGAGTGAAAGCCTACACCCATTCAGTAAGCCGTGGGGGGTTAGAGAAGCCGTAGAGGAAAGAGGAGACATCCCCAGCACATCAAAAGCTTAGCCCCCTTCAGATTTAAATGATGATCATACTGGGTTTAACCAGAAGAGATCATAAATAGGGGTGAGGTCCCTTTATAATCTCTCTTGGTGTTAAGTGAGGTTCCTATCAATTACTGGATGAAGAAGTTAAGAGGTACAGAAAATGAGTATAGGTAGCTAGCCTTCAGCAGGATTAGTTTTGTAAATTATTATTACATAATAGATAGGATCAGCTATGTATATCGGGGACTCACAGTGCTCTAGAACCCCTTACTGCACTTGTTCACTTCAGTCATCCCTGATTGGGCCTTTTTCTTTGATCCTTAACCATTTCATTCCTACATACAGACTAGTTTGCAGGGTCTAACTGTGAGCCCCCACCGAACCCATCAATATTTTAAAGATTTTTTTCTCGATTTTTCTGGTTTCTTCTGATTTATTGCGATCTCAGAGCCCCAGGGTCCCAACGCAGTAATGGGCTCTTTGCGTCTCATACGCCACCCCACCCATTTCAATCACTGATCAGGAATCACAAATCTTTCTTCATTTGTTAGCTAAGAGAATAATTAAATGAGTGAATTGGTCACAAGAGAACTTCTACTTATTTATCATTAAGATGGTTCTTTCTCTGAGGGTGATGTATTTAGTCCGGACACTATTTCAGTCTTGAGAATTACAGGCAGCATTCACTTCCTAAGTGACTCAGTAATCCTGCTGTGAATAAACTAATATTTGGGCCGGAAGCTGTCTTGAGTCTATTGGTTTTGTAAAGTGAGTCTCTTTCTAATTTCTGCCAATTAACATAAGCATTAATTTTGTAGATGACCAAATGTTTAGGCTCGAAGGTATTTTTTTTAGCTTACACAGAAATTATACTGTAATAATATACTTTCTCTGTAGAAGCCGTTATCAATGGAGAATCTGTTGGGGCTGAAGTTGGTTCATCGCTTTCTCTTCTTTTCCAGTACATAAGTGTTTATACACATATATATATACATACATATATATCCATGAATGTCCACAAGGTGGAGGTGAAAATGGGGCATTTATTACTCCCCTGAATTACGCCCTCTCAGCTAGGGTGAAGGGGTGTAAATGTTAGAACTTTATAATCAATGAAGGATAATGGTGCTATACTATTGTTTTGTATAATCTTAATTCAATGTACACGTATAAAAAGTTACTTTTATTTTTTATCAAGTGTCAGTGGATGCCCATGTACATACCAGTAGTGAATTGGGAGGGAAGTGTACTGGGGTACAGAGTATACCTTTTTCTCACTTTCCAGGTTTTGTATGTTCAATGTCTACTAATGGAGACATTACCATAAACCTAGTTCCAATAACCCATTCCAATCACTGATACATCCATACATACGTTAAGGCATATTATTAACTCTTAAATTCATAAACTGTTTTATACCACTCCTAAACACAGTGGAACTCTCCAATGAATAGAATTTTTTAAAAAAATTGAACTCTTTGTGAATGGAATTGATAAAAGATATAAAAATTTACCTAAAAGTAAAAGAGAAATAACTTTGATCAGTAGTTATTCCTTTGATTTAAGATTTGAATAGTTGAAAATTAATTCAATAGTTAAAAACAACAGATAAAGTTTGTCTATATAATTTACTTTTTCTTGTTCATGGACAAAGATGTTGAATTTATAATTTTAAGAACTTCGGAAAGTTTTTGCATAGTTTTGATTTTGTTTTGAAACAGCTTGTCTGCAAAACCAAAAAAAACTAACAAACATATTGAAGAGAGAAACCTCATCTGTCGTTTTAACGATATATGTTTGAAAGAAAAGTTGCTGCCTAGATACACTGTATCAAAATATACATACATACATGCATACATACTTACATATCTTTTCATGGAATGTCCTTTGCAAAATGTGTATGCATGTATATAATTGTGTCAATGTTTGATCCAGTTTGTGCAAAGATAACATCTGAATATATTTGAATGCCAGTGTTTTCATTAAATGAAACATCCTCACGGATGGCCGCTTTTCCATATTTATTAAAGTTAACGAATCAATAAAAGCAGGAAAAACACGAATTGATGAAATGTTGATATATTTAAATCTATAAATATTTATATTTGTACAAGAATTCTGCAACTCTTTGAGGATCTGATCATTGATTCCTTGATTCCTCATCAATGACGCCAGTAAAGGAAAATCTCTTTGTGATTAAGAGGATAGGACTTCAAAATTGTATTATTGAAATCAAGCAAATGTTTCATGCACACTTAAATGATTCGATGAGTGTGTGTATAATCATGTCTTCCTTCTGTTGAATATGACTGTCAACAACAAGTATACTCATGATGCGTATCAGACTGATTTTTGCCCGTTACAAGTATACTTGCAGTAAATATTCAGTGGTCAGGGAAGTAAAATGTGAGTTTTTCATTATTTCAAGTACTTGATCATGAGTTTCATTTCGGTATTGGCCAAACTTTTGAACATTAAGCGGCACAATGCATATAACAATGATAATAATCTTTTATACAATCCTCGACCCAAATGAAGTCTAATAATATAAGAAACATCTGACACATTGAATTCCTAAAACAAAATTCTACTTCAATTCAAATCTAATATTCACTATCTGTATTGGTGAAATGGGTATCTTTCTCTCAACATTCCCCTCTTACGCAGTGGTAAGGGTGTCTACAACCAATGCATAGTACTGATTATCACCAATGGAGCTGAAACATAGAACCTTACCAAAAGATTGACCCTCAAACTGAGAACTAGGCAACATGCACTTGATAGAATCATGCTCAACCTCACATGGAGAGACCATAAGACATCACAGCATATTAGAGAAAAGACAGGAGTCCGAGATCATAGAAACAGCTGGAAAACTCAAATAGCAATGGTCTGGTTATGTTGCAGGAATGGTAGACAGCCGATGCACATCATGACTCATAACATTGATCTCCAGAGATGATATATGAAACAGCGGCAGGCAAAATATAAGATGACTTGACAAACTAGACCAGTCCAGGAAGTTTTGCTCTACACAACGCCATGATAGAGAGGTCTGGCAAAACCTGGGAAAGGTTGGCAAATTCTGGGGAAGATCCTATGAAGCTAAAAGACTGATAATGATAATGATGATGAACTAATCTGATAAATCAAGTGCAGGAGGATAAGAAATGAATAAGACTTCACTTATAGTAGTGACACAAAGTAGATTTATATTCACATTTTAGATTGAAGTTAAAATAGGAATCTATGCACATTCTGAGAATTTGTCATAAAATTCCTCATGATATGAGATGTACTAGGCTTGTCAATGGTATACTGAAATGGTTCAAAAATTTGATAAGCTACATTTAAAAAAAAATGAATTATATCAAATTGAAACTCAAATTCTGGATATGAATTTTTCACCTTATGATTACCTTATTGACTATATATATATATATATATATATATATATATATTACAAATCAGGTTTGCAATATAGCATAATATATTGTAATATAAAGCAATGTCTGATATGTAATGGATTCATTTTATAGAGTGCTTGATACATTCAACTTAATACTCTGAGAGTCAAGTTGTTTAAGAGTAGAGCTGGAAATATAATAAATGAACATAATAAATATAATATCCTATCATATACATATATATATGTGTGTGTGTGTGTGTGTGTGTGTTAATATCCGACAGAATAATCACTGAAACTTTTATTCGAAAAGAACTCCTTTTATTACAAAGAGAGTTTCACTTTGCCTAGACTACATAAATACAATTAAGTATCAAAGAAATGGAGCTGCTGTAGGAATTGAACCTGTGACTAATAGGGTTGCCCCTTCAATGTAGCACTGCAATAATGCAAAGGCCCAAAGAACTTGAAAACATAATCATCATGTTGAAAGAAACAAATAGAGCAGATATAGACCGAGAATAAACGAGATGAGAATTTGGAGTGAAAATAGTTAGGTAGCCAGCCATGCAGAAGCACTTAAAAACTGAATAAAACCATGTTGGCAGTTTTGGCTGATGGTTTTTAAACTTCTTTTGTAATATGCAACAAATCTATTTAATTGGAATTATATGTTGGCAACTCTCAACCTTGGCTGCTACGAACATGTATTTTTTTTGTTTTTAATATTGAGAGTATTTTAGTATATAGTATACCTACACAAATTTATACACGTATACCCTTATAATAATATGCATTTTTGTCCATATATTCAGCATGATGATATAGATGAAATCATATAATTATGTAAATATCTTGTATTTATAAATTCTTCCAAGTTTCTGTATGTGGGGTTATATACATAAATCAGTACGTGTTCCTAACAAATTGTTTTTGTATCTTCAAGTACCAGTCCCAGTGTTTGTATCCATATTCACCAGGTAGTTTATTCAGGTACACTACCTATGTTTGTGAGTATGTGCGTTTTATGAGCAGGCGAGAGAGAGAGAGAGAGGCAAGATTAGGGCAATGGCTGGTTCTTCAAGCAGCTGCTTCTTTTAATCAAACCGTGTCCAGAGAATTGTCAAACATTTTCCCTTACAATTAAGAGGCAGGTGAGATCTCATGTACGCTGAGTTCAACCAATCAGTTGTGGCTACTGGTGGGGATTGCCTTCATGAATATGCATGAGACCTCTCCTGCCCCTTATTTTTCGAACATTTCTTGTGAATTTGATCTGGAATCACTGCTCTCAGTGATGCCTGGACTGTCACTAACAAGAGGAAAATCTGTTATTATTAGAAGCAAATATGATATAATGTCAACAACAGCAACGCTAGTCTGTTGACATGTTTCAACGAGCTTCTCTAATTGGTCGACTTCATGCCAGAAACTGTGAGCGAGCACTTGATTGAAAAATTGCTTTGGCACAGTGAACCGCCTGATGTAGCTCTGGTGGAAGAAGTAGCCATTCAAAGACACGGAATTCTATCACTTTCCGTTGTATTTTTAGATCGAGCTTATGGAAGTGCAGGGTGGCCAAGCAGATAATTACTCGGAAATGGATACGGCATTCCAAGTTCAAACTCCTGCTGGGACAGTTTTCACTCATTTTGGACTAATACCCAAGAGAAAGGCATGAATCTATCTTTCCCCTACAGCTATGGGTCAAATAGCGCAGAGCTAAGTGAGTTACACCATTTTAAGCGCTTGTCACCTTTAAGTCCAAATCAAGAATTGCAAAAAGGCTGAATAAGAAGGAATACGATAAATAGAAACTAAACAGAGATGACTGAAGCTTAGGAAAAGTAAGGAGATGAGTGTTGCCCTTGAACTAATTAAGCTTGTGCTAACTAGATTCTGTTAGACACTGACATGAATATATGGAAGATTTGGTGGCATTACAATCTTCTTTAAATATTACTTCTTTGAGTAAAGAGGAATTCTTTGGCAAGTTCTAAACGTCTGATAGATTTACCTTGACTCATAGAAGTATGAGTTGACTCGAAGGTTACCATCTTTGAAAATAGAAACAACAAGAAAGATTGTTCATGTAAGTAAGGTCTCTAATCTTCCAAGTTAATTCAAGGCCATGCAACTGGTTCTTCAGATATTGCAAAATGGCTGAATACTTTCTGGACAAACATTTTGTATATATACGCGCACGCATATATATATATATATATGGCATGCTATAATGAATAAAAATAAGGGTGAAATAATGAGGTTTTTCAAAAACAAATGTAAAACTACAGGAAGGCAAGTTAACTGAATTTTCATGTAAACTCCTGGGGATTGACACCAGCAAATAATTGTAGTTCAGTAATTAGAATGTGAAAAATAAAAATGAAACTTTGTTTGCCATAGGATACTCATGAGAAGTTCATTATAGATCCTGATGTTTCCTTCAGTTGAACATTTTGAAAAATTGTCTTCTTCACCTGATAGCACCAGTGCTACCTTGAAAAATATAGTACTAAAATTTATTATTGATGGTTTTTGTTCGAAGCAAAGAACACTTGGATAATTCTCATCTGTAAATGGGCAATTAAAGTTACCATGAAAATGGCCTCTGGGAGAATTTACAGGAGGTAAAGAATTCAGAAAACAAAGTCTGAGACTAATAAGATGGGAATTGAGTGAAAAAAGAATAGTCAATGTTGAGGATAATTTTTGAAGTGAAAATATAACGGTAAAAGTGACTTTCTTCCACATCAGTGACATACTAAGATAATATAATAAATAAAAGTGTAAGTACTAAGAGTGGGAGAGAGAGGCTGAGAGAGAGAGATAGAAATAAAAGTAGGAAAAAAGGAGAAAGATGCAAGGAAGGCCGAAGAAGTAAAGAAAATGAATAAATGAAGAAGGGATTTAGGTGGTTATAAACTCGACGATAGTTTCATTCATGTGCAGAATGATATAAAGATAAAAAGGAACGATGTTCGAAAAGTAAATCGAGAAAAAAAAAAGAGAGAAAATGAAGAAACAAATATGAACGAATGGTGGAAGAAAAGAAGGAAATTAGGCAGGGAGAGGAAAAAGAGAAGATCTGTCCCCCTAAAAAGTTTAATCACTCCTCTCTTAGCCCATGGACCACCCACCCACAAAATTCCATTGAAATTCTCCGGGAACTTTTGGAGATATTGCTTGATCAGTCATGAGCAAATACATAAGTGTATGAAAAAGAGATAAGAGAACTCCCCATGATCAGGAAAATATTCCTGGATATACTTCAAAATTTAATCACTTATTCCATAGCCAATGGCCACCCTTCTTTAAATCGCTTTGCAATTCATTGAGAACTTTGGGAGATATTGTATGAATAGACAGACAGAAAGCCGCAATGTAATACATATACCTCTCCAGTTTTGTTGGCAAAGGTGATAAAGCAGAAAAGAAAAAAAGTTAAATGAGTATATATAAGTATATAAGTAAAATTTTCATAATGACCTTCATTCATGCACCTACTCCATTCAAAAATAATGTCTTTGCCTTTCATCTTATCCTCTCATAACTATTCTTGTTTTCTCAATGTAGTTTTTGTAGCTTATTGGAAAATGTCTACCTTCCTTAATTTATTTCTTCACACAAGACTAATTTTTTTCTTTACTTATTCTGAGGAACAGCTCTGTTATTGGCACTTAAGCCATTGTACAGGCGTAAAATCGTTCTATTTCTGATGTCTGCAATTTTACCAGGCTATTTTGGACGCCGCTGCACCATCATAACTCAGGCAAATTTTGGCCATGCCTGCCAGGCCCCGTGTAATTGGTCTGTCTTCATCTTTGCATTAAAAACACTTTTACATTTTTACTTTCTTGGAGCATACGATCAAACTCAGAAAAGGATGCTCCGACTTTGGTCAAGTAACCCGGCCAATTCCATTACACTTTATGAGCCATGCTTGTTGTAGAAATACCAGTCACTACTTAAAGCATCAGAATTACCATTTTGAGCAGACTACAAATGTAACTTGGTAATAAGTGGATGGCAGCTTCTTGGACGCTAACTCAACCAATATGAAATGAGTTCATTTTTGCTAATGCATTTGCAGGAAAGGAAAAACTACAACATTTTTAGAAAAGACTATTTTTTCAAGTTGGATAATGGTCTGATTTAGAAAACCAGAAATAGGAAATATTTCTCAAAGTGAAAATGGTTTATTAAAGAAAGATAAAACTATTGATTCTGGAGGGAAAGGAAATCTTTGTTCACTGATCTTATATAGAGTATGATCAAACCAGTTCTTTTAAGATCACCACAGTTAAGCAACATTGAATTTCGTTATTAGCTGGATGGGTGACAATCTGTGAATATAGGAACCATAAGACCTCTCCTTGAGGTTATAGGGTAGGGATAGGGCTAACAACTCTAGACTATAAAAAAAAACCAATTTGTTGCAAAAACACTGACAATTGTCAATGGTCTTTGTTCATAATGGGACAAGAGGCTTAATAGATCTTATACAAAAAAATTGCCTTTATCTGCAAACAATATGAAGCCTAAAAAATATTATCCTTTTATAAAGATAAGCAGTGTTTAATGATATGAGGATTACCTCACCCCCTAGAACAAAGCTAAGAAGTGTTTATTTGTTTTTAATAAGAATGAGGATAACTGTTCATTTAGTCTAATCAAAGCAATGAAACAATGAAAACAGTTTTTAATAGCGTGTGTTTTTTTGTAAGTTGTTAGAAACCAAACAAAATGTTAAGCATATGTTACAGAGGAAGGCTTTTAATACACCTGTATTAACAGAGGCACATTCATGCATATATACCTGCAAATGCACACATAATTCTTATATATATAAGAACATATATACTCATGTATGTCCCTCTATCAATATAAACATGCTTGTGCTGGTGAGTATGTGAGTGTGACTGAGTGCACATTTCTAAAGCCTAAGAAGGGTTTCCTAACACTTCCTTCTGCAATAGTCCCATTGTTATCTTACATCAAATTCTGAGCCAAGAACTTTATCCTAAAAGTACTGGTCTCTCATCAAGATATTTCTCGACCGCTATCAGAAGAATAAACACCATAGATTTAAGGACACTCTTTGAATCGTGTGACCTTTGGATGTAAAATTGTGTTCTTTTATTGTTCAGATAGATAAGTAGAGACCAAAGCCGTATGCTCTAGTCCTTCTTTTAAAGTTTCTTTCAAGTCGGGAGCAAACATAAGATTTGATCTTTCCTAGATTCTTGCGACCGATTCTTCCTCATCTGTACTTAAGGGTCAAACAAATTGAAGAATTGATATCTTGGATGGAATATCAAGATGCTTTGTTCCAAACACTACGTGTTCACCATTGTGAATACAATGCTATGACATAAGAAACAGGGCTAGGATCCACATCTTTGCAGCTCTTATTATGCTTCAATGTTCTCCAGACTTTCTCAGGTGTACACTGTATCCAGTAGTTAGCCTCTTGAAATACACTTAAGGAAAGTTGAAGGACATATTTAAAACATTCTGATAAAAACAATGAAGATGATGATATTAGTCTAAATATTCAATGGAATTATGAAATTCGGTGAGAACTTTTGGAGATGTTATATAGACAGACACAAAATTTTGGCAATATTACATGGGTTGGACATATAACTCCAAAATCAAATCAGTTTATTTTAGGGGGAGATTAAGATTTTTTTGGCCTTAGGCTAAGTATATATTACCAGGCCCTTTCCCCAGGCTCCAAATCTGGGGGTGGTGGTGACCCTGGATTCCCAATCTGCGGCTCATCAACAATATTAACCACAGCAATAACATATAATTCTTCAACAGTGAGCAACCATTGATACTAAAAAGAAGGATAAATGAATGTCTGGTGTGAGGTCATGTCAAACAGAGGACTGCGTACCCAAAAGCTGGACATATACCCAACCTACCCTGAATCAGAAGAAAACCGAAATGTGATAAAAAGCAAAATCCTCTCTGATTTCCTTTTTAATTTCATTCTACTTATGGATTAAAACATTTTGATTTTTATGGATCTCACTGTCTGAAATTAGATACATTTGTCTGAGTGTTATTTTTCCTTTTCTTTTTTAAATATTTTTGGCAGGCCTAAGGCTTCAACCTAGCAAGCCTATACAGGCTATCCTCACTGGTTCTTTCATAGTCAAATATCTTCCCTTCCACAAAGTGTCATTGAAGTCCATTTTGTTCCTTTAGAGATATCATGTAGATGGAAAGATGCTACCAAATAAGTATACCTGTCCGACTTTGTTGTCAGACGTTTAGAAATGCATCTTCTCAGATACTAACTTAAAACACCATATACAAGAAATAGAATCTTATCAATACTTCACAATCCTGTCTAAAATATTGTTGTAGCTTTCAAAAGTGTTACCTTTTGATTATACCTTATCAAGTTTTGAGCAATCAATTTGTTAGTTGAAACTCCTAAGACAAACCTATCAATGTACTTGATTCCTAAATTTTTAAAAGGGTATAAAAAAGCCAAAAATATGTCAAGTTTCATTGAATGGTTAAAGTAGAACTTCCCAAACAGTCTCTGATAATCTTTAGGTGTGTCATAAAATTAATTATAATTTTGTATATCTTTCTATAGATACGTTTCCACTGTCAATTGAGCTGCTGTAATTATATTTGACTTGGATAATGAAAATGGAACAAAGTTTTGCAAAAAGATTTATTTTTGTCAAGTGCGTCCTCATTGCAAAGAGTTTGAATAGGTCTTAGCTGAATAATATTATTCTTTTATCAAATCAAAAATTTTCCATATTTTAATGAACCGAAAGCATAATGGGATACATCTGTTCCGTGAGACATTTATCCAAAAACAGATGAAAAACAAAAAAAGGCAAGAAAATCTCTTGTACTTTATTCTTTGTGACCCGTACTTCCGAGTTGACTTATACGGAGATTTATGAGACTGATATATATCACAGCAGTCATAGAAACCTCAGCATATATCTGTAATATGAGTCTGGAAAAGGTTAATTTAGTATGAGGAACTGTTGAAACTATTCCTGAAAGTTTATAATGATTATTTATATTTAATAAGTCCTCTGCTTTTATCACGCTCTTAAGTAATTAGTCGTTATTAAGGAACAAGTGTCTTCTTTGTTAATTGCTTCAGTGAACCATTTAATTGGGTAAGTTCCAATTACAACGTGATTTATTATTTCTCAAACTAACATGACTCATAATTAATAGCCATGATTTTCAGTGCTTGGAAGTAAATGTTTCCGCCAGAACCAGCCCTTGATATAAACAAACTAAAGGCTGATTAGGGCCTTGTGGTCACCAGAGGAACCCCAAGAATGATGAGAGGTGGGGTAAAGAGGCGATGAAGGGCCTAAAATAGAATTTTGCTTAGATCCCCGTAAAGACATGGTTCAAGCTTGATTTCTAATTGAAGATGAATTCATTTGACATTCGTTCATCAAATACCTACTACTGTTTGTTTAAATAGTCCTCACTGCACAAGGGATACTGGTCATAAGGACTCAAGTTATCAGACACAGATTTTTCCTGTTATCCCAAAAGTATAAGGTCAAGTTCCAAGGTGGCATGCTCTTCCAGGTTGCACCTCTCCATTTTGCTTCAAGAGATAGGGTCAAACATTGATGCCTGAGACCTCCTAAAAGAAAATGCCTAGGGAACTACATAATTTTTGTCTCTACCTGTATGCATGTGCCCACCTAGGGAGGCGATTAGATACTTTCTATGCTAAAAGCTAAAATGAAAGTAAGATAAGAGAAAGTGAAAAGAAATGTTTGATATAAGTCATGCGATTAAAACACTTAGAAATATAGATAATGAAATGATTGATTCTACGCAGAAAGAAATCCTTCGTGAAGAACAAGGAGGGAAGAAATACGGATGATGCAGAAAAAGACAAAAAGAAAGAAAGAAAAAGTTGGAAAAGAAAAAAAATAAGACAATGTGGAAGAGAGAAATAAAGGAAGAAGAGAAAGAAAACAGGAACAGTCTGTTCAAAACCTGTGATACTGTCTTTGATGTACACTCTCTTCTTCATCTTCCCCCCTTCCTCTTCACTTCACAAGTAGCAAGCAGGTCCTTACTTTTCCAACTCTCCTGTTTCTGCAAGTAGCACATAGCTTTCTGCCTCTTTCCATTTGGTCAAAGAGAATGTGAATTTGGCTCTTGTAGACCTGGCCACTTTCTCTCCCCCCTGCACTTCCCTTTCTCCTCCCTCTTCCTCTATGTTCTCTCATAGATCTCTCTCTCTCTCTCTCTCTCTCTTGCCTCCTCTCTTACTCTATGAATACTTTCAACCATTTTCCATTTTGGTTTGGAAGAAAATTTTTGCTCTTATAGGCAATGCAATTAAAAACAAATAAGAAATAAAAAAAGGAAAGGAAGGGCGAATGAAAGGTAAAGAAAGAATGAAAGGAAAGAAAGAAGGTTGAAAGAAAAGAAAGAAAGAGTTAAAGGTGAATACAGTTCTAAAAAGGCCAAAATGTTCTGTTGGAACAATTCTAGATTAAAAAATACAAACAAACCAACGGAAAGGCAATTACTACGGAAAGCATTTTAATTGAAGCTTTCAAGTCAAAGTTTTGTCAACTTCATTTAATATAATGGAGATGTTTTAATGTAATTTGTTATCTTCTTTGACCGTTTTTGTTTCCATCTAAAGAAAATATAGACGCCACTTTTCTACTTGAGAATAGGTGGAATAGAAAAAAATGAACAATAAAGGAAAACAAAGTTTAGACTTTTGAAAATTCTTGAACAAATTACCTGCAAGACATTTTTTTCAAATGAATGACTTCCAGAAAATGACAACTCTTACTTTTCTGTGCCTTCACTACAGGAATTTTACATATTGGTATGAATGTGCCTATTTCAGGGTTTTCTAGAATAACTAAGACACTTAAACATGAAATTCAAACCAGTTTTGTCTATATCTATAGTGCTTAATATGGCCTTTTTTTTCAGCATGTACTCAATTAAATGTACATTGGTATAAATTTGATAAAACAATTTCAGCAATAGCCATCTGTAGCTCAGGAGGCAAAATTACCTCTCATATATATTTATATATATATATATATATAAAATGACTTTGATAAATAGTGTAGAGCACTCGATTTTTCAAATCTAAATAATTTCATTCAGTAGCAGTATCAACATAGTGCTGCTCTTACCATTGTCAAAATAAACAAGACAGTTATTTAGGCCTATGCTTTACCGGCAACTAATTGGCTCAATGGTAAGTGCAATGCTACATTGAAGTGGCTACCTTATTGGTCACCAATTCAATTCCTGCAGCAGTTCCATTTTCTTTAATTGTTTATTCTATTGACATTGTCTAGGCTAAATGATACATTCACAGGGATCATTTCAAATAAACATTTCAATATAACATGATGCAGTTCACAATCATATATAAATACATATGTATAGCGAGAGAGGGAGAGAGAAAAATTGAGAGACTAGAAAGCTCTTCAGCTATATGCGCTAAACTTCATCGGTTGCAGGTTTTATTCCTTCAGCAGTCCTATATATGCATAAATACATATTTATATAAATCCCATCAAAGTACTGCTCATAACAGAAATTTGCTTGTATGGCTAGGTTTTAAAAATCAAAAATAGGAATTTTATGCAAGAAGAATCAAATTTTATAGCAAACAGCACAACAAGATATGTATTTAGTCATGTTTTGTGGTTCTGAGGAATAAATTTCTGGGAAAATTTTTTTTCAATAGAATTGAATTAAATTGTCATTGAATCAAACCAAGTATTTTTTCTAAAATCTCGTTTACAATCAATCAAGTACATTGAAAATATCAACTCATGTTGCTATTAGGGAGAATTGATAAACTAATAAATTGAGCAGCAATTTCTTAAAAATATAATTGTTAGTGTTAGAAATAAACAGTGCAGACATGGACAGTAAATGAACAAAATAAGAAAAATGGGTATAAAGCAATTATTTGGACCTTTGCCTTTCTATTGGGCTGTTTAGCTCAATGGTTAAGTGTGACACTATGAATGTATATGTATGAAAGAAATACAGAGATTGGTTGGGAAAATCCTCCTTCCAACACAGATAACATAATGTCATATGAACCCTCACATCAACAAAGTCCAGCTATCCATCTAAAGAAAACCTCAAAAATACTCCAAACCCATTTACAAACAACACAGATAACTCCAGTTCTCCTCATTTTTCTCCTCATTTTTCAGTTTTGTTGATAATGTAAGGGTCACTCTCTACAAAACCGTTGTGAATAATTACCTATTAACTTAATCTGTATTTTCCTCATGGTCCATAAAAAATTTTCACCATATATTCATATAGATATATTCATAAGCAAAATAATTATTTCATATCAATATAACCCACACATATAAGTAAAATAGAATGAGGGAAATTTTCTTCAGAAGAATGATTTCCCTTTGAAGTTTAAAAGTGCTAGAATTATGGTCAGCCTCTTTCTATCCAATACAGAGGAAATAATGATGGACTTAGAAACCATCAACCAAATCTGTCAACATAGGCTTCTCTAGTTTCCAAATTGTTCTGGCTGGTTTGCTATGTATGTATGTATGATGAGTAAAGGCAGCACCAATGGAGGTAGAGGGCTAAAAATTTGAAAGTTTATTCTTTTATATATCTAGAATAACTTCTTTGAAAAAAAAAGCAAACAAAAAAAAACAACCACAGAATAGTTTTCTAGAGGAGCATTCAATTTGAATTGAACCCTTAGATTGTGTCTGGTAGAATCCAGATTTTTTTTAGAGATCACTGCCCAACAAAAAGCTAGAGAAGTAATTTATTCATTGATCACCTCTTTTCCCATATTTTTTATTATTGATCACCCTGGTCATGGCATGCAATCCAAAAACGTTAGTCATTTAATGATTTCTATTGAGTGACTAGCCAGACCGGTTTCTCTTGAATTTAAATTATGTTCACTGAGGGCAAAATAAACGCATTTATTATTATAGGAGTGCTGATGTTTTTTGACTGCAAAACATATTGATTCCTTCTGACAAGTTGCTGATTGGCAAACTAAGATCTTGTGTCAAATCAGAGAAATAAACTCACTTGTCATATGCCTGTGAGGCTCAGAATTATATTGGAAATAATATTCAGAAGGAAGTGATCAAGGCATGCCTCGCAGTGAGTATCTGCTTGATGCAATATACAAGAGAACTCTGAGAGCGAATTTCCAAAGCTCATGCATTAATAGTTAATAACGTCACTTACGCTGTTGATATGAAACAAGCCTGAAAGTCAGACTATATATGTGCTAGTACTTTTCTTGCATGAAGATCTAGTGAGTACTATTAAAAGTAACCTGGATGTTACAATTATCATAAGCTCTTGGTATCGGAAAGAGGGCAAGCACTATCCTCCCTATGAAGAAGTCTGGATTATTTTTTCTTTGCATGATTACATTTTGATAGTACACTCCAAGAAGACTGATGAACAAATCAGCTGAAATATTGTCTTAACAACACAAACAAAAAGAAAGACTTAAATTGTCCAAAAAAGTTAATGATCCTTCTCAAAACAGTAAAGATATAATTTGCTGGTAATAGTGATTAATCAAGGATTAATGTGTTCTTCAAAATGGCAAGGAGAGAAACTGGGTGCTCAGTTTTTTAGAATAGAATCAAGCTCGCAGAGGATTAAAGTCTCTGAGTTACAAAAGAATGAAGACAATAAAATAGAACACATTCATGTATGTATGCATGCACCCAAATCAATAGAATGTTTCACATATCCATTCTAATATGAACATGATATATATATAAATATATATATATATATATATATATATATACAAAATTTTCATTTGTATATATACAGATGAATAAATAAAAACATTAATGATATATCTGAACATGAATAAACTTATGTTCATGTGAGTATGTATAAATATATATATATGTGTGTGTGTATATATACATGCATTCATTTTTTGCTACAATGCACATATCCCCATTCCTAGGGGGCATGCCAATGGCTGAAGTATGTAAAGCTTGCAAGGCTCATTTGAAAAATGGTTCATTCTTTTGTTATCAGGATGGCGCCAATGTGTTGTGTTCAAGAATACCGGTAGCAAATGCTTCATGCAGGATTTTTCTCATGGATTCCACAGCAGTAGAAATCTTCTTTCATCTTCTAAATTATACCAAAAATCCTTGAAGAATAACCCTGAAGCTTCTACACATATCCTGTACCTAACAGCTAGAGGTGGCCTGAAGGTTTTTTTAAAACTTTAATGCCCTTAAAGTATAGCATTATTTCATTTTTACAGTGAGAAAAAAAAATACATGAATATAGATGGGTCGTATACTTTACTGATTGATACTAAATATTAATGATTAAGATTAAATTGCAATAATTAAATGAGCTTATGGTTGATTATGAGAAATTCCATTGCCAATCAATTTAGGACCACAACAATAAAATATATTTGACTACTAGATTTCTTAAAAAATCTTACTTCTTATTTCTTATTTTAACTGTAAGAAACCGTCAATCAAAGTTCTTTTCAAAACTGTTTACATAAGTTTCTTCACTTTTTAAGTCAGTCTAGCTGGCTATATATGAATGTATCACTTGTACAAGTACACCAATGAAACTGGGTGGCTGAAAATTTAAACATTTACTCCTTATTACGTCTAGCAAAAATTATTTTTTCATTTTTCTGATTTTTTTAAAATTCCCTTTTTGAATAGATTTTCTCTGATGACTTCAATTTGCAATATAAGTTTATGCTAAATTGATCCTTTTGTTTTATCAGGCATATTCATACTTGTCTTCTGAAAACTCAGACTTTTTTTATGTTAACCACTCATCAAAGACAAGGGAAGTAACTTATTCATTGATCACCCCCTTTTCCCATTTTTTAAATTGATCACCCCCAACATGGCCGGCAGCTAGAAGATGTTGTTCATGTGACAGTTTCTATTGAGTGACAAACCAGACCTGTACTAATTCTGTTTAATCTATTGATTTTTCTAACTTTTCCATTTGTTTTTCAGAAGTCCTCACGGACACATGACAAGTAACCAGCACTCGGCAATTTGAGCAACTGCCTGTCTCAATGGCACCTTGAGCCACCCCTGCGGCCTGCCATTCTTCCACCAGTTTCAACAGATCAGCAGCTAACTCCATCGATAAATTCCCTGATTCATAAGTGCAATGTCAAAGCAGCAGGTAGCTTGTTTGGTTCACAGCCGTCAAAAGGAAAAGGTTCAGCAGGTGAAAATTGGAGCATTTCAAGAACCGGAAATTATTGCTTAGCAGGAAATTAAATTGAGGCATATCTCTTTCCTGTCCTTCTTTGAAAAAAAACCAAAAAAAACTCATCGTGCTGAAGAGCAAAACGAATTTACAAGAGATGCTGATGTTGAAACTGTTGCAAGTAAGCAACTAAATGATCTACATATTGTGAAGAAATATCACTTCCTGGTTTAGCTATGAAAAACATCCAAGGCCAATATGTTATCATGCTATCGTCCTTCAAAATGTCTTTGAGCAGATACTGATTATATTCTGATAATAAAAATATGTTTATTTGAGTTTTTTTTTTTCAAATTTACAGCTTCTTCCAAAGAAAAGAAGATAAGTTATAAACTGCATTAAAACACAGTTTAGAAAGCACGTAGATGTGATTTCCAATAGCAAATCATTTGCTCTAGAGATGGCAAATACGAAATTCATATAATACAGTATAATGCAGTACATTTTTTAACCTGAGGTAAATTTACCACAGGGGGTAAAATTTCTGAATTATAAGAGGTGAATTTTAGCATGGACAAATTACACTTTAGAATTATATTTCTATTAATTCAAATAATCAAACTGAATCTATGCTCAAATTTGAAGATTTATCGAGCAATAACACACTTAAATCTTTTCATGTTAACTTTGATCATTATTTTTTGTATTTTACCAGAAGATTTTCAATTTCTTTTGATGAAAATGTTTGTTCAATAGCCATCACACTGATACGCTTTCTGGTTTTATAATTGATAAAAAATTATTAATCAAGTTTTTCACTGATTGTTTATTTGCTCAACTGGGTTATCTCTTAGATGGTTTCTCTGAAAGGCTAAATCTGGATGAATGAAAAAGGGTAAATTATATGAAGGAGGTTCAGAACCGTTGGTATAAACTGTGTGGCGTCATTGGAGTTGGGATGAGGGCAACAGGTTTGACAATCAATGATACCTTTCATCAGAAATGGAACAATCTTTGAAACTGGATACAGTAACTGATTGTGCGAAAACTTCAAAATTAGGAAACATGTTATCCAGAGAGATTGTGATAAAGAAAATGCTGCAGTCATCAAATATTAGTGGGATGCCACTCACCAAACCACTTTGAAGTAAAAGCCACAAGTCTTTTCTTGTTCCCTACTAAATAAATCAGCAATTTTCTACAAAAAACACTCAGAAACTTACATGAAGATAAATATTTTTTTCTTCAGTAAGTCAATCAGGATTTTTCCAGAAATCTTTTTTGTAACTTTGCTGTAAGTAGTAATCTGATTACTTTTATTAACTACTTATAGGTCGACAAAAGAATTACCACAGCAGTGATTTGTTTAGCTATTATCAAGATCTAGAACCTCAATGATTAAGGACAAAAACTGTGGTTGATATGGGTAGAAAACTTCCTTCTCGTCAGTCTGGGTTTCTTTAGTATCTAAGTGGTTATGACTTGCTGGCTATCTATGTTTCACATGTACAAGCTAGTACAAGCTAGTACAAGCTGTACCAATGGAGCTAGAGGGCTGATCATTTAAACATTTTCTATAAATTCAGACTTTTTAGTGATCAATGCCAAACAATTATTCAACCCTGCCTCAACACAACATGCTGCCCGGAAACCTTGGTCATGTGACGGTTTGTATTTTCTTTTTTACAACTTGATGTCTGCATTATGGTGTTACAGCTATGTGACAACAATCATTGACTGATATCAATTTGTACGGAAACAGTAAAAGCTAGATGAAAAATTGAAAGCAAAATGTTCCTTGTCCATGGCCTTTAACCAAACACAGTAGTTAGCGAGAGATACTTGGATATTTAGGGGTCTGCAACCGGGGGTGGGTCGGGGTGGGTCATCGCTTCTAGAGTGGCCCTCTCCAATAGATCGATTTGATGAAAAGAGAAAATAGGTCTGGTTAATCATTCAATAGAAACTGTCAACGAGACAAACATCTTTTAACAGCATGCTATGCTGGGGGTGATCAATAGAAAAAATTAGAAAAAAGGATGAGCAATGAATAAGTTACTTCACTTGCCTTTTCTTGGCCAGTGATGACTAAAAAGTCTGAATTTTCAAAAGATAAGTATGAATGCAGTTCGACACAAACTAATGGATTGATTTAGCATGAATTTACCCTGCAAATTGAATCCCCCATTTAAAACCTATAGGGGGGATTGAAAAAAAACAAAAAAGGATGATAAGGAGTTTGTTGTTAACTATTTGAGGAAATCAAGATAAATATATCACCCTTCCCCATGTTGTCATTCCTAACGTTGACAAAAGAGAATGTTGTCATGTGCCTGACTCCACACATCTCAGCTGGAGATACCAATCGTGTATAGTCAGTTCTACCATTATCTTGAAAAAGTAATTCTGTGTAGGCCTTACCTTATTTGAAAGCATGACAACCAACTCATACGAGACGGTATGAGAACTTTATAGTTAATACAATACTAATTGAAACTAGTTAGCTTCTGTAAAATCCGTTTGTTAAGTTGAAATATATTCCGAAGGTTTCAGAATCATGTATTGTGTTTTTCTTTCACTTTTTTGTTACTGGTCAAATGTGCCTCACATTATGGTAAAACATGCCCCCACCACCTCAATATCGGACATTTTTGAATCTCAATTTCTGCTTCTACATGCTATTTGGGAAGGACTTGATGCTGGCTGATATTAAACAATACTTAATATTGTCACCCCGTGTAGAAATCTGAGACTTAGTCACAAAAGCACTTACCTGACAGTGAAATGATTAAAAAGTAGATCTACGTTCACTGATCTTCCTTATATATACATTCACTTTGATAAATGCAAACTAAATGATACTCTTTGCCATGAACTCACTCAAACTGAATCATATATCCACACCCAAGACACAAACATTTGTCAGTAGTGAATATAACTGTCATAAATTGTGGTCCCAGCATGGTGCATGCTGGGAAGCAGTTATCCAAATGATTATCCGCTCTTGGTAAATCACAACCTCAAGATAAGAGAATCCACTCTGCAAACAGACAATAGAGGAACGGGCTCAATCTCTGCAGACTTTATCTGTTTCTTTTTATAAGCCACTTAACATATTTAGTGTGCATGCTCACTCAAGTAAACATATCAAGATTTGGCGGCATTTTTGGGGAAAAAGAGGCAAAAAACGAGAATGAATAAGTTATAGAAAAACCCTGAGCGGGAGCTGAATGCCACTGAAATAATCTCCCGTTAATCATAAATGAGTTACTGACTACTTATTACTTACTTATTATCTAATTATCATCTTGGCTGTGGGTGTTCCAGTGAAGACAGAGGTTTTTTTTATCCATATTTAACAACCTTATGCCTCTTTAACTCATACTTTTTGGCACTTAGTACAAAAGATAATATAAACCCATAAGTTCCCACTTTGCTTTCATTTTTTTTTTCGTTTGTAAAAGAACAAGATGTTTATTAATTTACACCACAAGGAAGTTATTTCCCCAAATGAAACAAGAATGTTTTCCATTTTCTTGAATTCTGTTGACTTGCAGAAGCTAATATGTATCTACAACGGCAACTCTTTCCTTCAACTCTTATTCTATCACGGATTTCTTTCGTCGTTAATTCTGTATTTCTAGGCTGTTGTAAAATAATTTGATAAAACAGAAGAAGAAGAAGATCATCATCATCATCATTATTATTATTAGAAGTAGTACTAGTAGTTGCATTAGTAGTAGTAGTAGTAGTAAAAGCAGCAGTCTTTTAATGTCCGTTGGCCAAAGACCTTACCAAAGATTTGCCAGATCTCTCAATCATGGACATTGTATAGTTAGAGGTATTTTATTAATGACATGCAAAGTAGGAAACTGAAAAAATGCAGATCTCAAGAGAGTCTGCTCACTCAAATTCAAATAAATTGTAAATTTGTGTCTGAATCTCTTAGATGACGCATTTACAGAATCATTAATTTTTGACTAGTTTTTCTTACATCTTATTTCTAATACTTTTTGCTGGAGGTCCTGGTTGTTTTTGCATTCTACAATCATTAGGTCAGCTGTATGGAAGAACAAGAAAATCCAATTAGTCCTAAAAAGAAGCATCTACAACTAATGCATCCTCCAGGTAGTCACCTATGGAGCTGAAACACCGAACATAACCAAAAGATTGACCCTAAAACTGCAACATGCACATGAGAGAATCCACGCTCAACCCCACATGGGGAGATTACAAGACAGCACAATACATCAGGAAGAAAAAGGGAGTCCGAGATATCATAGAATTCATTAAAAAAACTTAAATTATTATAGGCTAGTCCTGTAGTGATGATGGCAGACAACTGCTGGACATTACAACTCACATCATGGATTACCAAAGATCACATGCAAAACCATTGCTGACAAAATATATAAGATGATGTGACAAACAACATAAACTCAGAAAGTTTTGGCTCCGTGACATCCATGATAGAGAGGTCTAATGAATCTTGAGAAAAGGCTCATGTCAAGTGATCGATGCTCAAGTGCTGATGATGATGGATTTGTAATGAAAAAAAAAATAGCTTCAGATAGGGTATGAAAAAACTTGGGCAACTTCATAGTATTACATCTAATACCAAGAAGTGTTATCAAATATGGCATGGAGCTAATCAGATAAGGAAGAATGGAGCAGTAAGGCCAAATGTGTATAACATCTGGGTGGTTTCCATAACCAAATTGATAAGATGCCGTCCTGATCATGCAAGCTCCGATGGACAAGGGATGCAAGTTTAATTAGAAAAAAGATCAATAAAAATAAGATGAACAAAAAAATTAGTTGAATTATTATGAAAGATATTTTTTGCAAAATTTTAATTTAAAATATGTTACCTAAATATTCTCCTTTTGCTTCCAAGAAATCAATTAGAATTCAGAAAAATTTTTCTTCAAAATAACTTATGCAAATTGGGTAATCAGTTTCTGGTCTACCCTTTTTGATGAAAAAACTTTTGAGCAGTTTTGACACTCACTAAATACCAACTTATGTTCACTTGTACAGAAACAAGAAAAGTTAGATAAAAAATTCAAAATGTCTGAAAGTTGGACCATAGATGTGAGAGTTTGATTCATAAAAGCCTTTTTCTAATTCATGCCTAATTCATTCAAAGCCCCCACCTTTTAAAGCCCTTTCCCCTAGAAGAACCTTCATTTAACGCTGATATTGTAGTAAAATAGAATTATATTCATACAATGGACACTTATTTGTGCTCCGATGTAGCAAAATAGAATTCTGTATCATAATGATGTAATAATAAAAAGTAATTTAAGCAACATCAGATTCATAGAAGGAGAGGGAGGGAATGCTTTGTGGAGATGGTACAAGGCATTTGTTATATCGATTTGTCAGTCAGTCTGAGACAGAGATCATTTGCAATAGATGCTAATGTATCTGAAAACATTCCTTGTTCGTGGCTTTTAAGCAAAAATGTGTAAGAAAGTTAGTCTCCTCATGAACTCTGGAAGAACAAATGTCATGTACAAAAAACATTTTGAGGAGAAGTGCACAATAATCAAGATCGGAGATGCAAAGCAGAAAACAATAGACCTCAGCCTCTACTTAAGACAACATGAAACCCTTAAGGAAGAAGAAATCAAGCAAAGAATCACTTTAGGATGGCAAGTTTTTGGTAGAGTAAGCTGAAGCTTCAAAATCAAGAAAATCCTATTAGTCCAAAAAAGAACCAATGCATTCTCCTAATAGTCACTTATGGAACCTGATACAAGGAACCTAACCAAAATATTAAACCTCAAACTGAGAACCAAAGTGTACAGGAGAGAATCATGCTCAATATCATATGGAAAGATTATAAAACAACACAGGATATTAGAGGAAAGACAGGAGTCAAAGATATTACAGGAATCGTTAGGAAACTCAAACTGGGTTAATCATGTTGCAAGAATATCAGACAACCAATGGACATCATGGCTCACAATGTACATCCCTGGGGACCATTTGTGAAACTGTGGCCGGTAGAAAATAAGATGTAGTGACAAGCTAGACAAATTCAGAAAATACTGGCTCCACAATGCCTATGATAGAGAGGGCTGGCAAATCTTGAGAAAGGTTAATGTCCAATGATAGACACTAAAAGGAGGAGGAGGAGGAGGAGGATGATGATGATGTACATGATTATATTTTGATAGATATTTTAGATTATTGGATGTGTTTTGAAAAAGAACTTTGTACATCATAATTATATAGAATTATACAGATATGTGTGTTTTATCTATATGTGAGTAAATGTCTGTATTTCTTTGTCAATTAATCAGATCAGTTGTGCGAGTTTTTGTATGTGTGTGTGTGTGTGTGTGTACGTAAGAAACCATCAACCCAAACTTTCAACGGAGGTTTCTTCAGTTTTTAAATAGGTCCGGCAGGCTATGTAAGTATGTATGTACGTATGTATCACACGTACATTTACTCCTTATTGTGTCAAGAAAAAACATGTTTTTGAAAATCACCCCTCTGCTGAATTCAATCTTCAAAGTAAGTTCATGCTAAATTGGTCACTAGTTTGTGCTTGCTTGAAAAATATTTTTTTTTGTGATCCAACAGAAGGTGAAATTAGTAATTCATTTATTGATCACCCTTTATTCCAGTTTTTTGATTGATCAACCCTAACACAGCTTGGTGGCAATTGACAATTCATGATACTTTCTATTGATTAACTAACCAGACCTGTATACTTATTTATTTTCTTTTTCTCACATAATTTTGATAAAAGACATGATGATATCAACAATCACGTGTATTCTAAAATCATTCCACCAATATTTCATATGAAAATGGATATCTGTGAACACACTGAATAGGAAACACATGGGATTTTCAGATTTTACATTACAAAAAATTACAGCTTGTTTAGATAATTCTTATCTGCTTGTAACTGGAAATAACACTTTCCTGATTCATTTTTCTCATTCAGATACTGAGAGCTACAAGATGATACCTAGAATCCCATTCCCTGTTTGTTCCTTGTAACATTGTCAGCTGAGAAAGGTTTCTAAACATGATTATAAGTACATCTTCTTGAATCTTGACTTGCCTAAATCAAAATGGAAACAGAGAAGAAAAATACATTCGGGATGACGTTCAAGAGAGAAAAAAAATACGAATAGATCGACCCTTTCCATGCCAAGAGATGGATAGAGAAATGGACTAAGATGGAGAAAAATGGAATTTCCTGATAGTTAAAGATCTCACATGCAAATGATATCTTCTTTCACGCTTGATTGAGTTCTGACACTGGACTGATATCTTTCTCTGGACAGGGGAAAGCGTAAGCAGCTGTGTTCTTATTGGCTATGACTCAATCTTTCTTGAAGAGAGAGAGTGACTTGACTGATGAACATGTCCACTTTAGTGTATTTCATTCTGCTTATGCTTGTTAACTGTGGTTGTATCATGTTCCAAGTGTTCAGTGCAAATATTTACAGTGAGTGCAAAAGTATGTGATACATTCCAAGAAGTTTGTACCAACATTTTTCTGTATCTTCAAGATTTGCAGAACTTGAACCAAACATTTCTGATTTCTTTTTTTTTTTTTTTCTCTTGTGGCTTTTAAATGTTCACTCTCATTGCGATATTTTTTTGATTTTTGTTTTTTTTTAACATTAGATCCAAATTCTGGAAATTTTGAAGCTGTGTGAAGATATCAAAATGAGCCTTCTGGAATAAATTGGATCCTTCTTGCACTCAGAATTCTCAACTGGATTCATTTCAATGTCTAACAAGGACACAATTTTTATATTCTCACGAAACACAGATTCCAAGGTGAATGTTAATTCATAGATGTATGAGTGGATATGTGTCCATATATGCTCCAAGTACTCAAATATTCATATCTATGTATGTCTATAAATTCACATAATTTTTCACCTTATATATACACACACATGTATATGGATATATTGATGCACATATATATATATTTATATATATATATATATATATATATATATATATATGTATATATATATATGCATGAACATATATATATATATATATATATATATATATATGCATAAAACTCAGAATCCGTCTTCACTTGTAGACCACAATTTTGCCTGGAAGAAGCTAAAATTTGCATAGGGCTATACCTTTTGATGATGGAGGACATACAATGGGTGATTTTCCTAGATTTCACAATGGAGTTCTGCCTACCATGTGATTAATGCTAAATTGGACCCTGACTTTCAGTCGACATAACTCAAAGTTTATTTTGCATATAAGGAGCTGAAATTTTATTTTAGGGGACACTTTCTCACAGCTAAGGTCATGGATGCGAGGTTGACTTCAGAGTTCATTCAGGGTCATCTGAGGAAATTTCTGGTCATTTCTAGCCAATTGAAGCAGTTATAGGCTACGACTTTGCTCCTATGATGCTGTGGCTTGGCAGAGGGGCAGCACTTTTAATGGCAAAAGTCATTGGCTATGTAAAGTTGGAATCAGAGGTCATTCTAGGTCACCAAAGGTCATTTGTGAGAATTTCTAGTGGATCAGAGGAAGTCGAAGGCACAATTTTGTACTTAGGAAGCATAGGGGCACATTTTATCACAGCAAATAAAGTGAGCTGTGTGAGGTTGGCCTCTGAGGTCATTCCCAACTCTTATTAAGATATATGTAAGAGAAACAACCCCCAAATCATGGCAACAATCATGAAAATCTTTAGATATTTGTCTTTCAATAAATTTTCACAGATACAACTTTATAATATATGATCAGTTTCCCAACGTTGTTATATTTGAAGTTATTTTTCCCATTTCATTTTTTCTCTGATAGTGTATATATATATATATATATGTATATATATATATATAGGTCTGGTTATTCAATCAATAGAAACCTTCACATGACCAATATCTTTTGGTACCTTTCTGTGTTGGGGTGATCGATTAAAAAGTTGGAAAATGGTGTGACAAACAAATAAGTTACTTCTACATTGTTCGGCAGTGATCTCTAAAATGTTAAATTTTCAAAATACAAGTTTAAATGACGCTGGACACAAACTAGGGGATCAATTTAGTGTTAGCTCACATATCAAATTGAACCTATGAGTACATGTAAAAACATATATCTCCAAGTATGCACTTCTAAGGATATTAACATCTATATATATTTACACACATTGTGAAGAGATGCACGTATAAGTATGTGTATCCATGTGCTGAAATATTGTATCTATTATCCTTATATATTCTTCAAAATACTTTTATATTGACACATGATTTTTTAAACATACCTAATACATACATATACATAGAGAGAGAGATATTTTCATAGGCATATATTCAAATTGTATGTGTGTGTCTATTTAGAAGTATTCTGTAGTATACATATAACCATCTGCTGCTCTATCAACATTGAAGGTGTTAAACATTTTTGCTGAAGAAGTTTTTGCTTAAAAACATGTTCTCTATGTAAATGAACATATATATATATATATATATATATATATATATATGCAAAAAAAGCACCCCCCATTATGTTTAGGCAACAAATTCTCTTCCGAACACATTCCATTAAAATAATGGCAATCTACTTTTTCTTATAACTTCCCAAAGGCTTAACCCCCTAATCAATCCCCACAAGAATTTTTTTCAGAAAAGTACAATTTTTACTACCATGAAACTCCTGCTGATTGGCGTTTTGTTAGTATTCAGTAATTGGCATTGGTACTTCCAAATTCAAGGGCAGGACTTAAAAAGTCATATGATTATAGCTATGTACACACACAAATATATATATATATATATATATATATATATATATATATATATATATATATATATTTATATATATATATATATATATATATATATATATATATATATATATTTATATATATATATATATATATATATATATATATATATATATATATACTCACACACACACATATCTACATATATATATATATGTGCATATATATGTATATGTATATATATATATATATATAAATATATGTATATATAAGTAGATGAATATATATATAAATAGATGAATATATATATAAATATATATATATATATATATGTGTGTATATATATATATATATATATATATATAAATACATGAATATGTTTATAAATATATAAATATATATGAATATATATATATATATATATATGAATATACAAATATTTGTATATATATATATATATATATATATATATATATATATATATATATGTATAGAGAGAGGGAGAGAGAGAGAGAGTGAGAAGGAGGAATGACAATATTGAAAGTTTTGTTTTGAATTGTTGAAATTGAAGCAAAACTTCCAATATCGTCATATATTTTTGATATTGTCAGATTAATCATACCAATATATATATATATATATATATATATATATATATACATATATATATATGTATATATATATATATATATATATATATATATGTATATATATATATATATATATATATATATATATATATACGTATATATATATATATATATATATATATATATATATATACACATACATATGTATATTGATGAGTCGAAACATAATGACCAGCAACAAGGCAAGGATGACAGCCACTGTCTCATAACCACTGCACATGTCAGGGTCAGTAGTATATTGACAGGTAAACCAATCTTGAGATCTTAATTTTGATCGCTGCAGTTGAGGCCAAAAAGAAATGTTTAACTGACTTTAATAAAGGTCAAATTAAGGCTGAAAGATTAGGTCAGAGCATCTCCAAAATAGTACAGCTTGTGTGCTATTCACTTTCAGTTGTGGTGAAGACCCATCTATTTGCGGTTGAGCTTATCAAATATCAGTCACTCATGTGTACGTGCTTATATGTATTCATATAAATGCATATAAATACCTGTATATTTAGTTGGTTCAAATTGTGAGTAATTATAGTAATGAAGTAAGCTTTGAATGAGAATTGAATTTGCTTCCCTTATCTTTGAATTACAGGATAATATTGCTGGAAGAGCGGGGAAAACATTATGCTGTATTTCAAAGATAAGGGAAGCATATGATGATTTGAAAACATTTTCATAATCTTTGAATAATTTGTTCTGCAATTTATATAACAAAGGCAGATATGAGACCCAGTTGCATTGATTATTCCGGCAACCAAGAGAGAAATTGGCATTCGGAAAGTTCCAGAATTGAAGATGTTCTGATGGAACATTTTGTAAAAATAATAGAAAAGAAAAGACAACGACAAAGAAACCATCACGTGACCAATATATTTTGGCAGCATGCTCAGTTGGTGGTGATCAATTAAAAAATTGGAATATAGGGTGATCAATGGATAAAAAGCATCTGAGTTTGAAATAAACAACAATAAATGCTGCAAGGGACAAACTAGGGATCAATTTAGTATAAACTTACACTGCAAGTTGAAACCCAACTAAAAACCTACCTAGGGGGTTAATTTTCAAAAAACAAAAAAAAAATTTTACTCTACACCAATAAAGTATAGATATTCAGTCTGTAAGCCGGATCAACTTAAAACCTGAACAAACCTACGTTGACAGTTTTGATTGACTGTTTCTAACAAAGATATTTACTAATTGGAAAAAATACTACAATTCTGGAGCTACCAGTGAGGACTGAAATCAGTAACAATGGCTTGTGAGAAAAGTAGAACATTGCTCTATAATAGATACCAAAAAAACTTTGGCAATGAAAATTTTGAAGACATACTGCTGACTTTATTAATGTGAATATTTCTGTACATTACAAATAATGCTCCTGGAATTTGAAATCTTATCGGACAAAATACAGGATAGAAGAAGGTCTCTGAGAGAAATTTCATTAGGCGGAACAAAGCTGCTCTTTTCCCACCCCAACTTACATTGCACAAACACCTTCGCCTCTTAGCCATCCTGTTTTCATCTACTATAACCTTTTTTGAATGCTATTCTATATTTGGATACAGATTTCTACCCAAGAAACTCCCAGGCCCCTTTCCTTGGCCCTATTGGCGCCAGTTGGCTATCCGGATCTTGTTTAACTTTGCAGTCTGTAGTGCTATGCATCGGCTGTACCCTTACTCAGAGGCCCAAGATACAAGATACTTTCAAAGTTAATGGAAAAATTATATTTACTAATCTTGGCTTATTACAGCATAAAGTCAAATAAAGGTAGGAAGGTTGTGTGCCTAAAAAATCAGCATTTTGAATCCGAGATTTTTTTAGTTCTTGAACCCTACTCTCAAGAACCAATAGAAAATATGTAACTATCTCAGCCATGAGGTAGGCCAGATATTCACTAAACTTGGGTTAGTATGGCACAAACACAAATATTGTTTGAACCCACTACAGTAGTACTGGTCAGCCAGATGTTAACTATTGCTTGACAGTGAGATACACTTCATAGCAAAATTGCCAGGGCTGGATCAAGCTTGCAGGGACTATAGGGCTATGTTATAAAGAGGCTTCAAATCAAGGAAATATACATATATAAAAACACATTTTTAGCTACAAAGTGGTCAAATTTTTTTTCATTTGCTATACAACCACAAAATACGACAGATATATCTGACATCTCAGTAATAGGATTACTTCTTTTACATTTGATCTTTGCACATCTGCTATGACTACAGTTCCAAATACGTCTGTATTTATGCATTTTATCACATTGAAAAGGTGATAATTGGCTTAAATCATTAACTTAGAATATGTAGTTGTTCATATAAGTTGAAGGCAGTATAGTTCTTAAGTAATAGATCAAGTGCACATTCACTGAATCGGAATCGATTACTTACGAGAATTTAGCATGGGGCAACTGAAATTGCTGGGCCCATAGCGCATGATACTTTTACTAAATCGTTAATACAGCAGTGGAAATTACTGGTTGTATTTAAGAGTTTATTTTTGTCTGCTATAATCGAATTACTCATTTCACTTTTTTTCGCAGTCCTAATTGAACAACTGTAGCGCCAAAATTTGAAGTCATGTAAAAAAAATTGCTTAGAAGAATAGATATGGTCAGAATAAATTCTATTTATGACATCACTGGCATTTTTTCACAGGAAAACATCAAAATTAGAGGAAAAAATCATGTAGAATCATCTAGATTCTAGAGAATCCAGATGTGATTGATTAACTTGTCAGGATGAAACATCCCCAAAATCAACAGATCTTTTTTCCCAAAAATGAAATCAATAATTTTTAGACAGGATTTGGTGGAGTACAGATGCCAATTTTCAAGTCTGTAGATAAAACGGTATGCCTAGGGGTGCTCGAACAAATGCTCACACACATAGAAAAGAATTGAGCCAAAAATGAAAAATGAACTGTCCAATATTTTGAACAAAATCAGAGGTCAAACCCAATCATTATATCATAAAATATCATAAAAAGTAATCTATCAATATCTCCAGACATTCGAACAAAAGAAACAACATTCAGAACAATTAAATGATAATAATTTGACTGAAATAATTGCATTCAGGCAGACATATTAAACTGCATTCTATACTGATGAAAAAAACAAACCGTTAAATAATATTTGAATAAAAAAAGAAATTAAACATTGATTTTTTTTGTCTGGGTAACCAGATGATTGATGATTAATGTTTATATAGCTGTCAGGTTTGGGATTACTACCTGCTGTTGGTATTATGTAACCTAATACAACCTGTCCCATGTTGCTCGGAGAGGAGATGGTCACTGTAGCCCTAAGCACTGCTATGAAGGTACCAGCACTTTTCTCCAAATATACTAGGTTACAGAATAATTCAATTTTAAATATGATTGTTTAATATTTGTATAATCTGATAGAAAAAACAATTGACAAGATAATATTTAGAAATTTTTCACACTGGTAAATACATGTATACCTTCATTAGTATGTTTGAAATGTTCTAAAATTCTCCACACTGTTCAAAATCAAACTGATCAAGGTCTTGATATAATTTTTTCCGGCATTTACTTAGTTACATAAATTTTCACAGCAATACCTTAACTTTTTATGATGATTACTAAATGAATAAAATCTGATCTGTACCAATTTATCCCTCTAAATCAAGCTGTATGCAGACCAGAAAGAGGAATGATAAAGTAAATGTTAGCTATTCAACAGATCATAGAGAAATCTATAGAATTTAAAAACTTAGCGTATCTGGTTTTCATTGATTTTATCAAAGCTTGCGATACTATCGATTGAAGAGCTGTTTGGAGATCACTGATGAAAACATCAACAATCAAGTTCTATATAAGAATCTTAAAGACTTTATACAACAGATCAAGAGCTTGTAAATAGACAGATGTTGGCACTACTTGATTCTTCCTAATTCTCAGAGACGTCAAGCAAGGGGATGCGTTGGCAGCAATCCTTTTCATCCTTGTTCCATCAGATGTAATTGAAGAAATCCCTGAATCTTATGATATTTGATATCAAGTTGGAGGAGCTAAATTGATAAATCTAGGTAATATACCATGACTTAGATGTACTCTAAGACTTTCTCAATATGCTAAATAGAAAACACCAACAGACCTTAATATCACCGACGGAAAACTAGGACAGGTCAAGCAGTTTGAATACCCTAGGTATAAGCTCGATTACAGGAGGGATGATATTTCTGCAATAAATTATCGCATAACAAAAAGCAGGCAAAGTGATTGCGAAAACGAAGATCTTAAATGAATACAATGTTTTAGTTATGCTTCATGGCTTAGAATGCTCATCATTGAGTGAAGAATCATTAGAATGTTCTGAAGTCGTCCAGAACCACATCATGAGATAAAAGCTAATCACAGCACCACTGGTCTAATATGAAATCAAGGAAGACATTGGATAGATAATATCTAACTATGGACATGGTTTGAAATTGGAATGAGCAAAACTCAGAACAGAATTTCGTCATAGAATTACATATTCTGCTACGAGTGGAGAAAACATTTAATATATAAACCATAACAGCACTATTCAAGGTATTGCTGTATAAGGTGAGAGTTGTCATTGATCTTTATCCAGAAATAGGACGAAAGACTTCAACACACAAAAGTTCATGTTCTTGCAACTGAGTTTTACCTGCTAGCACTGATTTATTAGATTATTGTTCAATTCAAGAAATCTTTCTGTATAATGAAGTTCATTTGCTAATTTCTTTGGAGATTGTATTAAGGAACAGACACTGAGTTTCAAATGGGAAATAATACCAGACTTTTATTCACTTAAATGAATAGGATATTCTTTCTTCTTTCAAGAGAATCAAACTCTTTGTTTTCTTCACAGAATATAAGCAGCATTCTTCTTTGGAATAAAACTTGCATTTTCAATTAATGAAACACGAGAACATCTATTTTGGGAAGCAGTCTATAATTATTTTGGTAAATTCTTGTGATGCTTCATTTCACAAAAAAGACTTTCGTATACACACAAATACACGGGCAAATATCTTCCTTTATACAAAGGCTTGTGAACGAGTTTGTTAGCGAGCGTGTGTGACATTAGCATTTAATCAAAGCGCATTAATCTTGTTTGTTACAAAATCATAGAAAAAGACTCTCTGCATTGCTTTTAAAAATGTCAGGAGTACGGATAACTGTTGCATGCATTTCAAAGAAAGACAGAATGAACCTCTGAATAAATTTGTTTTAGATGTTTCTGATACTACTTTTGATTCTAGGTTGCACTTGTATGAGCATGATAGTTAATCAAAATGTTTTTGATGCCTAAACATAGACACTACAATAAAGAGCTTGACTATTCACTTTCCTGTTATTTTTTTATTGCAACTCTAATCAGAAATATTGAAATAAAGGTAAAGAGTAAACAAATAATAATGATTTTCAATATTTCATGCAGTAAAATAAACGATAATAAAATAATTACTGTTCAATAAAGAGCTTTTAGAATATTTCTGAACATTTACAAATGATGTGGAACCAGAAAATGAGGATAATAAATTTCGAGGTAACTTTGAACACATATCGAATGAATTATTTGAAATTTATACGGCCAATACATCATAACTAAATTTTATGGATAAATCGAGCTTTGAATTGATGGATTTTATCAGTTCATAAGATTCTACAAGCATCCATCTGTCAAGGTTGATGATTGATCAAGCACTTTATTACTACTGCTTATGTAGGTAACATGATCATAGAGGAACAGCTCACATACATAACTACTCATTCTTCTTATCTATTCACCATCATACGATACCAGTGACAAGACTATAGTCAAGATGACTGGCGATGGGACAGGATGCAGGGAATTTTGCATTTATACTTTCCAAGGGGCAGTTCAGTGAGACTGATACAAATAATCTCAATGGGAATTCACATTTTGATCAATGAATTTATCTTCCAGGCTAATGATTGATTTAACATTTCATACTTGATTTGGTTTTGTGTTCAAAAGGAACCACAATGCAGTCAACATCTTTTGGCAGCATACTGTATTGGGTATGATCAATGAAAGGAGGTGATCAAAGAATAAGTATTTGGGGGGGGGGGTGATCAGTGAAAAGTCTATACATTTGAAAAACAAGTGTAAACCCTGCCATACTAGAACTAAACGACTAACTTAGCATAAACTAACATTGTGAATTAAACACTTCACTAAAATCTTACTTCGGTAGAGAATTTAAAAAAAAAATTTCTTGGCATAATAAGGAGTAAATGTTGAAATTTTCATCATTTGAGCTGTATTGGTGCACAGATACATAGCCAGGTAGAACCACTTAGAAACCAGAGAAATTGATTGTTTTGGTTGATGATTTCTAATAAGTTTTCACTAATCTTCCTAATGGCTAAAATATTTCCTTCACTATTACCTCAAGGGATGCAAATGATATAATTGATATATTCAGATAGGCATGCAAAGTAATGTCCAGAAAAAAAATCTTTATCTAAAGTAGATGAAGATCATTAAAGCAAAAGAATGAAAACTCAGTAACAAAAATATCTTATACATACTTGTAAGTTATAAGACTTTTTTCAATGTTATATATTTGACTCTAAATAACTGAAACAGGTCAAATGCATCAAGTGAAGTGTAAAAAATAAATTCAAAAAGGTTTTATCATTTTTTATGCTGTGATCTTAAAACTATTTATCTATCCCAGTCTATCCATGCTAAGCGGTTTCAGCATCTTCATATCTCTCAATCCATCTAAGTTTTTTCATAGCTGTCTCAAGCATTTCAGATCTACTTACAGATCTTCAATCTGTTCATATATATATATATATATATATATATATATATATATATATGTATGTATATATGTATATATATGTATATATATATATATATATATATATATATATATATATATATATATATATATATATATATATATATATATATATATATATATATATAGATAGATAGATAGATAGATAGATAGATAGATAGATATATATAGATAGATATATATTAGTTGGTATTTTACATTACTGGATGTATTTTTCCAAAGATTTTAGATTGAATATCACAAGCACAGAGCATTATATGGATATGAGAGTGATTTATGCATATATGAGTGAATATCTGATTGAGTGTGTTTCAATGTTGATAAAATCAGTTGTATGTGAGAGTGTGTACGAATTGGTGAATTACTCGCTTATCCTTTGTCGATTTGACTTTTTTCTTGGACTCATTCAACACAAATACAAGAAAATAATCCATTAGGGAAAAAGAAAAAATTACAGTAAATGAAAAGGAAGCAAAAATCACAGTACGTACTTAAAAGATTTCAGCTGATAAAAACAGTAATTTTCTATCTGAGAAAAATTACTATAGATTAAAAGTTTCAGGACAAGGAAAAAATATAAGAGGAAAAAAATGAAAAAGAATAGGTCTTGTTAGTTACTCAATAGAAACCGTCACAATGTCTTTAGCAGCATGCTATGTTGGGAGGATCAATTAAAAAGTTGGAAAAAAGGTGTGATCGATGACTAAATTACCTCTCTTGCCCTTCGCAGATCGTAATCATTAAAAACATTTAGATTTACTCAAGACCAAAATGTTTGCTGCCAGACACAAACTAAGGGAATAATTTAGCATAAACTCACATTGTAAATTGAATTTCATCTGCTAACAACTTATCAAAGGGGGAATTATGAAAAAAAACAAAGACTTCTCGAAATAATAAAGAGTAAAACTTCAGTTTTTTAATTTCATGTACTTGCCACCCATACATAGACAGCCAGACTCACTGGAAAGCTGAAGAAGCCAATGATGGCAGTTTTGGGTGAGAGTTTCTAATTTCAAGATAGAGAAAAAATACAAGGGGAAAAAAAATTCCTTCACATAGAGAGGTGTAGGTGGCCTAATGGTTAATAGTAATGAAAATGGAATCAGAAAATCAAATTCAAATTCTGATTGTGGCTGTTGGAATTCATTTTGCATTATTGCCCTGGGGAAAGGTATGAATCTTTCTTTTTTCCTCCTGGTTATGAGTAAATAGCAGGGTAGGCTAGCCTCTAAAGAAGTTTGTGTGCACGCATGTCAGTGTGGGTAGACGCTGATATTTGCATGGTGGGTGTGTGCATGCCAGAGATTAAGATTCGCCAATGCTTCACCTGTGGAATGGGGTGATCTGACCACTAAACCATCAGCCCTTGGAATTAGGCCTGGTGATGCACTCCCAAGGAGAATACATGAGGGGTTGATGTTTGATATTTGACTTTGTTATCAGCCAACATAGGGAATGTGTGACTGCTGACTCAGAAACATTGAGCACGGCTCTCCCTGTCAAATTAAAACATTACCGGCACCAATCGTAAGGCCTCTACTACTTGGGGTGGCATTGTTGGTGCTAGAAAATAAAGCAGAATGTAATTGATGCCTCTCAGAGGATGGACTAGTTGAGATTCTATCAAAAAAAGGTATTTGGGATGGGTTATTTTGGAAAGAATTAAAACACAAGAAAAAGATTTCATGTCTATTTCTCACCCTTCGTCCCTGATTTTGCATCCAGAAGAGCAATTTTTCATATTGTTGTCTTCCCCATGGCATCAGAATGATGATCATGAGACTAGGGATACAACATGTCCTCAAAATGTCGAGTCAATAGGGCTATGGTGAAGTTTCAATGGGTCTAGCAAGTCAAAATGAATGAGAATAAGAGCAAATAGCCACATCTTGATTACCTGGGGAAGACTTTTAAAAAAATTAATTTCATAAAAAATGTGTGTACATGTATATATATATATATATATATATATATATATATATATATATATTCAATTCATTATTTGAGGGATTTTGATGATCCAAATGGTATCAATATAGCAAGCAAGCAATCTTTGGTTTTTAGAAATTGTGTTTTTTAACTCTTCAAAAGTAGATATACATGTGTGTACATGTGTGGATAGAACAAGAGAGAGCCATCAACATGGACATACACACACACACACACATACATATATATATATATACGCATTTTTTTCATGCATTCTTTTCTTGTTCTGATTTGTTGCAAAAGGGATATTACCTCTTGTATCCTGCGACAATCCAAGACCATCAAGAAAGAGTGAATTGAATGACACTTACCTGAAAAGAAAAAAAAAAGATTTTACATAAAAATGGAGGAAGTGACAAAAAATTAAATAAAATTTAATATTACAAATTACACCGTGGAATGTGTGTTTTGCTCCTGAGTTTCATTTTCTTATTGCTTCAGTATAAAAAGTGGAGGAAATGGCTATAATACCTCTCAGACTTGGCTTTTATGGCCAGGACACTGACGTCTTGAAATATACCAGTTTCCAATCATACAATATGTGAATATGTATATTTCTAATCCCATTTTTTAAGACTAACAACTTGAATATAAATTAAGACATATTAACACTAATATTAAACAAATATCATATGTTCCTTGGTAGTGGCATTCAAAGTCCAATATATCCTGGTGTAATTGCTTACTTTGTTCCTCAGAATATACTTCCGGGTTCCCTTTTATTGAGATAAGTGTCAAAGACATGGACCTTGAAGGATAACCTGCAACCTGATTTACCATACTTCTTCCGTATAGTCTTGACCTGCTCCTCATAGCTTTAGCTTTCTGATTGCTCTGGAAGCCTCGAACCACTGTGCTACAGCTGAACCAAATTATTTTTTCTTCCCTAGTGAGCCTTTACGGTAATTCTGCACTTCCGGATGTTCTTTATCTCTGATCTGATGAAGACACTGACTTTGACCTTTGCCTCAAACAGTTTGACATGGCAGCATCAGCTAAGACATATGAGGCTAATTTTGGCATGCCTATCAGGGATTCAAACAAATTCTGGGCACCTCATTTCACCTGCAATACAACAGTGTCGAGACCTTGCAAATATGAGGAATATGGCTGGTAAGTCATCAGAGGCCAGAATTCTTGATGGGTTTCCTTGGAGGTTTTTACTGCAAATCCCTGTTATCATAGCCTTTCAGACAGCAAGGATATCTTGGCATACTACCAATAGGATGAACAATGTCAAGTGAGAATCACTGGTTAATCCTCCGAAGGTGTTAAAGCCAACACTGCACATAAATTTAAGCCTTATAAAACATTTTATCACAGCTCCAGTTAAGGTGTTTTCAACCTTCAAATACCTTTCTAGGCAGAATAGATAAATAACAAAATATCAATTTTCTGATCACAAAAGCAAAGTTTGAGGGGAATAACAGCCATTTTCTATATTTTTTAAAGTAATCAATCAAAAACTTTTTACACAGGAAGGAAGAAGTTTTTAAAGAGTTGCATGATGCAATAAATAGATTAGGTCTGAAAAACACATTTATGAAATTATCTTGCTTACCATTTTTTATTTGAATATAAATACTAGTTTAGTTTATAGGTTCCTGTGATTTAGATGAATGAATTTTAGAGGTCATTATGTATAATAAGATAAGCATGGATTCCAAGGAATAAGGAATACCTAACCAAAAGACTGACCCTCAAACTGAGAACCGTGTAACATGCACATGAGAGAATCATACTCAACCTCACAAGGAAAGATCACAAGACAGCATAGTATGTTAGAAAAAAGGCAGAAGTCCATTGAAACCACTAGAAAACTCAAATGGCAATTGGCTAGTCATGTTGCTAGAATAGCAGACAACCACTGGACATCACAGCTCACAATATGGATCCCAGTGATCATAGGCTTAACAGAAGGTAAGACGATGTGATGAGCTAGACAAATTCAAAAAGTACTGGCTTCATGATACCTATGATAGAGTGGTCTGGCCAATCTTGGAGAATGCTTATGTCCAATGACAAAGTCTGATGATGATTAGTAATAGATAAAACAAGCCTGATAGTCCGACCATAGATGCACAAGTTCTTTTTCTTGCACCAGAAAGAAGGTAGATCCAGTTCCAAAAGAGTTAAATCAGTAAATTTTGCTTCAATATGTCTGCCTGTCAATCATTAAGTCAGTGCATTCTGTGAGTCAATGACAGCAATTGATACATGCAATAGTGGCACATCTAAAAAGGTTGATTGCTGAGAAACTGATTTCAATTTTTTGTCTGAAACCATAAACTTCATTGCAGGAAAACTTTCGAGTCAACCCCTTTGACAGTCAAAGACAACTTTACCAGGTAACCACTGTAAAATCTAGGAATTTAAGTCAGATCGGTGCTAAGTTAAAAGGATTTATCTGAGAGGAAGTCTTTCTACACGCTGCTTATCCAATATCAGAATAATTCAAGTGAATACTCATCCCAATAAAGTGTGGAATGATTAAATTTGAACCCCTCAAAGAGAACAAAAAGAAGAGGCAACTAAAGGCTGTAAGTTGATCCGCTGCAGTGAACCTGTTGCTTACATGTAAGAGTTGTGGGTGGTACATTGTTCACGGTGACTTCATGATTTCTCTGTTTGCATAGATAGAGCTGCCATTCTAATTTTGTTTGCAGGAAAGAGGAGAGAGATGTTGGGGGTGCGGTTTGTATGAAAAGAGGTAGTAATGAAGAAGGATGTGAGGGTACAACATCTCTTCTTCAAGGTATAAATGAAATCTCTGTGAAAGTGAATAAGAAACACCATTAAATTCCATGGTGAGCAAACAATGGTCGCTGCTGATTCTATACTAAAATTTTCTAAGGTTCACTCATTTCATCGTCTATTTTCTGCTCCCCCCCCCCTATTCTCTTTTTCTTTTGAAAAATCCATGCACCATACTTTTGCTCAGGACTAGTGAAATAATATCGGTCTCTACCTTAATCTTCTTTTTAAAAACCATCCACCTGAACAGTCATCATTGATTTCTTCTGTTTTCAAGTGATTCTGCTCAATCAGCTGGCTATGTATTTGTTGCATATACAGACAATATCAATAGTGCTAGAGAGCTGAAAATCTAAACATTGACTCCTTATTATGTGAAGAAATTTTTTTTAATAGCTTCCCGCCTCAATAGGTTTTGGTGGCGGTTCAATTTACAATTCAAGAGTATGCTGAATTGGTCCCTTGTTTGTGTCCAGCAGCATTTGAGCTTGTTCCTTAAAAATTTGGCTTTTTGATGATCACCACCCAACAAAAGGCTAGAGAAGTGACTTATACATTGATTCCCCTGTTTTTCCAATCTGGTTATTAATCGCCCTTAACAGAACATGCCTACAAAAGATATTGATCATGTGATGGTTCTTATTGAGCGACTGAACAGACCTGTAAATGAATGTTAGAATTTGTTTGAAAGTCATTGTTCAGCTTTAAGGTTTTTATTCGCTTGTAATGTTGATCAATCTGCTCGGAATGTTTCATTTGCTTTTGATAAATGAAATAGACAACCAATCAGTGTTGCCAACTGAAAAATTATTTTGACGCTAGTTTGGCAGCGAAAAAGTGCTAAAAACAGCTAAAAAATACCCAAAATGGTCAAAATACACCCTAAAAGATGCTGAAAATTTTTGAAAAATGGCCAAAACAACTATATCAATTTGGGGATTTTTGCACTGCAAAAACAAGAAACACGCTAGATTTAGCAAAAAAGTGCCAAATTGGCAACAGTACACCCAGTGTTCCTATGTTCGGTCAACAGGTTCTATCTGGTGAAGGACAATAACTTAGGAAAGATGTTTATTACTTTCCAAGTATTCAGGAAGCGGTAATAATGTAAGGACCTCAATGTGGATGTGCCACAAATAGATGAAAAAGAATCCAGGAAGATGTCAAAGATAAAAGTGAGAGAGAGAGAGAAAGAGTGGAAAGAATAGAGGAATGGAGAGAAGGAAAGAAAGAGACTGAGAAAAGGAAAGGGAATAAATTTAAGGGAGGTCAGAGAAATCAAACAGGGAAAGGAAAAAAATGCAAAGGAACAGAGAGAGAAAGAAATGGGAAAAGAAAGAAAGAAAAGAAAAGTGAAAAAGAAAGAATAGAGAATAAAGAAAAGAGAATTGAGGGATAGAGAGAGACTGAAAAGAAAGCAATAAATTGATTCAGAACGAAAAGATGAAAAAACAAGAGAGAAAATTACTTGAAAATTAAAGCCTGGAAAAGATAGAAAATTACAGAAAGATATGGAGAGCGCAAAAAGTATCCGATGCATTTCAAAGACATTTTAACATCCTAATATAGATTCACAATTAACTGAACTTTTGCCAAAGATTAACAAATATAACAATCAGAAATATATCCAAACAAGATTGAAGATGAAAGAGTTATATACAAAAATTAGTAATCTTCAGTCAAAACCTGACTATTTTGAAAGTGTACAACAACATCAAAATGAACTTTTTGAAATATATTGAATGCTTTTTAAAATCACAGTAAGTAAAGAACAAGGAGAAGGATCAAAAGCAGGAGAATCTAGAGAGAACGAAGAAGTTTGATAGAAGAAAGATCAATTGAAAAACTGAAAGAACCCCCCCCCCCAACATACAAAGATGAAAAGAAGGAAAGGAGAATAAACACTTTGCAACATATTTTCAACTTTTTTGTTATTCCTGGATAATTCTAATTGATAATGTCTAAAAAATTTTGATAATGCTCATTATTCCCTTCAAACTTTGCTTTTGTGACCAGGATAGATATATTCATATTTGAGTTTGATAATCTAAAGTTTAACTATTTCCGCAATATTTTTAATATTTTTCCTTTTCAAATTCATTCTTGCGACATTATTATTGATTTTGACTAGCTGTCACCTCCATCCTAAATTTTCCGATTAGGCTGTTTAATCGTTGCCATAAAATTTCAGTCCGATTCCAAGTTGTGACAAAAAGAAACTGAGAGTTAGGATAAAGGAGAAAGATGTTCAAAATTAATGATTATACTTATTCCTGATTGGTCAATTAGAGCAGGTTGTGATCGTGGTAGATGAATAGATAGCCATGAAAAACCACTTAAAAACAGAAGAAACTTATGTTGACCGGTAAACAGTTGGGTGGTTAATGGTTTTTATTAAATAAAAACCTCAAAGCTAAGCAGGGATTTTTGAACTAATTCTCATAGTTGAGTCAAGGCAGTTAGCAAAATTGAATGTAGTTCAATCACATGAATAGAAATGTACCAATGAAAATAGCTTGCATTTTTCCAAAACTATACACAAAAAAATGAAATGTGATTGTTTTTGTGTCGTTTTATAAACTGAGAGGAGAGAAACAGAATCAATATTCACTCTGGAACTAACAAGGTTTGAAGAATATTTCTAACCTTGCCTATCCCCTCTACTTTTTCCCATTACCTTTGAATCATAGGCATATTACATTAATGATTAACAGCAAAAGTTACGAATACTTTGAAATTTATGAGTCCTTGGGGACATTTCCGAGGCACATAAAGCAGGAAAAAAAAACTCTGAAACATAATGAATAACCTAGAAAATAGATTGTATAGTACAAGAGTCTTCAAGATGTATTTGTTGACTGCTTCGTATTTAATGGGTTTTAAGTTTCAAAATTTCAAGCTTAGAGTTTGAAAAGTAATAAAAGTATGTGCGGTTTCAAATATGCTCATAAATAAATATCAATAAATTCAAAATAACGAGGCATGTGTCAAAACTTATTAATTTCCTAAAGCAATTCAATTAGATTTATTACATTTAGTCGGTGTATGTAAAAAGTGTCGAGCATACGAGTAGTTTAAGATATGCTCATTAATAAGTATCAAAAAATTCCGAGACATAAAGCATATGTTAAAACTTTTCAAAAGTAAGTATGATAGATATCTTCGAAAACTGTAGTGAAATAAAGTTGAAGTATTTGTCAAAAAAAAGCTGTGAAATGCTAGTTTTTATATGACTTCGAAAACAAAAAAAAAGTCATGAAAATATTTAGATCACACGGAAATAGTTTTATCCCTTATGTCAACCACAACAAAGTGTCCGGAATAGAATAAACTAAACGGAATTGTCAGTAGGAATTTCTCATGGATATTCATTTGATTCTGATGACTCTGGAAATACCAACCAATTCAGAAGATTGAATTGGGAATACAAATTGAAGAAGACTGAAAACAAACTATTACAAGAACTCTTTGGAAGGATCGAGGATGTTCCTTTCTTGCATAGCAGTTTTTAGAAAAATAACAATGAAAACAATTATCATTGCTACTCATTGTCTTTTCGTGAGATCTGGCATGTTGCATTCTTTATAATCATTTCAAAGAAAGAAAAATCTTAGTAGGGATCAAACAGTGACAGAAATGGGTTTTTGGAACTGGGTAAACGGTAAGGTTATACTTTGGATTCATGCCTAGGGATCAGACAGAAGTTCATTAGAAATGAGCAAAGTGATCCCATAAAAGTTGGGAGTTCTGGGACACTGTAAGCCTTCATAGATGATTTTTAAAAAAAATATGGCCTATAAACAGACATACAGAAAACCTGGAAACTTATAAGTAGGCATATGCTGTAGCCCCATGTACTCCACCACTTACAACACTGAGATCAAACCATGTGAATCCAGAGAAATCCAATTGAGTTCCACAGGATTACGTTTATGAGGTACTAATGGTCTTTGTAATTGAGGAAAAAAGAAAAAAGAAAGAAGAAAAATTCATGCTCAGTTAAAACAAACACAGGAAATGAAGCCTGCCGCATCAGATGTAAACAAACCAAAGAACTGCTTGTTTTTTCCTGATGTCTTTTTAGACACACACAACAAATAGAAAATGTGACTAGAAGGAAGAGGGGGAGTATGAAGTACCCCAAACCCCAGCCGACCCTAGCGAATCAAACACCAGAAATCCAAAAGCAGTCCATTACTTACTTAGTAGATAATATGTCCATTTTGTTTATATCCTTTCTTTAGCTTTCATATTTTTGTCCGGCTCTGAGTCTTAACAACAGAGCTGGAAACAAGGTAAGGGTATGTGGGGGGTATGGTGTATACCTACTCCTCAATTTCCAAGTTTTTTTTTGGCTACTTATTGAGGCATTATCATATACCGAATTCCAAAGACCCATTACTGTCACTGCTCAACAATGCTGAATCAAGTTGTGGAGAAATAAGATCTCTTTGGCCTGTGTCCAACACTATTCATTCAACTACATATACATCTTCATTATTATTATTATTTCATTGGGCCTGTCATGATTTACTAAAAGGATTACAGCTTTTTGCTGATACTACCTGAGTTGGTACTCTAGGTCTTGGAGAATGATTTGCTCAAGCACTTACTCCCCAACTCATTATGGCATACAAGTGATATGACATTTCAGCAAGATATTCGGCAATGGAATAAGGAGAGTTAAGGAGAGAGCATATGCACACATATGAAAAAAATATATATATATATATTTATATACATATATACACGTATATATATTTGATCAGCCTGCTGATGTAAATTATGATTCACCCGACAATATTAGATTGAAAAGACAATTTAGAGAGCCAAATTAGATGTTACAAATGAGATTTCTTTATTCAGCTTAACATGTTTCATTAGTCAAAGCTATCTCCACAAAATTTCAAACCATTACAGAAATAACAAGAAAACAAAACAGTTTATTCTTTGGTGCCCTAAAACAATGGAAAATAAATATGAAGATAGTTATCACCAGATGGTGGTAAATAAAATTTGTCACCCTCTTAAAATATCAGGCGACTTGGGCGTCAGTTTGAGTGTACAGGGCAAAACATGCACCATCCTCCCATTCTGATCAAGCTTTCTCACCAAGGGTGTGGTGTGGGGGCTTGAAAGTTGGAATCTCAAAGTCAGTGAAGGATAATGTTCCCATGAAAAAATCTGCATTATTATTTGCTTGTGATCACTCCATCATGTGGCCCGAAAGTCAGCTCACACATCTTGGTCAAGTTGACCATCTGACATCTGGATATTACTGTGGGTCTTACTCGTTCAGACAACAAATGGCTATGAGTTCTACACCCTCTCCAGAATTACCACTGGATGAGTGGCAGCTGACACTTCTGTCAAATCAATATATACTTTGAAATAATACAATAAAATATGTGAAGAGTCTGAAACTTTGTCTAATTTCACAAATGGTAAAATTTGAATTGAAATTGAAAGCGTCCCTGGGATGTCAGAATGGAATCTGAGAGGAGTATTATTTCCTTAACTAACAGATTAAGTTTTCTTCAAGTACTTGGCTGATAACTCAAGTGATGGATTATGATATGGAGCATCATTAACCCAGTATTTAAGAAAAATCTTTTACATCTGAGAAGCCAATTAATTTCCTTGAGACTGAGCCAAACCAACAAGCTCAACTAATCACAATTATTTCAAGACAATCAAAAATTTTTTTTATCTTTACCTATAACATATAAGGTGGAATAAAACCCTAACTGCATATTATATACAAGCCAAAATACCCATCTATACGTCAGTTGAATATTCAAGGAGTATTTAAGCTCAAATTTCAGTCATGACTTATCCGTATCATTTTCACACTGATACTCTCAAGAAAAGCATGAATCCATCACTCCCTGCAGTTTGTCCCATCTCCAGATCTCTTGACTATGATTTATCATTTGTATGCCATGATTAAAGTTTGTTATCAGTCCAGTAATTACTAGAGGAGATTAGCAATGTTCGAAGTTACCCCTCTTGCCCACTAAAATACTATGAACAAGATGTCAATCTGACTGCCCGTTTACCATAGCATCTCAAAAACTTCCACCTGTAACACGCTAAATAGAAATAATCACTTGTGAACTATATAATGGTTATGACTGAATTGTAGTGGATATACCGATTTGAGGTTAAGCAGTCAGTACCTGGATGGGTGACCAACTGAGTGCCATCAGCAGCCTGGAAATCATGCAGAAAGCCTCCTTTGGCAGTTAAGGAGTTCAATCACAACACTATGCTCAATAATGCAGCCAAAAGACCGCCCCACCCTGGACAAGCAACAGGAGATGAATGACTGGACTCACATAACAAGAATGCCATTTTTGATGGTTTGTAAATTCAATTCCTGTCTGAGTGCAGAATGAAACAACCAATCATTTGCCCTCTGGATTTGCAAAGCATAACCACTGCAGCACTAGTGATAGAAGTGGATTCTCTTTGGATTCTCTCATACTTCTAGTTTCGTACCATATTTGACTATTCTTATCGATGTAAAATCACCATAGCCCCAGAAATGGTCCCACCAATCAACCAAATACTCTACATATTCTTCTCTGTTTCAATATCTGTGTCTATCTATCTATACGAATGTGTGGGTGTTTCCAGAAGCTTCTCGTTACATTTTTGGGTCAACAACCTTGGAAATTTGAATGAGTATACCTCTAGGCACCATCTGAAAACAATCCTTTTCTTTTTCAAAAAAGTGCTTTTTTTGGTCTCTACGGTCATTTTGAGCTGGTATTTTATTTTTTTTTATGACTTTGGATAAAATATCTGTTTTCAAAAATAATTTTTGATCATTCTTTACAAAAGTAGCTCTAGTTCATATGTGGGCTATGGTGATTCACTTACGCGTGGTACAGATATCAGTAATATATCTTCTAACAGAGTTGTTATAAAATTACCAACTTTTGATTATATCTATCAATATAAGAAGCACAAAAAATTTCATATGTTAAGTATGAATCTGATCTTCAGCACTGAGTTATTCCCTTTATGCAGGAAAGTGCTTAGGGACTTTCAGTTGGGTAGCCATTGTTGACATTCTGAGCGGATGACAGTCATTTTGTTTGATTGGGTGAAATGAGACATATGTGCGTGCCAGCTGATGTAATGAAAAGAATACAGTGTTAGTAAATGATCTTCTGTTGGTTCAAATTCTGTTGCGTCTGTCTTCAACTCATTTAAAAAGTTGATAGAAAAATATTGTCTTGTTATTCTCTCCATGGGACATGATTGCATATCATCTAACCCCACATGATTTACAAGGTAAGACAATATAAACAAAATAATATCTGTTAGTCTGTTCTTTTATTACTCCTTTTCTAGATGAAGAAATAATCCCAGCTCTCCGCATATGTTTATCAAGAAAAAAAAAATAGTTGAATAAAATAAAAGACGTCCTTAGTTGCTCACAAGAAAAGAAATGATAAATTGTCACAAATGAATTAGTATCAGTTGAAAAACTATTCTTTGTCATATAAGAAAAGTTGAAGTTTAGCGACAAAACTTGTTATTTTTTTTCTGATATTGGCCAGGATTATCGTAAAGAAACTGATGGCGCTACCAACATTTTTTGATTATTACTATCATGCAAAAGATCTTTCTGGAAAATTTCTTGAAAAGTCTATTTTGAAAAGACACCAGATGATCTTCTGATTTGTTGAACATATTCTCTTATTCTGGATTTGAGGTTCACTGGTTGGTATGAATGGGCCAAGTGGACCGAAAAGAATCATGAGACTGGGATAACTGAGGAAGAATGAGACTTGAAGGTTTTGCAGGAATGGTGGCGCCATGTGCCATAGAAAATCATGACGTTTGGAGACAATGCATAGAAGGAATGGCAGCATTGGTATTATATATGACATCTGTGAGAAGGTGTGTCTTTATAGATATGTAGAAAAATCATATGTAGGTGGATCAATAAGTATGTAGCCAAATACATAACAGTGATTAGAATTTTTATCTTGAATGTCCATTGTATAATGCTCGATCTATGTGAATGATATCAATGTTGACTGTTAAAGAGATTATGCTTATTAAAAGGATTATAGTGAATCAATGAGTTAAATTAAGATGAAATACACTGGAATTTGAAACCATTTCGTTGGCTTTTTTCTTGATGTTCTATGTATCAGACAATTTGTTCTCATAGTTGAAGAAGGAATGATCTAATGTCTAATTGAAAAATAATCATACATATGTACACATACATACATACGTATATATATATATATATATATATATATATGTATATGTATATATATATATATATTGTGTGAGTGGTGATGAGCTTCCTGAATGGGCAAATTTATTGCGTGAAAATTGTGGAAAGTTCAACTGTGGCGATTGGTGTACCTGTCCATAAGACGACTTTAAGTGTTGAACAATAGTTGCACGCAAAGATATCTGACCCCCTGGATATTTTTCCTATTTTATTGTAGTACAAACTGTTATGTAAATTGATTATCTAAAATGAGTTCTTAGAAAAAATATTCACTCAAACAATTTGGATCATTTTGTGAAAGTCCATGACATAATGATTTTTAAAAAAATCCAACTCAGTCATCAATCTACTACCATTGTTGCCAGTCAGAGTTCAAATCCAGGTAAGAGGTAGGATTTTCAAATTCCCAATTTTTTTCACTCTTCATTCTTTCTTTTTTTCATTTTTCGATTTCATTTTCCTCGTTTATTTATCTGTTCTTCTGAGTGGGCGATTGGCTTCCAATTAAAGATTTCATAAATATTGACAGCACAATCCTTCTTTATCTAGATATTTTGATAACTTTAATAATTTTGTTTTGCCCAGACCCCCTGGATAACCTCCAGATCTACACCTGTTTTAGATCTCATTTTCATCATTTTTCCTTACTTCTGATTATACTTAACACAAATAGTAAAGATGGCAGAAGTGATTTGAACAGTAATGATGGCAGTCTCAAAAACTCCAGCAGAAAAGGTGATATTTTTCAGTCAGGGAGTGTAATGAAATGTAATCATTCTGCACTGAATATTCGTGAAGCATTTGATTAACTTATTTTATTCTATTTCCAATCATTTTATTTACACAGACTTGCTTCATTTTCTCTATAGTTTTATCTCTCAGATCCTTCACTAAATTCTCCAAGTTTTTCAGATGAACCCAGTTGAATATTTTTTCTCTTGTAGACACCGACTTTCTTGTAATTTTTTTTACGTGAGCAAAAAAGATTCCATTAATCTTCGTGAAATTGTCAGAATTGAGTAAAAAGCGTTTCTAATCAATACTGTCACCAGAGAAGCAACTGTTTTTCTTACAGATTATTTACTCATTTTTTCTTTTCTTTTTTTTTTTGTTATTTACATTAAAAGAAGTAAAGAAAATATTCTTTAAGGTGTAAACAGATTGAAAAAAGGTTTTGGTAGGGATTCGCTCACGTTTTTGCAGAAGAGAATGTGACTCTTTTAGTTTTGAATTTCACCAATCATGAAATTTCAGCAAGGAAGATTCTCTCTAAAAATGTTTGACAATTTAGTATTAAGTTTCTTTTCTTCCAGTTAATGTTTTTCAGTGGGAATCATTTCTAAAGCATTTTATATGATGGTAACATGACAAGCATCTTCTTTTGATGGGTGAATAAAGATGATTAAATTAAAAATCTGAGAAAAATTATTGTTAACTTAAAACCCTATTTATAAAGATGAAAAATATCATCAATATTTTATTTTTAGAGCTCACCTTTTCTCAAAAAAAGATTGAGAACAAATAGGTTTTGTCAGCCATCTTTGATATGAAGACAAGTATCAAGTGTTATATCAACCAAGTACAGATTAAGTCATGAATTCTTGAACTGCTTCATGCAGCTCCCAAACACAATGGAACTCTTCAAAGAGAGAGAGAGAATACATGTATATATGAATATTCACATATACAAATCAGTGAAGAGAGATATGCTAGATTTAAAAATTTATGTATATATATGAAAGTTAAAATGTTCAATAAGGAAATGAAATTCATTAAGTAGATTTCAGATTTTAATAAGCGCTTCAGAGAGGATTTTAGTTTTAAAATGAAAAATAGAGAATTGTTTCATTATTTAAGGTTGTTCTAACTGATGTTTTAACCAAGTGGTCTATTCAAAGTGGATCTGAGTGAAGATTGGAGAAGAGAATTCAAACTATCTTAAGAAATGTGAAAGTTAAAAATTGAAGTGTAAAAAAATACGATAATATAAACTTCAAGAAATATAATAACTGATCTTGATATGTGAATCTTTTTATTCAAAAATATAGAAAGAGATTATTCTTGATTGCAAAAAAAAGTTATATTCTAATTTGTATTTTACATTTGATAAACAAGAGAGGACACTGTTCAAAACTTGCATCATTGTTTAGACATTTGATATTTGTTTCTGACAATATCGACAAAATTACAGAATTTCATTAAAATTTTGATATTTCATAAAAAATACAAATACATTTCTTGAGTAAAATTATTTGTATGAGATTTCAAACTTAAAATGTCCTATTTTATTAAGTAAAAAATCCTATTTGTAATGAATTTTATATAAAAAAGCACTATCCTGTCAGTAACACATGACTTGATTCCTGACTACTGACAATCCCTTTCTTCTTGATCTTCAATATATATCTATGGTAAAATCATTACCAATGTATTCAGTTTATAATTAACACAGTTTTTGACATTTATATCTGAAATTGTTGATGAAATTATGGAATTTCGTTAAAGTTCAATTCTGGAAGTAAGACTATCAGTTGTGAATTACATGAAAAATATGAATATCGTAAATCTGTCTCTCTTTCTTATTTTTTCCTTTCTTCAGCCTTTTTCATTTTTGGTCTGAAAGAAAGTGGATTTGGCTCTCATAGATCTAGCAATGTTTGTTGTGGGTAAAAATCAAGTAGCCGAAGATTCCTGATAAAAGATGAGTAATGTAGAGTAACCACATTCATTTTTATTTTACTCGTTCCAGATTAGCTATGTTTTCATATAAGTTCAATGAGAAATTGCTGAGTTTGAACACCCACAGTTAATCTCCCTTATAGTAGTAATTCTATATCAGGGTGGCTGCATTTTAAATTAGTGATCTCATAGGTTGATATCCTTTCATCATACCATCAACAAAGTTAAGCAATGTCAAGCCTGGTAAGTCCCTAGCTAAATCAACCTCTGGGAATACCAGGTGCTATAACCAGCTAGGGATCAAATAGAGAACCTCACACACCCATCTCTACACTATGCTCAAGGATGCAAGCCAAAGGTCCACCTCCCTCCGAAATTCTGTGATTGGCCTGGCTGCAAGCGACACAATATGAATGAATTCCTTCATCAAATGAATTAATGACTGTAATTATATTGAATGAGGGAAAAAAATAATCATCTTGAAAAGTTTTTAAACGAAACGAAAAAATCAACAAACTATTTAAAAAAAACTGCTCTTGGAGGATGTTTCTGGAAGAAGACTGTCAAAGACACAAATTAAAATGAAGCAATCTTAAGATGATTGTCCATTTTGATAGAAGACAAACATCAAAAATACAGATGTGAGTGACATATTAAAACACTGTTACAGAAGTTATCAAAGAGAGTGTTTCGGAAGAGTTCTGGCATTCAGGCCATGCATGTTGTATTGACAGGTTAAAGAAGAGGAAGTCTTTGCAGCATCATTCCAGAGGCTGATAACTGGAGATGTGACGGGGTCAGAGAAAACGTAACCTTGTCAAAAGAAGACAGATTCAAAAAAAACTTTAAAAAAACAAAAACTGAACAAGTGGCTTTTAATTCTTGGCGAAAAAAGACAACAAAGCAAAAACTTTTGTGTTATGCCTAAAAAATTGATTTCAATTACTGTTACTATTTCAATGATGTTATAAAACTTATATAATGGTTGAATTGATGTCTGTTATATAAAACAATTGGCTCTGTTTGTCACTGTGTCCAGCCTTGCCCTCCCTCCCCTGGAGAGAAGTGCAGCTCAATGACTTTGGCATGCATACTCGATAGGGGAACATATTAAAGAAAAAAAATTTTTTGAAGGTTTTGTATGGGGTTTCTTTACAATGTAGCTATAATGCTGAACCGAACCCTTACTTTCCGTTCACTATGTATATATACATGTATGTACTCGCTGGAAACCGCCTGATAGGTATCCCCTGCTTCCCTGAAGTGAAGAAGCAGTTACTAATAATTTATTTGGGAGAATCTTGAGCGTTCCCAGACCCCTAGATTGTGGTGTGTTAAGCTGAGTCATTGTAGGATAGGTTGTTGTTGGGGGGGGGGAGATCGGGGTGTGAGAGAGAAAGAGTAGGGGTACCTGCTGCCTCTAAAACAGCTAGCTGCTAAACGAGCGCTGAACGTTATTGTTGCTTTTTGCCTTTTATCGTAAAGTTGGAAAAGGGGTGTAATGCAAATTTTCAACAAGTGGATGATACCAATATTATTAATTAAATTAATATTTTACCTCTGACAATGAGGTTGGAGAGGAATATGTGTTGAACCGTGTCCGTCTCCGTTGTCCGTCATTCTGTCTGTCTGTCCGCATGATATCTTTAAAAGTTCTCAATGAATTTCAGTGAAATTTTGTGGAAAGGTGGCCGATGGTCTAGAGGAGAAGTGATAAAATCTACAGGCAGATCCTGGATTTTGTTTTTGATTAAGTGATACTTCTCAATTCTGCATGGGGAAAAATTTAAAAAATGAACAGTTCACTAAATTTAAATTTCAAGAGAAGTAACTCAACATTCGCACATATCGTGAGGAAGGCATTCTTCGATATTTTATTTTCATCCAGTTTTTAGTGAGCGCATGGCGTCAGTAGAGGTATGCGCTCTCTGAGTGCTTTCTAATTGTTAAAAGAACAAGTGATGAAGACATCTTCCGTGGTTTTTATCGATAGTGTCACCTACTCAACTGAACAATAGATTCATTAAAGTTGCCAAGAAAAGAAAGAAAAAAATTTGCTGCACACAGAAAAACTTATTAACAGGTTAAATAATTAGAAGCTATATCAGAAATGTATTTTACTTTTGCATTTTTTTAATGTGCAAAAGTTCAGGAAGGAAGGCAAAAGGAGACAGATGAAGAAACTATTTGAATTTAGTAATAAAGTCAGTTATATGTGAAATTTCTAAAAGTAGCATTTTTACAAAGTGACAATACTTCTTAATCAGGACAAATTTTTTGTTTAAAAAAGATTCACTGAAAACATCAGTGTCCAAAAATCATATGTATTTCATATTCATTATAAAGCACAATCAGTACCTATATAAATATACTTGTTTGTACCTACTCTCTTCCTGCACATCATCAATGCCTACTGACTCAATTGTCACAAGATACCTTACTACACACAGATCCATTAATGAATCTAATAGACAAAAGGGAAAAAAATTGAATGACAATAAAGTGCACGAGTGTACTTGCAAAGAGATTCCAATATACTTGTCTGAATATATGTGTGCTTCAGTGAGTGAGCGCCATAAATATATACAAATATATGCATACTTATGCATAAGTTTTACATATGATCTCTTGGGATCCACATTATGAGTCATGATGTCCAGCGGTTGTCTGTCATTCTTGCTACATTACCAGCCCATTGCCACTTGAGTTTTCTAATGGATTCTATAATATCTCTGAGTCCTGTTTTTCCTCTCATTCAATGTGCTGTCTTGTGATCTCTCCATGTTATTTTGAGCAGGATTCTCTGTTTGAGAGTCAATCTCTTGACTAGGTTCCATGTTTTAATTCTATAGGTAACTGTCAAGAGGATGCACTGGTTGTATACACATCTTTTTAGAACTAATGGTATTTTCTCGTTCTTGAACGTGATGCTAGCTCTACTGAAAGCTTGCCAACCTAGAATGATTCTTTGCTTGATCTCTTCTTCTTTTGAGGATATAGTGATCTACAATCGCCAGCTCTGCAGTTCTGATTGTTTTTGCTTTACTACGTTTGACTAGCAACGTTAATTTATATCTTTTGAATAGTGATGCAGTGCTAAATAAAGTAAACAACTATATATCTACTAGGGACAACGACTCTTCATGAAATCCTCAAAAGAATAAGAAATCAAACAAAGAATCAACCCAAGTTGGCAGACTTTCAGCAGAACAAGCTCAACTTTAGAAAACAAGATCTAACTAATTTTAAAAGAAGGGTCTACAACTAAAGTGTCCTCCTGATGATCAGCTATGGAGCTGAAACATGGTCCCAAGCCAAGAAATTGACCCTCAAACTAAGAACCATACAACTTGCACAGGAAAAGATCATGCTTAACATCACATGAAGAGATCATGACAGCACTGTACACTAAGAAAAAAAAACTGGAGTCCGAGATATCATAGAATCCATTACACAACTAAAATGGCGATGATTAGGCCATGTTGCAAGAATGTCAGAAATCCACTGAACACAACAACTCACAATGTAGATCTCTAAAGATCATATGGGGAGTTCTAACAGGCAAAAAAAAAGATGGCGTGACAAGTTCAGAAGGTTTTGGCACTGTGATTCCCTTAATGGTGAAAAGTAAAGAAGTAAATGTCCAATAGCAGATATTGAAATGCTGGTGGGGATGTAGATGGAACATTCTGGTTGATATTTACTCGTAGCAGAAACCTTCACGTCTGCCTCCTCTTAAGAATGGGGTTTACCCAGGCTTCTAAAATCGGCTTAACCCTAAGACAATGCATTTCAAAAACTGAAAACTGACAACCTGACACAATCAATGCTCGATAAAGTAGAGATTACATAATAAAATATGTTATTGTCAGCGGGGGCGTTGAGTCTGAGAAAAGTGCTAAGTAAAACTGAGATAAAGTAGACAATAACTTTTAGTAACCTTGTCAGTCAACAAATACACACACACACACACATGCATATATTACCATTAAAAATAGTTATCTAAGGTTTCAACATTGGTGTCTTCAGTTTTCAAGTTGGTGTGGCTGGCTATGTATGAATGTATCATGTGAACAAGCTGAACCATTGGAGTTGAAGGGCTACAAATTTAAGCATCCACATCTTATCATGTCTAGGAATATTTTCTTTTTGTATTCTTAAAATCCCACCCCTAGGTCTTTAGAGTGGGGCTTCAATTTACAGTGTAAGTTTATACTTAATTGATCCCATAGTTTGTGTCCGGCAGCATTTAGTTTAAAAAAAAAAAAATTAGACTTTTATTTAGTGATCACTGCCCAACAAAAGGCAAGAGAAAAAATTGATTCATTGATCAGCCCTTTTTTCCAATTTTTGAATCGATCATCCCAAACATACTGCAAAAAATACATTGGTCATGTGATGGTTTCTATTGAGTAACTAACCAGACCTGCTTTCCTATGTATTATTCTGCTTGCATGTACAAACTTGACTATTTCTGATTGCAATTCATTTCTTCTCTGATGTCTTTTTTCACCAATAAAATTTGATGATTTATCTGCTTTAACTTGTTCTGGAGCTTTTTTTCACTCCTTTCCCCTTTTGATGTTTCACCCCTCACAAAGTGGATAAAGAAAGCAACGACTATCCCAAGGAATCAAAGCACAGTATCTTACAATTATGAGATCTAAATCATTTGATATCGCTCATTCTTTTCGCTTCTCCTTCCCCATGCAATGTAATGTAATGAACAAGGGTAAGAATGGAGGTGGGCACTTATGCTTAAATGGGGGCTATAGCGACTCAACTCTATAACTGCCATTCGTTCAATATTTTTTTTGTTAAACCATATGAATTGGACATCTAGTGGAAAACCCACCTGTAAGTTTTCAGCAAGTAATGAAATTTGGCATTTGCCAAGCTCAAGTCTAAACCTGGAGTTGACATTTTTTTTTCTACCGTAACAAGAACAATCAACGCAAAAATTAACATTCCAATACAGTGATTTGGAATCACAACCACTATATATTTATAAAACAATAAATTATGAAAATAGAAATAATCTCTTTTTTTTCCTTTTTTTGTTCCAGTGATCGAGACACTTATTTTGTAAATTGTTCTAAAAAATCAAAAAAATTGGAAATTATAAAAAAGCATTAAAAACTCCAATATCTTACGATTGTAGATCCATCTTGTGTATTGTTTTTAATGATGGATGCCTTTGATGTACATGTTACGACTGTTTACGTTATTTTCAATATCCATTACAATGCATTTACATTAATATTTCCCAAGATAATTTGAAATCACGTCCAATTGAGTGGTAGCTAGCTCTCTTACCAACTAAGCAAAACTGACAAGTCTTACATATTTATAAAAATTTATGGCACAGACATGCAAAAGTTTATTCAATTCTAATGAAAAAACACATCTATAACAAAAAATATGATTTTTCATTTCTTATATATAAAATACAAAATAGTGAAATTGGAGTTAGATCCTGTAGCAGTCCGGTTTGTATTCGTTTTGCACATCCTCTCATTTTCCTGAATTCTGGCAAGATTTTAACAAGTACCAATTGACAATGTAAATCATCTTTCACACCAAATCTCAAAGTCTGCGAACAAAACTCACAAACTGAATATAATGGAGGGAGAACTTTTTGACAGTTACCTGCAATTTTGTTTTTCAGCTATTTTTCTCTCAATGTCGAATAAGAATAAAGAATAAAAAATAATAATCACGCAACGCCACTCACCATTCTTTTGTCATGATTTCCAAATTTTGTTTTGGCAATTTGTGTGTGTGTGAGTGCATGTGTGTGTCGTGTGGGTGTTGTGTGCGCGTATTTTTTTTTTCCTCTTTGCAGCAGACAGCAAGACACTAACAACATATAAAAATGTCAGTCACGAATTTTGGCTCCTGAAGACAGAGGTGTCATTTAGCATATCCCATAATGCTGTGTCTACAATTTTACGTTGATTTATTTCTCTTCATTTCCTGAATGTTTTGTAGGTAGGAACAAGAGTCAGTCCATTTTTTTCTATGAGGAAACAGAATGGGAAGCTTGAATGACACAAATGTATATTGCTATATGTAGATCAATATTTGTTAAGAAAAACCTAGCGTATCTGAATCTTTTTCACAAGTGCACAGAGATTGGTCAGCAAAAAGAGAATTGTTCACTTCATGTTCACATCATTTCTGAATTCTTTTAGGAAAGTCAAGATCAAGAAAAAACACAAATAAAGGGGTCATTTTAGCATAAACTTGCATTGCAAATCAAACTTCCCTCTAAGAACCTATATAGGAGGAATTTTCAAAAATTAAAAAAAAATGTTTTTTTAGATGTAATGAGGAAATGTTTAAATTTTCAGCACTCTAGTTATATTGGTGGGACCTGTATGCTTCATACATAGCCAGCCAGCAAAACCAACTTAAAGACTGAAGAATGTTGACATTTTTGGTGACAATTTTGATTTGTTATATTCTTATAACCATACACTGGCAGAGGCACAGATGAGGGGGAAGAGAGGTAACTATTTGAAAATGCACCCCAAGTTCACAAACGGAGGACGGGAGGGGGAGGGGCTCCAAAAGCTTCCTAAATTGTAATCAACATGAACAGCTTTGGCTAGAATTTGAACTTGGCTCACTTATTCCATTTTCTGTGCTAATGACTTATCCTTCCCGGGAGTGACTTCTTCTTTCAGATGAATGATTATTTGAAAAACAGGAAAAAATTATCTTAATGATAAAGAGCCCTCATTCATGATAATCAAAATATCCTTTTTTTTCATTATGAGCAATGACCCTTCAGGAAGTGATTGATGATCATGACTCTCCACAGCTTCCTTTTTCCTTGTCACTCTCAGCAACTACAGTTCTTCTACACATTCCTTTTGCCTTCTATGCTCCCCAAGAGTATCAAATTCTACTATCCCTTCTTCATTGTGCGTCCCAAAAGTTTCAGCTGTCCCTTTCTTATTTTTCTTGACACTCTTCTTGTAGTTCTTAATCTCCTCAAAACTTATGACGGCTGAAAGAAGCGGTACACATACTTCCAATGAGCTGACTGAGCATTGATATCAATAGCATCTGGGACCTTCTCACCATAAGAAACTTCTAGAAAACTAAAGCAAGAACAGATTATCTAATACAAGAGTGGTCACTCGGAAAAAACCTCGATGACACAAAACCAATATGATGTGTCCAGTCCGGCCGGATATGCACTCAGAATAATAATTCCACATTTGAAAACCAACAGCATCCAACAAAGACAAGAAGGTTAATGGCCAAAACACTATCAAAAAATGAACAAATAGACAAGGATGATAGTCCAATTGTATCATACATGATAATTGTTATATACCCTGTCCAAAATATCTCATACCCATGTTTTGTTATATGAATTAGAATGCTTGAAACAGTATATCAATATACAAAATCTGTTGTGCAAATCTATGCTCACAAATATTTCCCAAGTCAATTCAGAGTAGCCAACATGCAAACGCCATTTTCGTGTTATATTTCTGCATTAAAAAAATAGTTGGCATTCTTTATAGCCCACCACAGTAATAAACAAATAAAAAACAAAGAGGAATACGTTCCCAACGGCTCTTCAATGGGAAAGAAATTCTGTCCTTCATTAAAAGGATTGGTTTTGATGACAGACACGATGATTGAGATGTTGGTGAAGTCCTGATTGAATAGGATGTCATTCTGAAGAGGGGGAAAAAGTCCTTGCTCAGCAAAAGATTTGGAAAAATCAGGAAGAAAAAAAAATAAAAAGGTTTGATCACAGAAGGAAAAAAATCTTTAAAAAAAAACCCAACAATCACAATAAAAACAACAAGTGAAGAAACAGAGAGAGAAAAAAAATCAAGTCATTGTGTTGCAATTTGATGGGATGGTCTCCTTCAAAGTAAAATAATTGGTAAAATTGATTGTGCCCAATCAAACGAGATAGAGAGAAAAAAGGGGAAAAAAATTCCAGCTTGACTTTAACTACAAGAGGATATTAGAAATGAAAATTTAAAATCAAAAGCAAGAGATGTCCCAAAACAGCAATTGGAGGGAAAAAGAGAGAGAGAGGAATGTGTGAGTGTGAGGAAGAAAAGATATGTGTGTGTGTGTAGGTGGATGGGTGGAAGAGAATAATGATGCTTCATGCTCTTGGAGAACCTGGAGCTGTTTCCTTATTAACTGTTACAAGACAGAGATTTTTGTGGAAGACATGCAAGAGAAAATGAGCCACAAGATTGGGAAGAAGCCATTTTGTACACTAGTTTCTTAACACATTTATATTATTGAACATCTGAGAATCTTTTTCCAAATTGTATCTAATTCTTTCTTCCCTTCCTTTCTTTCTTTATTTCTTCTCATAAAAATATCAAATGATGCGGAAAATGATCTGTGTTTGTGAGATAGAAATAAACAAATATTCAACAATGAAGCAAAACTGAAAATTCAAAAACTGGTTTAATATCAGGTTTTTTCAAAACGATGTTATCCAACTCATTTAAGACATGTATCTTGGAAAATTTGATGGAAAATTACTTGTCCCCCTCAGATAGCGACCTCAGAGGTCAGCACAAGCGGAGTCAAATTAGCATCATGAAAAAATTTGCAGCCCCTAGAGTGTAGCTATAAAGAGCAAACCGCAAACAAGTAATGAATTTCCTTTTGGTAGAGATTAGGAGGCAATGAGTTGTCTTTTGTAAACAATGATAGGAAATGTTTTGATTAAAACTTGATTCAAGAGACAAATAAATAGAAATTTAGAGCCAACAAAAATAGGCACATGATTTGATGTGTCCATTTGAGGCCATTGTGACGTACGTAAAGCAAAAGCTAAATAAAAATGAAATGATATTAACTATATCAGAACGAATTATTTCAACCTTCTGATAAAACTTACAGTTATTTAAGGCAAAAATGAAAAAACATAAGATGATAGTTCATATTAGAATCATTGCAAATAACAGAGTTTGTATGCATATCTATACAACTGCTTGCAAGTGGGCCTCAGTCTCATTCTATCAATTCCAGTCAGATTTTGAAGATGATGCAATTTGTTTCACAAATGTCAAGTCGTTTTTTTTAAATCATGCAATTTAAAGACAAAACTGTGAAAGTATAAAAAGGAAACAATGAAGATTTCAACTATCCAAGTCTTATCACAATTTATCAAATTTAATTTTCCTCTTTGAAAATTGACCTTTCCATTGTAAAGAAGAACAATACTTGTTTATTTGATTGTAGATGTAATCAGGCTGAGGTTAGTCTTTTCTCTCTTACACAAATCTTTAAAATGTTAGCCTGATTTACACACAGAATTGCTATTATTGTCTTGACATGAAGATGATACAGAAAGTTAATTTTACACCCGCAATGCGTCTCTACATGGGATGGTCTGAGAGAAATTAGTGCAAAATAAAATCCATATGCAGTGGATTCTGTATAAGGACCAACAATTTTGGACCCCATAGTTGGCTGTTTTTATACATAAAACTACCAAATATTTTTATTCAAGGGGAATAACTTGCGTGAAAATTACGACAACCCAAGTCCATTTTCTTCCCGACATTTTCTTTCTTTTTTTTAAAATTTCATATTCAACTAAAGTCTCAGGATAAAAATATTTGAAAGATAGTTATTTTGAGAACTAAAAGATTTTTTTTAGTGATTCTATCAGATTATATTTCAAAAGGTGTTAATTTGGTAGTATTGTTGCTTGGTCTGAATAAAAGACCCACCAGTCATGAATAAACAAAGTAAATTATTACAAAGTAATGATTACATTGGTTCATCAAAAGGATAGTAGCAAATCAAAAGAGAAGCCTTTGGGTCACTTCCAACTGCAACGCATTATGATCTTTGACTTTGAATCAGCATTATTGTAAATCCTCAGAAATCAAACTGGCCTAAAGTCAAGGCAGCCTGTACTTTGTTTCAGATGGGAATCTCAGTTATATACCCTTGCTATTAATATTCAAGATAAATCCATATTTATAATATTCTCAATCATATTACTAAGTAAGACTTATCTCTCTTTCTATTTTTTTAAACCAGTATTAATTCCATGTTAAGCTGGTATCAATGCAGCTTTTATTATTGAGACTCAATGCGCACTGGATTCTTAGGAAAAAAAAATCTCCATAAAAAACATTCGCCCAGCACTTTGGGGTTTCTCTGTCCAAAAGTAATCACATCATTTATCATCCAATATCACGAAGGAAAAAGAAACTTGTGTTCAGTATCTATTTTTCTCGGGACAAATTCTTGAGGGAAGAAAAAACAGTTACATTCATAATGCACTTTTTCTGAATTACTTATGGAGTGGCATAATAATCAAGCAACTTTAAGCATGATTGCAGGTCATGCAAGGGTTCCCATTGCGCTCGGCAAGTTGAACTTCGGCACCTTTCAAAGTATGATATCGTCTTATTTATTCATACTGTGAGAAGAATGAATATATAGGAATAAAATGTTCATTACAATAATCAGGTAATCAAGTATTTAACAGTCAGTTATTCCTGAGGATCATGACTTCACACCAGGAAATCGTCTTATTTTGACAGTTTTATTCTAATTAATTCATTCATTTTCTGAATGTTCTATTTATATTTAGAAATTCTTACCATCTCAGACATAAGATAAACGCCCCTTAGCACTTGGCACACTGGTGACTGCCTCTGCTGCTGGGAACTTGGATATCAATTTTTGACCAAAAGCAACATAAAGAACATAAGCAGTTCTCGCATAGAATCCAATACAGTCTGTGTCAAGGCCTGTACATGGTAGAACAAAAGAAAAATCACAACTGAAGCAGAAATCCTTTGTCATGCTTCTATTTTAATTGATTTTATTTCTAATTGTAAACATGCTTCAATGAAATGGAGAAATTTTCTACCCCAAATATATAACGTTCTTCACACTTTGAAGACATGAACTAAGATTAAAACTGGATTCTTAAGTTAAGTAACTTAAGGGGATTTGCTTTTTTTTTGGTAGCCTCAGTTTCACCTCTAAGCAGAGCTGAGAGAATATCTAGAATATCTGCACTAGCCTTGCCACTTTTGCTGAGGAAGTCTAGACCACGATAATGGACTCTAGAAAAGCAGCGCCAACAGATCAACCATGTGCAAATGTCCCTTGTCTGGTTGTTTTGTGCTGTAAACCCCTGGTATGTTAGAGGGAGGCTAACAGATGCTACATCTTGCTCCAGGGTAACCAGGAACTGTGCAGGGTAGGGGCGTTAAGTTCCTGAGTTATTTTTATATCCCCGTATACACAATGATAAATAACATGTTATAATAGAAACAAAAATAAGTTATACAGTCATTATGTCAAACGATTCTGGTTTGCTTCCTCATTTTACATTTTTGTCAAATTATTCATATTCTTTCATGAATTCTTTTAGTCAGTAAGCTCTCCAGGCTTTCACAGGTGCATGTCTGGATAATTCATGAAATTATATTAATACCATATCTCAGAATTTCAATCATTATTTATCCAAAGTGATTCTTAGAGATGTTAACACAGGGGGGCAGTTCTATCTTTGTTGGTGTCAGTGCTTACAAAAAGCTTGCCACTTCCTATATTCTCTCTCTCGCACAAAAAAATGGAAAAAATTGTCAAATTCTCTACTTGAATATGTTGGTAGAAAATCAACATGAAAAAACTTTGTGTAATTGGTATTCCTAATAATATTCTTGGTATACTAAGTTGGTTTGTGTACAGTCTACTATCAAAACCTATGCATTGGATTTAATATTCACATGGGTTTTCTCATGTGCTTCTTGTTTGAAGCTGTAAAGCTTCATAGACTATATATATATAAATATATATATATATATATATATATATATATATATATATATATATATATATATATATTTGATTACAAATTGTGTTTTATTATATAATCATTTTGTTGGATCATATATGCATATATATATATATATATATGTTGAATCAATTGGTTGAAGAAGTTTCCAAGTACATAAAGGAAAGGACAGGAACCATGAGGATAGTTTAGAAATGCATTTAGTCGCATTCAATAATTAGGGATTTTCCCCCAGAGATATCAGAGTGGCACTTCAGTGAGTTCCAGCAGCTCAGGACCTTTGGATATTAGTACTTTTTGTCTAGCGAGGGATATGCCGATTATCTCAATCACACTCAACATTTCTTTTGCTCTTTCAACATGCTGTGAACTCTTTCTCAGCAATTATCTACAAACACTGTCAAAATTTTGAACGTTTATAGACAGACTATCCCCTATAATTGTATTCTGAAAACAGCAGTTCATACTCTTGCTGAGAATATACCTTCGAGCCAGCAGAAAAAAAAAATCATGAATAACTTGATTCCGACACATATTTCATGCATCGAAACCATACCTGAATGCTGTCCAATTTTCTAACAAGAATAGAGAAATAAAAAAATACAACTCAATTTTTGTTGAGTTCTATTGATAGAAAAAATTTTCTCTTCTCTGAGTAAGTTGAGATGGAAATGGGTTTTGCAAACTATGAATACAGTAAGGCTGTGTCGAGGATTAATGCTTGGGTATCACAGTGAAGAATCACCCTCAGATGGCAAGCTTTGGCAGAGTAAACTTGATCATTTAAGAACAAGAAAATCCCATTAGTTCTGAAAAGAAGGGTATATAATCAATGAATCTTACCTATTGAGCTGAAACATGGAACCTAATCAAAAGATTGACCTCAAACTGAGAACCATGCAACATGCATGTGAAAAAATCAGGCTCATCATCATGTGGAGAGACCTCAAGACAGCATAGTATATTAGGGAAATATAGGAATCCAAGATATCATAGAATCTATTAAGAAACTCAAATGGCAATGGGCTGGTCATGTTGCAAAAATGGCAGACAACTGCTGGACATCATGATGCACAATGTGGATTTCCAGAGATGCAGGAGTCCTTGCCGGCAGAATATATGATGGTGAGATGAACTAAACAAGTTCAGATAGAATTGACCCCAAAACATCCAAGATAGATAGGTCTGACAAATTGAGGGAAAGGTCTATCTCCAATGATGGATGATTAAAAAAAAAACAAAAAAAAACAAAACAACAACAACAACAACAACGACGACGATGATGATGATGATGATGATGGTGGTGGTGCTGGTGCTGGTGCTGGTGCTGGTGGTGCTGGTGCTGGTGCTGGTGCTGGTGCTGGTGCTGGTGGTCCATCTGTGTTGAGCCTATAAAACCCATTCTATAAGGAGTTTTGGAGAACTGTAAACCATCATGGGCAATTAAAAAAATATATTGCCAATATATGGCTAATTTCCAAGCCATTTTGAGTCATAAAAACAACCTGGAAATTGAGAAGTAGGTATTTGTCACACCCTTCATATACCCACTCCCCTGTCATTTCCACTACTGCTTATGAGCCAATACATTAGTCAATCTAATGTAGTGAAACATTCAATTTGTGTCCAAGAAAAATATAAGTCAACTAAATTTTTGAATGTAGCAGAACAGTAAATTAAAACAAGAAGGTAATAAATTTTATGGAAAACTATTTCGTTTCAGGAAACTTTCAACAAAAATCACCTAATGTCCTATAAACTGTGGATGGTACACACAAAGCACCAAATATCAAAGGCAAAATGTTTGTTACTGTCTATCATTTTGAGAAGGGTCATTAACATTCAAAGAGTTTTTTGACTACTGAACTCCTACTGAACCTAGTGCTGCCAAAAAATGGTTTGTTCCGGTTGTGACCATAATTTCTTCTTCTTTGATCAGCAAGGTCACAAAATAGAATTCTTTGTTCAATAGAGAAAAGAACTCAAAACATTTCTGTGTTGAAAATTATGGGACAAGCTATGCTGCACACGTTATAATTTAATTTACAAGTGTTGCTGTGTTGTTAACATTTGAATTTTCTATTTGATTTTTTATTTTACACTGCTAGAGAAAAGAGGCTCTTCTTAGGAATAGTATATATATTACACCTGAAGGAGGCCAAAGAATATGTCGTCCCAAACGTTGTGAAAACAACATACACAACAAGAAGGAATTCAATTGTTAAAAAAAACATTATTTATTAATTATTATGACATTTTACACCTGAGCAAGAAAATCACTGCAAGGATACTGTACTTTCATTAAAATTCATGAGGTCAGAATATCATTCAAATACAAAATTCCTTCTTTTCTTAGTAACATTAATATTTTTCATGTCTGATGCTAATAGTTGCTCCTTATCCTTTCATCTGAACAAAGCTGTTATCCAGAATATTTAGCCTAAAATTTGATCTTAAAAACTCGAAGTTACACATGAGAACAAACTATAATCATCATCATCATCATCATCATCTGTCTCTCAATGTTTTTTGTTGGACATAGACCTTCCCCAGAATTTGCCACACTTCCCTATCACGCTTGTCGCGGAGCCAGTACTTTTTAAATTTGTCAAGCTCATCTCTCCATCTAGTTCTCCGCTTGTCAGTTGTGTAATTGATTTCTGGGGATCCTTGTTGTGAGTCGTGATGTCCATCAGTTGTCTGCTCATCTTGCAACAAGGCCAGCCCATTGCTATTTGAGTTTTTTATTGGATTCTATAAAGTCTTTGCTTCCTGTCTCCTTCCTGGTGTATTGTGCTGTATTGTGGTCTCTCAATGTAAAGTTGAGTATAATCCTTTCATTTGCACATTGCATGGTTCTCAATTTGTGGGTCTCTCTCTTGGTTAGGTTTCATGTTTCAGCTCCATAAATGACTATTGGGAGGATGCATTGGTTGTATACCCTTTTTTGGATTAATGTGATGTTCTTGTTTTTGAAGACTAAACTTGTTCTGGCAAAGGTTTGTCATCATAGGGTGATTCTTTGCTTGATATCTTCTTCTTTTGAGGATTTCATGGAGCAAACTGTAAGTATACTAGAAAGTTTCTAATTATGATGATTAGAAAAATCTTTTTAAATTGGTCATCATAACCAACAAAGATTATAAAATCTTCTGGCATTCTTTTCCATTTCCTTCAAATTTATTTTCACCGACAGAGGTGTAGCTTGAGATCAGTGAGGATTTGGGGGTCCAGGGGGTGCAAGGATCTTTGAGGGGTCCCCACCAACATTGACAATAGAAATGCAGTAGGTGAATATTATCTATAAATCTTCTGGAGGTTCCAATCATTGGCAGGGGGTGGGTTTCAAATACGCCTCCATACATCTTCACTGCACCTCTACTTACTGATGAAGATTAATGACTATTCTTTCTATCAAAATCACGACATTTGGGATATGTCTCTTAACCCAGTATAAATGGTAAATATTTTTTCTTTTTCATCCCTTTTCACAATCAGAGACCAGGGCCAACCCCAGAGTTGAGAAATTATACTACATTTTCTTTTCTCTTCTGTTACTTCTGAGTACATAATATCCACTACATGTACATGATATGCATTTATATATACATACACATATATAAATATATATATGTATTCATATCTAGCACTGATTATAAAAATACTTGATGAGCAGTTTTAAACAGGGTCTATATTTCACGTCTGGCCTGAGCCTACTACTTGC
>OY735205.1:60345702-60360702 GCA_963457665.1 Thysanoteuthis rhombus
GACAGGTGACCCCTCCAGCACTTGGCAGCCAGGGCAGTTGCCTTTGTTTCCATCAGGTAAGGCCGGGGGGGGGCTGACCATAAGTAAAAGAACGATTAATTAAAAAGCAGAAATGAGAATTGAAAAATTGGGATGAAAATCTTTCAATGCACATATTAGAGAGTGTTCATGAATAGGAACTTACTCAGTTTGAATTATTGTAAATTTTAACAGATAAAAAAGCATGATGCAGAAAGGATGCAATGATAATGATAAAAATAGGTGTGGTTAATCGCTCAAAGGAAACTATCACTTTACCAATGTCTTCTGGTTGCAAGCTGTGTTGGGGGTGATGAATAAAAAAAAATAGACAGAAAGGGCAATCAATGAATCACTAAAAACATCTGAATTTTCAAAAAACAAGCATGAATACTGCTCGACACAAGCAAAAGAACCAATTCAGCCAGAACTTACATTGCAAATCAAAAACATTTTTAGGGTGAGAATTTTCCGAAAGCAAAAAAAGATTTTTAACATAAGGAGTAAATGTTCAGATCATCAGCCCTTTAACTCCATTGATGCAGCCAGTATGCATGATAGATACATAGCCAACCAGACAGACCCACTTGAAGACTGAAGGAATCTGTTGATTGTTCTGGTTGACAGTTCCTAACTGTCTACATGAAAAATGAACAGCAGTAGCAAGAAAGCTGTTCTGAGAAGAAAGAAGTGTGAATATTCAAGTCTATATAATATATATTTTCCCAGAAAGTTTACCCTAGAGAAGGAATAAATAGTTACCTAGTTTTAAATAAGCTTTCTACCTTTTAATCCAATTACTCTACTGCGATAATATATTTTAACATGCCTAATTCAGATAATCTCTTGCAATTTCCGTACATTGCAAGGTTTTTAATTAACTCAGAATGTGAATGTCAATAATAAATGATGAAGGTTTGAAAACAATTCTAATTCTGTATGTTCAACTCTCTCTGTCTCTGTCTTTGTCACTCTCTTTCTCTCTTACATACACATATATGTGTGTAAATTTATTACAATGAATGTAAGTCCTTCCCATTATTATATCGTTTGCTTAATGTTATCTGCCGGTTATTTTATGTTGGAGACTCTGCCAAATTGATCACCAGAAGTAGCTTCCTCTGTGTTCCTATGCTTGAAATTAGAGAAAACACTGGAAATGGAAAATTAATTATTTAAGAAAAAATGTATATATAAGCTACAGAATTTGTTTACAAGTATATAGTTAAATAGATGAAAAAATCTATTTCTACAAAGTACTTACTTGTATATGAACACACACAAATGCCTCCAAGTCCCACCTCACTTATTCAACCCAATGATAAGATTAAAATTGGTACTGCAAATCTACAAGAAAAAAATTAACCGTGGAATGTTCGTTATGATATTATGCAAACACTTGTTGAGAGAATTCTCAAAAATAATTAGAGAAATTCTCACTTTTTTCCACAGGCTTGCACCCCTGCTTTAAATTACTCATCCCTCACTAGGGAGACATACTCCCCTGGTTAATAACCACTGCAGTAGATAATTTGAGTTTTTCTCTCATGTAGCACAAGGAATAGACACATTCTGTTTCATCCAATATCTCCCCTTTAAGAAACGAGGAATCAGCTGGAACTGGAGATGATGCCTCCATTTAAAGGATGGTGAGAATGTTAGCAAGCTTATAAGAAGAATTCCAAATGTCTGCTAGTTAAATACTCTCTCACCTCCATCGTGTCAGATTAATGGACATCGAGCAAGGATTTGACAGAGCTTCCTACATATCTTAACCTCTTCATTCTCCCAGGCAGAAAAATACCACCTTTGTATACACGTAAACCACTGACATTAAAAAAACGTTAATATACTCAAGTAACAATGTGAAATTTGCAGTTAACATTAGGCAGTGTTTTACGGTTATTATTACCTTCTTTTGTATTGTAGTAAAGGTCTTTTTGTTACAGTTACTTGAAATGTCATGTGAAAAGAAACGTGAATAAAAAATAAAGTCAAGTATAAAACCCAGACTGTACTGAAGGAAAAAAAAAACCCAAATAAACAAACAACATTGTTTCCGGAGGCTATGTTGCAGACATACATAAACTCATGAAAATTCATACAAAATGACGTATATATAGGGTATATACATACATATATGTGTCTATTCATATATATATATATATATATATATATATATATATATATATATATATATATATATATATATGTGTGTGTCATGTAGCCATTTGTATATATGTTTGTACAGATATATGCAAAAACATATATGTATACATAAGTACATATATATAAACTTGAGTGATAAGGTTTGTATGTTCAGTTTTCAATCAGGGTTTTTCTTGTCAGGGAATGTTGACTCAAAACTGACTTCAGATTGCATAGGGACTGTTCAAAGTCCATTGTATTGTTGATTCTGTATCATGGAGTCAAATACTTTCAACTATTATGGGTCATTTTCAAGAATAAGTAATGTACGTTGTAATTTTATTTGCCAACAAGAAAAACTGATTAAAACACCGAACAGACCTACCTTATCAGTCAAATTCGATGGAACATCTTTAAATGAAAAACTGCTGCCCCAGTACACATTATCAGTGTGTGTATGTATATATATATATATATGTATATATATATATATATATATATACATATATATATATATATATATATATATATATATATATATATATATATATATATATATATATATATATACACATACACACACACACACAAGTATACAAAATTGTGTGTGTCTATTCTTTGAGTAGTAGAGCTCTTGCATAAATATACAACAGTGACCCCTATCAGTGCAGAATCAACAAATCCATTAAAAACTCATAGACAACAGTTACATGATATTAATGTATAAATGATGTAATACCTTTTTAGCTTGGGATGACACAGCGTGATATAACCTGTTGTTGATTAAAAGCAGTTGAGATTAGATTTAACTTTTTGCTTTTAATGTTTATTTTCATAACTGTTCTTTCTGCAAACCCCAAAATACATTCTAGTTTCTTCAGTGCAACAGATAAGCCTAACTGTTTCCCAATGCAAGAAAGCAAGGAAATGAATCAGGGCCTCTGAGATGGGGTGAACCTGGTACCTCATACTGGGGCCCGAAGGCCAAGGGAGGCCACAGAGTTTCTTGGGCAGAGTTGTGTGTTGAAATTTCCAAGGATGCAATAGGTTCATTATCGAAATAGGTTAACTTGTTTACCAGCGAGCAAATATAGTAGGGTGCAATAGAAGGGTCACAGCAAATGAAAAATAGGATGGCTAAAAGACAAGGGTATTCATTCAGTGTATGGATGTAGGTGAGCTGAAACAGCTTTGCACTGCCCTCTGAAATTCTCCTCGGAGGCCCTTGAGATGAACATTACATGATAATAAAAGATCTCTTGACATTCATATCATGAATAGCAAAGATCAATTTTTGGCTGGTTATTGATGTTAGCCAGATTAAAATGAATTAATGACTCATATGTCCATTTGTATTACTGAATCACATACGTTTCCTTCATTGTATCAGGCTGTGGCATACCTCAAGTATAGTAGGTATGGCACAAGCCTTTGGTGCTGCTGGAAGAGGTTGCCACTGAGCAGTTTTTAATGAAGTTAGACAAGCCATCCTTAGTGAAAATGTATGATTGGTCTTTGATTGTGAAGTGCTCTGTCAGCCTAGTTGTTGAACCATATATATTAGGCATGTGCTTAAGTTCCCGGTGCTCTTGAGAAACTTATACTCACACATAATAAATCAAGAGGTAAAAAATCACTGCACCGAACTACATGACTCCACACCCCATTTCTCAGTCCTGACTGGAAGTGAAACAATTCTCTTGCACAGACTAGAAAGGCAGTCTAGAATTCTGTGCAAAATCTTTGAACGTTAAAATTCTTATTGAAAGTGCCATTTCCTTATTTCATTCGTTGTGTAAGAAGACACTGAAATTTTTATTCATAAAGAAGAATGGATGCAAGAGAGAGAGAGACTTGTGAAAGATCATTCAGCATGCTGTAACATATTTGAGAGCCATTATGGGTCAAGGCAGACACTGTAATCTTGCTTTGCTGAGTGTAGAAAGAGATGGAACAACAAACTGATTTTGAGCAAATCATAGACATAGAGCATATGAAACCTGTGAAAGCAAGGAGAGTACAGTTGTAATTTTTCGTGTAATGCCTTAACTTGTTAATTAAAAGATTCACAAGCTTGACTTTTGTTTTTGAGCTGATATCATGGTAAAGTTATCTTAAAGATGGGTGTTACCATGTCAGATGTTTGGACAGGGGCACAATTTCAGTGCTTGCCGTGAGATGAATAGATGAAGACATTGACACCATGAAACAAGCTAAGTTGTCTAAATTGAAAATGATCTAATCAAGGTAACATTTCGTGATAAGAGCACGTGAGAAAATGGATGAGAGAGTCGTCGGAGAGGAGAAGCGGGGGGGAAAAAAAAGGGAAAAAAGGAAATGATTATGCACAAAAAGAAATAATAGTTTGTCACTCCATAGAAACTATCAGATGACCAACATTTTTTGGCAACATGCTGCGTTGGGGATGATTAATTAAAAATTGGAAGAAGGCGTAATCATTGATTGAGTTACTTCTCTCGCCTTTGGTTGGGTAGGGATCACTAAAAATACAAATTGGTCCTTCGACCGAAATCTCTTTCAAAAACTTGAAAAAAATTTATCTTTCCCTGACAAGTGGAGTAAATGTTTAAATTTTCAGCCCTCTAGCTCCATTAGTACGACCTGTGCATGTGACCCATACATAACTTTTCAGGCAGACCAACTTAAAAACTGAAGGAAAAAAAATTGGTAAACAGATAGCCTGCAAGGCTGAATGACTTAAAAACTGAAGAAACCTATGTTGACAGTTTAGGTTGTCAGTTTCCCAAATCATAAGATAGATGAAGTAGGGGCTGTTGAAAAATGAGAGATAACCGCAGATCAAAGGAAATGTAAAAACGACAGATACATGCAAGGGCGTCCACTGCCACTTTTCCGGGGTGTGGAGTAGGCAGGATATATTTCATGTTGGTAGGGAGGGATAGCAAAAGCATATATAATCCCAGGTAGGGTGCAAAAGAGTATATTCGGAATATAATTCAGTAACAACCCTGTTACGTGATAGGCTTTCTACTCGTGGAGAAGATGCTGCACTTACTGCCATTTGTAGTGTGAGCAAGTACGACCCATTATATGATCTAGGTGTCAGATGTTGCAGTTGACCATTGATAGAGACACCTGGGTTATACAATGGCACAAGCACCAGCGAATAATAATACAATTTTTTTTGTATAGGAACATTTTCAGGGTAACATAAAACAATTGTACTGCACAGTCATCCTTTATTGAATAAAAAGTTCCTACTTTTAAAACCTTTGCCCCTCAGTGAGAAGCCACAATTCAGGGTTTTGGGACAAATGCCCGTTTCGCTTTCCCCAGCGAACTTCCATGGATATACGGTCAGTATCAAGGAAATCTCATAATCTAAAAAAATAGATTTGTATCATGTCCATTATGGTGGATCTACAGTGTGTTCCCAAAGAGGGGGCAAAATTAGTGCAGTTTTTCCCAACCTGGGAGCCATCGATCTACAAAAGTATTACCGGGGGTCTGTGGGCACACCTTTCAAAAGCCTGGGTCATTGAGCTTAACAAAGACAGTTTTGTAGTTAGAGATTTGAGGATCAGGCTAAAAATGGGTGGCTTGGTTCCTTAAGGGTCCCCCTCCAACATTTAATGAGATTCTTTATTGTATAATGTTAGAATGCAGTAAGTGAACTACAACTCATAAAACTTTAGAATGCCCCCTCCATTAGGACCTTGGGATGATTTAAAATCTCCCACTGAGCTACACCCACATTTACACTATTTATAATGTTACTCTTAAAACCAGACTCTGCTTTTAAAGAGTTCCTAAAAACTATCAATCAAGGGTTGATCTCTTACTTCATAGGTTCATTGTTTTGGTTATTAGCTTAGCCTGCAACTGATTGCAGCTGGAAAATAGTTATTTGCATCTCTCGGTTTCTTCCAGCGATAAGTTGACAAATCTACAATGACTCTTTTGAAGAAGGTTCAGATTGATTTACTCTAAGTAAAGACTCAGAAGTAATCACATCATGATTAACAAACCAAGAAAAGAGAGAGGAAAAAAAGAGAGGGCAAACAAATTTTCAAAACATGCAGAAAGAGGGATCCCCCAAAGACGAAAATGAAAGCTTTGCCCTTGATGAAAATAGAGGCGTGTGTACCCTAGAGAACAATTTTGATGCAGAAGCAACGAGGAAGAAGATGAAATTTTCTTTTCCTTTTTCAACATGAGTTTATCTCATCATCTGTGTGCTTTGCATCAGGTACAATGGAATTCTGTTATATTGTAAGAATGAAGGTATTTTTAATCCTCTGCAAGAACTAGAGCAGAAACCCTGTGAAAAAAAACAGGTAGGGTATGATACCTAGCAGACAATACACCTGCTGAAACATTTTCCTTATACTTGCAAGGTTAACAATATATATATATACAAACAGATGTAACATGTCAAGAGGAATGCGGGTATGTGTTCCTGAATTCAAAATTTTATTTGATTTTTCCTTTTTCTCAAATGTTGATTTGCCCTTAAGAAAGATAAATTAGATAGGAGAAGACAGGGGAAAAAACTAAGAACACCCAGAGAAGGTTGGAGGATACACAGCCAAAATGTTGTAAAAGAAATATCAACATAGACGAGGAAAATAGTCCAACTATACCACACACAATGATATATATATATATATATATATATATATATATATATATATATATATATATACGTAATTTGGAAGAGAGTATACGCTTTAATGGCTTCATATTATCAAATAAAAAACTTTATGGTTTTGCAGCATACAGAATGTCTCAGTAAATATCTCAGCAATATCTATTATGTTGATTCAAAAGTTTCCAGCATTTAGGGGGAAAAAATCTTTTATTCATATTAATAGCATCACTGTTCAGTCATCAATTGAGTGCATTAACAATGAAGGAGATCATGTCGCAAATTGAATGCTTTTTACACTATTAGACAATGGATTCATTGATTTACCCATGTAGATTTATTGTAAGTGTTTGTGTTTTAATACTTTGTATGTATTAGAGAAGAGCAAACCAGACAAAACAAGATAAATAGATAATTTGATAAAATGAGAGTTACTCAATGCAAGTATATGGAGAACTGGATCTGATCAGTGATACAAATGGATTTTAGATACTTGGTATACTGTAAGGCTGTATCAAGGATTTACACTCAAAGATTCATTAGGGATGAGCAAGTGACCTCATGAAGTTGGAGGTTCTGCTTCACTGTTAGACTCAGTGAGCAATCTAAAGAAATATGGACAATTTCTGGGCTATTCTCAGATGTACAAATAACCTGCAAATTGAGAAGTAAGGATACACCATACCCCTGCATAACCCACTGTCATTTCTTCTACTGAATCTGATAATTAAATAAGGTATCTAGTACATAAAACACAGAAAACAGGGAGATGGAAAAAAAATGAAGAAAAAAAACCCAGATACAAGCTAAAGAGAAAATTAATGACTGTACACATGACAGGTGCAAAATCATATTTTATACACACTCTCCTTGATAGTGTCTTAGCGATGTAACCAAATCCAATATCTGACTATTTTTCTTCATCTCTTATCTTGTCTTCGAATCACCACTTCACCTTATCGGGTCGAGCCAATTCAGACTTCCCTGACTGTATTCCAGCACTCAACCTGATTTTGCACAGATTTTGTGAGTTCTTCCCTTTGCAGGTTAATATCTATGCAGACATGGTCAAAGTATGTTTTGTTTTGACGACCTCTTGATCTTTTCCCAGGGGTAGGTCCCCATAGGAGCAGTTGGTGCTGTGTTTGGTTTTCCTCTTTCATACAATATCCAATGAATCTTAGTCCGTTAACATTGGAGATGTGATCAAGATCTCCATATACATATTTTATTGTTTTTTTTTTGTTCTTTTCATGAGATGTCTTTTGCCCTTCTTAACAGACTCAAATAGTTTCCATTAAGGCGATTCTCCATGTTTGTTGTCAGTGTCCAACTTACAGCATCATATATTGAGACACTTTTTACCATAGTTCTGAAATATTGGAACTAAAGTTTCCTACTTAACATTGATTTTGATATGATGTGCATTTTATTAGCTGCAGTCCAACTAATTCCATTTTTAGCATGTAGTACCCAAGTTATCTAACAATGTTAGATCTCTTCTTATTTGAATTTACTCGTTACCATTTCTTCATTAATCTTTTAACACTGACCTCTCCAGAGGTACAACTGCTCCACACTGATGATTAGAGCTTTAGTTTCAATACTCAAGGTACCACTACTATTCACTGAGATATGTGAACTAATATCAGTCATGTGATTGCAAATTTAATAAGATTATACTAGGTACACGTGATTGTTAAAAATCTCTAGATCCGATTAGGGTCAGAGGGTCATGATTCCTGGGGTGTGAGAATCTATTCGTAGGCAAATGTTAATGCCAGCAGCTGGTATACCAGCTGTGAGTGGACTTTCAAATAGTGACCAGTATACTGGCCACCAGTGTTAATAGGGTTAAACTGTTTCTTGTCTCTATTTTTATTTCTCTCTCACTCGTCTATGATCAGGATGATAGTTGATTGCAAATTAGGAAGGATATGTATTGGTGTAAAGCAAACACAGCTAATGATGAAGAATTCTTTTTTTTGTTTTTTAACCCATGGGCAATGGTGAATACACAGGAATCAGTGAAAAATGAGGACTGCTTTATTGACTTCGAGAACAGCAAAAACTGAAAAGTATTCAGAAAGTACATACCCTGCAAACACTAACTCTAATGAAAAAAATTCCTGAATCCATCCCAAAATGTAATCACTTCTCTCTTGACCTATGGCGTACTCTTCCGAAAAAAATTTCATCAAAATTCATTGAGAACTTTTGATATTTATCGCATGGTCTAAGATGAGCAAATACATGATTGTTTCAGGAAAAGAATAGAAAAATATTTCTCAATCAAAAACAAAATGCTTGATCTGTCCCCAAAAGTAATTACTCCTCTCTGACAACATAACCCATCTTTTCACAAAGTTTCTTTGAGGTTCATTCAGAACTTTCAGAGATACTGTCAGAGAGACAGAAGGATGGAAAGAAAGATATGAATTAATAAGTATATCTCTTTAAGTTCGTTGGTTGAGTTGATAAAGCCAAACGCATGTGAAACTAAATATATTTGAGTATGTTCTCAGGAACTTTATGTCTGTTCCATGCTAATCCTAAATACAGACTGACTGCCATAAATCTGTGCATATTTTAAATCCCATGGCACAAAAGACTTACACAATCTCAGATTATCGTATTCTTCTACAATATGGAATCAATAGTTCATCCAGTAAGAATTTATTCTTCTTATTCATTTTTCTTTGGCATAAAGAAAAGACAGGAACTGGCAGAGTAGAGCATTACAATTATAAGTCATTTAATCGAATCACAGGGTCTGATCAGATCATGTAATGGTTAGCATGTAGGCCCCACATACAGAAGGTTTGATTCCCGCTATAAGTGAAATGTGGAGAACTCTTCATAGGGACAAATTTTGCTGGTCACTCAGCAGCTAATTGTATACTGTAATCTGTGTAATTGTGGTTGAGGTATCCCTTTATTGGACTTGTATCATGCCAAAGTGATAGGCATGAAAAATTTATGAGGGCTCACTTTAAATTAAGGATCCGATGCATAAAACAGAAACGGAGACTTTGCTATCGGCTGTGGATTTGAATTGGGCATTGCCTCTCACGTAACAGGCACATTTTTAAATGAATCAGAGGGAGCAAGTCTATACTTTTGGGGTTAAGGTATTTTAGCAAAGTTATAATGCAACATTGATTTTCCATTCACGCTTAGTTACAAAAAGAGATTGGCATATACATATATATTTACATTTCAATGGATTGGCAGCTAAGACTTTTTGGACCATATTGAGAAACAACAGGTCTGGTTTGTCACTCAATGAAAACCGTCATGTGAACAACATCTTATAGCAGCATGCGATGTTGGGGGTTATCAATTAAAAAATCGTTAAAAAAAGGGTAATCAATGAACCAGTTACTTCTCTCACCATTTGCTGGATCACTAAAACTGTCAGAATTTTCTGAAAACAAGAGTGAACACAGCCGGACACTAATTAAGGGTCCAATTTAGCATAAAATTACATTGTGAATCGACCCCCCCCCAATGTATTTTTGGAGTGATTTTTTAAAAATCTGTGTCTTTTGGGACAGAAAAAAGAATAAATGCTTAACTTTGCAACCTTCAAGCTCTGTTGGTATGGCCTATATGCAACACACATATTCAGCCAGCCAGACTCACTACAAAACAGAAGAAACTTATGTTGATGTAACCTGTTCCTGATTGGTAACCAGCCAAACTATATCAAGGTGGATCGTTTCAGTATTTAACATTAATCATTTACTGTATCCCTGGAGATATATCTGCAAGTACAATCGAATCACTGTAGCTCCACAAATGGTCCAACCAACCAACCAACCAGCCAGCCAAGTGAGTCCTAGATACTCCTCTCTGCCTGTACGTCACATTTTTGTGCGCCTGGTTACATTTTTGGAGCTATAACTTTGGAAATTGGCATGAGTACACCACTGGGTACCATCTAAAAACTTTTTTTTTTTTCAAAAAGGTGTTCTTTTTGAGTTGGACCACTACATTTATCTGGGACAATAAATCTTGATAGAATCCTCAAAGATAGAAGAGATCAAGCAAAGAATCACCCTAGGATGGCAAGACTTTGTCGATGCAAGCTCAGCCTTCAAGAACAAGAAGATCCTATAAGTTCTATAAAGAAGAGTATACAACCAATGGAGTGAGAAACCTAACCAAAAGACTGACCAGCAAACTGAGAACCATGCAATGTACTCAAGAGAATATCAAACTCAACCTCACATGGAGAGAATCACAAGACCGCATATAAGGGGAAAAATAGGAGACTGAGACATCATAGCAAACATTGGGAAACTCAAATGGCAATGGACTGGTCATGATGCAAGAATGGTAGACAACCGATGGTCATCACAACTCACAACATAGATCTCCAGACGTCAAATATGGAGCTAAAGCCGGCAGAATATGTGATGGCAAGACGAACAGCTCTGGTTCAGAAAATATTGGCTCTACAACATTTACAATAGAAAGGAGTTGTGAATCCTGGGGAAGGTCTGAGTTCCCTGACAGATAATGGAAAACTGATGATGATGATTTTAGACCAACAATTCCTAAAACTTTAGTTGGTATCATTTAGATAATTTTAGATTAAAGATCCATTATTCCAGATAATTTTAGATTTTTTTTCGATAATTCATTCTGGTACTCGCTTTGGCTAAGGTGATTCATTTATGCAAAGTAAGGATATTTAATTGATTTCTAAACTACTATAAATACATGAATTGAGTGAAACAGAAAACATAATTATTTTTAATTTTAATATAATTACTGATTTTTACTTCATTCTGTCCAATTTAATTCAGGCTTAATGAGTGATTTTCTTTTTCTAAAATTGGAAAATAAAACATTGAAAACCACTCTCACATACAAAACCTGCTGAACAAATTTTCTAGAAACTGCAACGAAATTGTCTCTGTTGCACTTGAAAATTCACAAACAGAATATAAATTAGTGAAAAATGAATCTTCCTGCGATATTAGAGAAAAAAAATATTTAGAAAATGATGGCCTCATTCATGAAGCATGAAAGGGTTTTATTTGGATGGTTAAGTTCAGTGCAGTTCATGTATTTCTGGAAGATTTCAAGAGACATAAATTCTCAGAAAAACAATAAAAGTTAGAATGTGGCTGGTGAGTTATTCAATTGCCATGTGACGTCTTTTGGTAGCATGCAGTGTTTTGGCGGGGATCAATTAAAAAGTTTGGAAAAAGGGGTGATCAATGAATAAGTCACTTCTCTCACCTTTTGCTAGGCAGTGATTACAAAAAATATCTGAGTTTTCAAAAAGAATGCGTGAATGTTACTAACACAAACTAAAGGACTAATTTAGTAAAAACTTAGATTGGTAATCCAACCTCCCCCTTAAAACTTTTTGGATAGGGTGGGGAATTTAAAAAACAATGAAACCGTTTATTTCTGGACATGATAAAGAGTGAGAGTTCAAAATTTTTGCCCACTGCTCCGTTTATACCATCTGTATGCATGATATGCACTTACATAGCCAGCCAGCTAGACCAACTTAAGAACTGCAGAAACCTATGTTGACAGTTTTAGTGGCAGTTTTGGTCGCTGATTTCTACTAATCCGACCATGACCAAAGAAACAAAGTATCGATGCGTGACATATTGACATTAAAATTAACATTCTTTTTGTTTGGTGTCAAAAAAAAATGTGTCCCGTGTTGGAAGTTGTTAATTGTGTTCTCTCGATTGTTAGAAAAAACACATATCTCAAATAAGTGAGCTTAACCAAGCGTCATTGCAAATTAGTCACGCAAACGGTCACAGTGATGTGGCATGTCAAGTTAAAGAGCTTGAAAAATATCAAGACAGGCTGTAATATTAGCATAGAATCTGGGAGGGAGTTCATTAAAAAATCGTTTTTATTTTTCTAAGCCAAGAAAATTGTGGTTTTCTTCATGAAATGAAGTTGTTAACAAGATGTCAGCCAAGAATATTCAAGCAGGAACAATTTACTGGAATTGACAGAACCAGTTGAACAACCTTCGCAAAGATGAAGTGTCAGTGTGTGTATGTAGATTGGCCAACCAGCCAAGTGGGCTACAGATTCTTTTCTCATTGTCCGTGTGTCTGTGTGTGTGTGTGAGTGTGTATGAGTGTGTGTCACTGGGCGCTTTTGGTACAACATTGAAAAGTTGCATGATTACATCACGACCCACCATCAAAAGAAGTTTTCTTTTTGTTTTGTTTTTTTCCGAAAAGTGCTTTTTGGGGTCTCTGTAGTCATTTTGGATTAACAATACCCAAATCTTGTGCTAGTATTTTTTTGTTAGATAATTTTTGATAAAAATTCCAATTCTTTAAATAATTAGTTTTGGTACACATGTGGGCTATGGTGATTCATTCATGCGAGGAGGTGGATATATATGTATATATTTATGAATCAGCCGTATGATCCAGATACATATCTTTTCAAATATATATTGAGTGCTAAAAGTATCCAATACATTTTTAAAAATCCATTTTAATAACCTTATACAGTTTCAAAATTGATAGAATTTTGATCAAGGATTAAAAATATAAAAACCTAGCCATCTCTTTCTCTCTCTTCATTTATGAATTAATTCAGCTCTATATACATATGTATATATAGTGCTAGAAAGTGGTTTGTTTTTGCTTCACCATGTGTATAAGGATACTTTATTTGGTAATTGAATAAACATATTGATGGAAGCAAGATATTATACAAAATGGAAAAATGAACTTTGAGGTTAGTGGAAAAAATTGTTTAATTCTTCGGTTGAATATTTTGGGAGAGAATCAACTTGAATACTTTTTTGTATTATTAATATTCTTGAAAATGATATCATAAGTTAGTTTGCATACAATCTGAGATTAAAACTAACTAAACAGATTTAATAGTTACATAGGTGAACACTCAATAGAAGTTACTCAAACAATGAGTCATATCTGTTGTTATAATTACTGATCCTTCATTGTTAGATGTGTTTTTTGGGTAACCTACGTAAGTAAAACTTGTTTCAGAAAATTAATTGATGTATAGTATAAAATAACATCCATATACAATTCATTATGATAATACCAAACTACATGTATGACATGAGCTGTATATTAGAATCATAGCTGAAAGTGAGGTGTTGTTTTGGGTTGGGGTACCATGTTAATATAACTATTTTGTTTTTAAAATCCCTATAACAGTTACATGGTTAACAACTGATGATCCAAATGAGAGAAAATTTATTCATAAAACCATAATTACAATGTAGATGTAAAATGGAAAAAAAAAACACAGAAAAAAATTAGATTAGCAGATATTGGGAAATGAGTGACTGAGCTGACACAAAAGCCTTTTTGAAAAAGTTTTTTTATGCTTAAAGCTGTGAAGCTTTCTAGACTAGATATGTGAGGGCAAAAACACATGGACTCATTGATGTATAAACATACATAGATATTAGATGATTATCGTTCATGTTTATGTTTTTATGCTGTAAGAAAAGTTTGCTTTTCAAATTTCTTGGGATAAACAGAATATCTCAACTCCTACCTCAAATGATTATCTGCGGGAAATGATTCAGAGATTTTATATTGAAAATAGACCACAGAACAGACTAAACAAACAAGATTCAGAGGGATACTGAACAGGGCGGAGATGCAGCACCCCCATTGCTTTCTCTATTGGAAAATTTCTCTAAGGGTTGCCAAATTAGCCAGTTTTTGACTCGATTTGGCTGATTTTTATCCAATTTGGCAGATAAAAATCTATGAATGCTGATAGAATCATTAATTTTTTAATAATAACTTGATCTGATGTTAAACAATTGTTGTGACCAAAGGTGGCGAAGGGTTCTACCTCTTTTTCAAATGTGTATTAGTTTGTGTGTTCCACTGCTCCTGGCCATACTGTTTTGACTAGACTTGAAAATTGATATCACTACTCTACTAAAACCCTTTCAAAAACTTTTTCCAATTTTTGTAAAAAGAGGGGTTTTTTTTAACCTTTTTGGGGACTTATTTTCAAGGGTTTAATAGCAATGTCTGGATTCTCTAGAATCTAGATGTTTCTAGATGTTTGTTTTTTTTTCAATCATGTCATGAATGCTAACCTGTAGAGATAATATCTAGATCCTTCAGAATCTACCAGTTCCTAGGTATTTATTTAAGATTCTATTTTAGATGTTTTTCAGTGGAAAATGTCAGTGGTGTCATAAATAG
>OY735205.1:60365702-60435702 GCA_963457665.1 Thysanoteuthis rhombus
TTCTTAACTACATAGTGCTGCCAAATCGGCTTATACGATTCTCAAACAAAAAAAAAAGACGAGCTTGAAAGTCAGACAATGTATGCGCAAGTTCTTTTCTTATGTTTAGATGTAACAGAGCCGTTGTGTTGCCAACTTTACTTTCAAATTTTTTTCTGAAATTGAATATCAAAAAAACGTGGTGAAACCCCAAGAAACATCTAGATTCTCCAGATATATATCTAAAATCTGGGAAGCATTTTACATAACATTGATAAATTAAATGTGACTTTATTCTTCAACATTTATTTTATTATCAAAATATTACTCAATTCATCAAAAATGGTACTTATTTCATTACTATAAATTAAAGAAAAGTATTACTAATTGCATTAAAAAATCATGTAAATAGCAATTTTTAACATCTAATTCTTATCGTCTCATTTGACTTTGATTTTTCCTTATTAGTTCGCTTATAAATAAAAATGGGATCTTTATACTACAATTATTCATTTTTTGGAGGCTGAAAGTGTTAAACTATTATGAATGAATCTGAGGGGTGTATAGGCGAGAGTAACACTCATGTTGCTGAAATAGATCAATAATTTCTGGGAATTTTATTGCCATCAGAAAGAGCATTTAAGTAAACTCAGTCTTATAGAAAAAATTGAAGAAGCAATTTAGACTGATGAGTATATTTTTTCCCTCAATATATATATATGTATATATATACACACACTCACGTATACATATATATATATGTATATATATATATGTATATATATATATATATATATATATATATATATATATATATATATATATATGCATATATACATCTATGTATATGTATAAATCTACACACATGCGCGCGCACACACACACACACACGCATATATATATATATATATATATATATATATACCCGCTTTCTTATATAATAAATAGTGTGATTTTTTTCTTCTGTTTCTCAGCCTGTAACAAAAGACTTTTCAACTTGGGGGTAACAATTTTGCTGATAAAAATATCTGATACCCACCATTTTAAATAATTGACTCTTCCATGATTTTAGGAGTTTCTTTTCTAAAAATGTGTGAGTACAGAGAATTCAATCTTCAGTTGGTCTCCATTACTGTGGCCCAGTTCCAGATAAATTGAAGCTTAGTAAATAACAATATTTAATTATCTATGTGTACGTGTGTGCTCGTGTGCATAGCTGTCTATTCTTCTGTGTTCAGTGGACTTTCTAAATCTGTTCCTGTCTGTTTGTGTATCGATCTGTCAATCCATGTCCCCCATCCCCCCATCTTCCTCAGCTTATTAATCTCTGTTTCAATCTGGCTATCATTTCTTTTTCAGTTTGTATTATAGATGTAGATATGTTGGTATTTGAATATGTGTTTCCATGTAAAAAGTCTTTCACTGACACATGTTGATTTGAATGCCAGGATGTGGACATTCACTGGTTCAAAAATGATACCAGAGATTGAAAAAAAAATCAAAATATCCTTAAATCATTAAATTGATATAACTACGAAATAGTTGTCTGTTTTTTGTAAAATATATATATATATATATATATATATATATATATATATATATGTGTGTGTGTGTGTATGTATATATATATATATATATATATATATATATATACATATATCTGGGAATGTCTATGTCCAACGACGGACATTGAAAGACTGATGATGATATATATATATATACATATATATATATATGATGTTGATGGAAGTGACAATTGGAAGGTGAAGAGAAGAATTTAAGAGGGAGCAGATGTTACATCTAAAAAAAATTTTCCTTGGGCATGTTTCACTGGGTTAAAGCTCTCTTTTTCAGAGAAAAACTTGCCATGGTTTAGGGAAATTTATTTGCTTTTTATATGTTTGAGGTTAAAGAAAGAAATTGGGATATTTCTGCGTTGTTTGGTAGGAGCAGGAAGGGGACGTGTTTGCTTGTGTGTTGGTTTGAAGTTGACTCTCACAAACAGACATACGCACACATATACATATAATCTAATATGGTAGATTTATACAACTACAAGTGCTACCAAAAAAGCCTTCATTAGATTGGGTCAGGCACGGTTTATGGATCAAAAATTCATTACTACAAGTGTGTCCCAGTAGTACCTCACTATACTTCTAGGATTTGTTGTTCGACCATCACTGTGCAGAAATGCCAGATCCATATGTTTCCTTATTTCGATCAGATTATCATTTCTCTATCGCAGTCTGTATTAGTCATACATGAATCTGAATATGCGTTTCCTTATTCAAAAACAAACTCTTTCAGAGATACACTGTGACTTTATTTTTTCTTTTCTGCTTCAAAAAAAATTACCTTATTAATCCTGTAACCATCCAAGACGGGATAAAGATGGATGAATGACACTTACCTGGAATGAAAAAAAGAAAAATATTTATCAAAAAAGGAAACATAAGATATTCAAATAGAGAAAGTAAAAAACAAATTACTTTAGATATGATATGATTAATTGCCAACCAGCAAAATTTTACTGGAACAAATACATTGAAACAGCATTGCAAGATGTCAAGTTATATTTCATAAAATTTCACTAGAAGATTTTTATGGCATATCTAATCAAAATAGGTTGATATTTTTCATTTGTATTTCAATGTATTACATACTTTTTTGTGGTACAGTGCTCATCTCTGGTTTAGTAGGCTGTGGTTTGATCCGCCATGAATCATACTGAAGACTTTTGGTCCTCAGTATCACTCTGCTATGAGAATCCAGAGGAACCTCTTCCAGTAGCCAAATTACAGTCATATCAGTTCTCATAAGATCACTGTTGCTTAAATGATTCGTGCATAGATGGGTGACCATTGGGATATACTAAGTGCCTAAGAAGAATGAACTTTTGACAGGCCTGGTAAGCTGGAAGTGAGTTTTAGCAACAAATGCCTGTGCGCACCAAGTCTCTGGTCTAAGGGAAGAATGATGGTACACACATAATTGGAGAGATCACTTTGAAAAATTGGAAAAGAGAGGAGTCTGAATTTCAAAATGCAAGTATAAATGTTGCTTGAGACAATCTAAGGGACCAGTTTAGCATAAACTTAGATTATAAAATAAACCTCCCATTAAAATCCTATCATAGGGGAGAATTTTCAAAGAACAGGAAAAAATGTTTTCTCTAGTAATGGTAAGGAGCAAATGTTAAAATGCTCAGTTGTCTAGCTCTATTGGAGCAGCCTGTACATATGATATGTACTTAAATGCATACATAGCCAGCCAGACTGGCTTAAAAACTGAAGAAGCTAATGTTGACAATTTTGGTTGATGGTTTCTAACACTGTATTCATGATAAAGTTTTTAAATTGTTCCTTTGTCTGGTCCTGGCTGAAGTAAGATAAATGTCTTTAAAATGGATTTTATATTATTTTTTGATATAACAAACAGAAAGTGAAATATATGTATTATTTTCCTACAATTTCTTAATCATATTCCTATTTATCCGCCATCTCCAATGCAGATCAGATAACAGAGATATAAATAAAGAATTTGGCAGACAGATTAAATCAGATTTAATAATGATGAAATTAGGAACCACAGCAATCTGTCCATTAAATACCGTTTCTTCATGAAATAATAAGTAAGGAATCATCTCGGATATGTTCCTAAGATATGATGAAGAATGAGTCTATATTTGTGTCCAAGTCTTATGCCATGAAACAGTGATTAACAATCTAGTCACAAAAGCAATAACAAGTGTATTCAATCTTCCCTGGGTTGTCCCTATTAGGTTTTGTGTTGAATGAATATCAATATAGTCCTAGACACTCATAGTCTCACTTATGATCATCAGTTGCAGCTTCTACATTCTAACCTCCAGAGACATTACCCCAAGATCTGCCGGACATTTTTTATCTCAGGTGTCATGGCACCAATACCTACTGAATGTGTCTACATCATGCTATCTTATTTGTGGCAGCCACAATTTCGCATATGGTCTCTGTGGATCCACATTGTTAATCAACTAACAGTTGTCAAACATTCTCACAATAAGACCTGCTCATTATCATTCGAGTTTCTCAGATGTTTTTCATGATATCTCTGATCACTGTTCATTTCTCTGATATATTTCAAAGCAGGTGTATATCAACTGAGATCATGCTACACTCAGATTACACATAGATGGACTTTATCTAAACAATTATATGCATCATAAAGGATATTGGTTATATTTGATCTTGTTTAAGGGTTTGTTTTTCTTAGCAAAGTGGTTAAATATTTTTGCATGCATCACTTTTTAGTTTTCTCCTTTAAATGTTTTTAAAACAAGACTTTTCAAAAATTTCCCCTCATCAATTTCAACTATTTTGTGAAGATGTTGGGCATAAATCTTTGAAAAAAATCCAACAAGGTTACAGGTTGTAAAGCAACAAAATAGAAAATATTCCAAGGATGTAAAATGATTTTGGTTGCCTCTGTATACTACACAATAGGAATTGTAAAAAAAAGCTTCACATGCTTGAAGCCCTTATCATAAAATCAAGAAGCGCAAAACAAAATAAGATTTTCAGTTTTGGAGCTTAAAATTTTAAGTGTGTTTAACAACTGATTGATATAATTAACCCATAGAGGAATTTCGCTTGTATGTCATATGTGTGAAGCCAGCATATTGCAAAAATGCTCAATTTAAAAGGATTTGAAAAACAAATAACTTGTTCTGTTTTTCCTTGATCTTGATAATGGCCAAGAATGTTCCACAAATGTTTAGACATAGTTCACATTCATTGGATCAAGACCTGCTTTCTTTTGTATGTAAACAGGAGAATTTAACCAAAATACTTTTTGAAAATCACTTGTTTACAGTCTTTTATCAAACTTTTATTCATGAGAGGTGATGTACACTTTCACACACATACACACATACACACACACACACACACATATATGATTTAGAATTGTACTGATTGCCATGGAAAGAGCAATCCTAGGAATAACTCTTGGAGATAGAAAAAGATCAACATAGGTCTGAGGTTGGATCACAGTGAAGGATATTATACAAATAATTATTGCATCTATGGAGATGGGCTGGGCACGTAACAAGATGGAGGGCCAACAGATCAAGGAACGGGTTGACTAATTTGTGTTCATGGGGCAATAAAAATGTAGGAAAAAAGCCAGACATAAGATGGAGATATGAGATAGAAAAGTTCACTGGCAAGACATGGCAGGGATCAGTGTATTCACGGTTGTTATGGAAAGCAATGGGAGAGACTTTCAGCAGGGAACTGACGATGATTGTGATAATAGTGATCATGTATAAGATTTCGCAAAGTATTCTATTTTTCACTTGGATAAAAAAAAGTTATTTATCCATTAGCAGTTTATTATGACAGGTTAGCAAATCTCTTTTGATACTTTGACATCAGTTCATTTACCAATTTGTGTGTCTGTGCTTATATCTACACTTATTTATGAATGGAAATCCGCATTTTCTTCCACTTCTGTTCCATCGTTCAACCAATCATCACTGTTTTCACTCAACCTTGGCAAATAAGTTCAAAGCTATTTCAGAATCAATATGAATCTCTTCCCTCTATTCTGTCTGATGCTGCAAATAAACCTTGGTGATCAACAGAAGAGGCTCAAAGAATTCTGAACATTACTTTGCCATTTTCATCATTTTGTGCCTAATTTAGTATCAATGTTAAACTCTGTAAAGTGATTAACCATCCCAAGAATTGTTTGGACTATCGATCTTATTCTTACGATTGCTATTATGATGTTCTGGCTGATTCAAACTCTAGCCTTCATCAGGTGTATAATGCATATGGAAGGATGGAGTCTTTTCTTTCTGACAAATGTCTATATTCTTTTTTCTACTATTGAAAACAGTAGAAGTAAAAATGGTGGGAAATATACTGATTGGACCAATATATTATAATTGAGATTTGTTCAAGTCAAATATTTTTTGAAAGATTTTAATAAGTTTTTCATTTGCAATTTTTGTGCTTTCAATTCATGTTACCTTACTCACCTCCAAAAATTTGACAGTTTTGAGAAAAAAAATTTCTTTCTTTCTTGTTTTATGAAAAATGAAATGAAAACTTTCCAAGAATTTAATTCGGTTAATTCACATTGCATTGTCATGATTGTTATATTTGGAAGCATTTGGATTTGAAGAGTCTGACTTACTTTAGTTTCCAAATTTTGTTCCGACAATTGAATCTCTTCTTGGCAACATAAACGATGCAAAGAAGAGATTCCATTGTTCAAACAAATGTGGAATGTTAATAACTTTTCTCAAAATTATAGACAATCCATCTCTTTTTTTCCATTTTGTGATTGTTTTCAAATTCTTTTTCACATTGTTTTATCAGTTCATGCATTGGAGAAAAAAAAAATTAATCTGGGATGATTTGCTTTTGTGATTGAATTTCAAGTACAAAATAGATTATTGGATTATTCATTCCACTTATCTAACAGTTTATATGCTTACACGGATATTCAGTGCAGGATCAACTTTGTAGCAAAAGCAGAATATGCTATGGGCCAAACATTTTCAAAGGCTTCACGCTTAATGTTTGCAGGCTAACAATTACAGTTCAGAGATTCTTCACTAGCTATATTACTATAGTATTATACTACCATCAACTTCTATGAATGATATGGTGTTTGAGATTTGCAATTATTTGGGTTATCATTTTTAGTCAGTAGTAAATGTGAGAGTGGTATCCATGTGAAAGCAGAGATAGAATGGGGTAATGTGAATGTGGTATCCATGTGATAGTGGCCAGAACAAAGCAACAGAACTGCCGATTTTGGATATCATTTTGTTGTTACTGAAATGTCAAACATTTTTGTCCTATTATCTAGATGCAATACAAATTGAAAAAATTATTTCTTCCATGCTGGTGAAAACTTTGTCCTAATATTTATGTGTATTTTTCAAATTTATAACATATGATACAGACCCCACACTAGCTTAATCTGTCCCACTGATATCTTAAAAATTCCACTGGGTCCAAGAGAAACAAATGCAATACTCTTGTCTTTCAGAAAGAAAATTTTGGCTTCAAACTCAACCGAGAATATCTCTCACAAAATCCTCGTATTTGACCAAGCTTAATCAATCATCAACTTTCTCGAATCTAAATGAAGAATTTAGTTTTAGCCATTTTATGCAGAAACAGCTGGGTGCCATTTTTTACTTTTTATCAGAAGTTATGAACGAAATCTCCTAGCACTTAATGGGCTTTTATTTGGTAGTCATAAAATTGAAACCTGTTGGAATAAATCAATTCTCTCACCATATTCCTGTCTGCAGGTGGCCTGTGGAGTGCATTAGAATCATTTCAAAAGCATTTAGGTATGTTCACTCCAAGCTTATAAGATTGTCCCACAAGTTTTCATTGTAACAACTTGAAATCAATTAGATGATATTCTTCTTATCTGACAGCAGAACACATGTGGTTTGAAAAGTGACAAAAATTAGCTACTTAGTACAAAAAGATGAATAAAAAAAGTAGAAAGGTTTTTCCAAGCTTGCTTTATGGTAGAACATTGTATTTGGTGTTCAAAAGTTAAAGGCTCAATTTAGATTTTCAGGTACACTGAATCAACTTTGTGAACTGTAATATTACATATATATTGCATGAATTAAAGAAATGATCATATTACGTGTTTGGTCTCACAGAATGAATTATAAATTGCGTTATATTGTATAAAAACTTATTTGAAGTGATCCCCCATCGCTACATGGTTAATATATCACACAATTTAGACAAGTAAATAGAATAAACAATTCAAGAAAATGGGACTGCAGCAAGAATTAAAACTGCTACCGATAGGGTGGCCACTTTGACATAGCGATGCTCTCAACATTGAGCTAAACAGGGGTCGGTAATACAAAAGCCAAATAACTAAGTGGCTTGGGATAAATTCAAGAGATAGCAAAAGATCAACATGAATCAGAGGGTGGATCAGAATGGAGGATATAATGAAAATAATTAGGCAACAAAAATGATGATGGGCTAGACACTTACCAAGAAGATATGATAGCAGATGGAGCAAAAGACTAACCGATTGGTGCCCAGTTAATGCAGTAGGAAAAAAAAATACAAGATACAGGAATGACATAGAAAAGTTTGTTGGTAAAACAGGCCAAATGTTAAAGGAAGTTGTCATGGAAAGAGATAGTAGACTTATAATGGCTAATGATGATACTTTCAGGATATCAGGATGCATACAAAAGTAAAAAGAATTGACAGAACTTTGTGCGATGATACTAAACTATTGATACATCAAAAGCTGAACACTATGGTATTTTCAATATATTGGAAGCAGTTGATGAAAATTTGTGCAAATGCCATAAGTGAAAAGATGGTAATTTATGTAAATAATTCTCATATGCATCTGATTATATTTAGCAAGAAGACCATTACATCAACCTAGGATAATGAATCTCTATGAAACCCATGAAAGAAGAAGAAATCGAGTGGAGAATCACTCTAAGATGGCAAGCTTTCGGCAGTGCTAGCTCAACCTTCAAGAACAAGATGATCCCATTAACCCTAAAAAGAGGAGTATACAACCAATGCATCCTCCTGATAGTCACCTATGGAGCTGAAACATGGAACCTAACCAAGAGACAGACCTACCAATTGAAAAGCATGCAACATGTACATGAAAGAATAATGCTCAACATCACATGGAGTGATCACAAGACAGCAGTGTATATCAAGGAGAAAACAGGAGTCGGAGATATCATAGAATCTACTAGAAAACTCAAATGGCAAAGGGCCAGTTATGTTGCAAGAAAAGCAGACAACCAATCGTACATCTGTGAGTAGAGAAGATGATGAACTGAGAAGATCTAGAATATTGTTTATAGAATTTGGCACCTTTATAAGTGTGTAGGAATTCTTTGGTTAAGGGAGACGGATGGCTTGATTTGCCTAAAATTTCACATGATTTTGCCCGAAATACACTGATTCACCCAAAGTATTTTATGCTGTTTTTCCTGAAAGCAGGGGAGTCATACACTGATGCCTTTACCCTAAAAACGTGGCACCTTTTCTGATGCTAAAAAGGTAAAACAATAGAAATTTAAGTCAATATTGACTAACAAATATTCAGTCTTCTTCTATTTTTATTTTATTTATTTAACCTTGCTCTTTGTTTATGCTGTTGTTTTTTTGTTTTTTTTTCACTTATCTCTGTTTTGTTATTCTTGTTTTATTTTTGTGCTCAAGACCATTTTTTCCTTTCCCCTTTCAAAAACATTTTTTTGTTGCCAAGTCTTGACTCTTTGATGGACTATTTTCTCCATCTTTTCATCTTTCAATCACTTGGGGTTTGTTTTTTTTTCCAGCTGTTTGTTGGGAAGATATTCTCTTCTTTTTCTTCAAGCATATTATTCTTTAAACATGTTCTGTCAACCCTTTTTTTCTCCCACAGAAAACAAAAAAAAAACAGTAAAAAAACCCCTAGAATAACCCAAAACAAACCCCTTAAAATACAAAGAAGAAAGTCTTCCTTCCAAAAGAACCACAACTAAAGAACAGCAATCACCCATGCCAACCTCTGCCTCATTAGACATTCTCTCCTTCACACATGAGTGGAACAGATTCCTCTCCCCAGCTTAATGCTTCTTGTCAAGCACCTCTTAGTTTCTTCTGAAACATTGGTAATCTCATCTATTGATGCTTGTATTTACCGACTTCTTCTCGTCATAATCCCCTTCCACACCAATATTTCAAAGACCTCTAACCGTTTCCTATGGAAACAAAAGCAAGAATTAAAAACACTTTTCATGCATGCTCAATTGGGAAGACAAATGTTATTTGGATTCACGCTGGGTCAAGTCTAACAAGAGTCCTGGAGGGGGGCAAGGTCGATCTTAGAGCCGACCCAGGTAGCCATTATTAACTGCTTCCTGGAGATTCTGGCTTTTTGTTAGAACCACTTTGATATCCCACCTAACCTGATTTTATCATTGAGATAAAAACCAGTAAAGGACCCTCTTGACTAACATTGAAACTAGTCATAAAAAATGACAGAATACATGAATATACTTTGCAATTTATATACAATAATAAATATAAATATATATGATAATAGAGACCTGCATTGCTGTTAGCTTTGGGAATGGCGTTCTGTTGACCAAAAATGATTTTGATATTTGTTTCATTGTTCTTTAAATTCTGCATTTCAGAACATAAAATTCAATTTTACTACGTCAGTTACACCACGGAGTAGAAACACACATTGCTAATCATTATATGAGTGTAGATCAATTTTTTTAACTTTTACTTAACTTCATCATGATTTTTCAGTTACATTTTATCGCACCTCTGCTAAGACCATTAATCCATCAGAAATAAAGAATAAGTTTCCAGTGATACTTGAACTCATATCCTATGAGGAAGGCCAGGTTTACGCTCCATCTGAACTAACCCTCTATAACCAACCTCTAACCATATTTGTCATAGATGAGCATAAATTCGCAGTACATTAGCGGCCTGAATAAAGTAACGAATCAAAGCAGCAGAAAAATTATGATGAGGGTATACAGTAGTCAAAATTAGACCACTACATCTACCTAGGACAACGAATCTCTTTGAAACCTACAAAAGAAGAAGAAATCAAGCAGAGAATCACCCCAGGATGCCAAACCTTCAACAGAGCAAGCTCAACCTTCAAAAACAAGATAATCCCATTAACCCTTGAAAAATGTGTATACAACCACTGAATGCATCATCCCGATAGTAACTTATGGAGCTGAAACGTGGAACCTATCCAAGAGACAGACCTGCCAATCGAGAAGCATGCAATGCATGCATGAAAGAATCGTGCTCAACATCACATGGAGTGATCATTAGACAGCACAATATATCAGGAAAAATAACGGAGTCTGAGACATCATAAAATCACACCTCACAACATGGATCCCTAGAGACCACATGCAAAACCAAGGCCAACAAGTTACTAGATGGAGAGATGAACTGGACAAATTCAGAAAATACTGACTCCTCGACGCCCATGGTAGAGAAATGTGGTGGATCCTGGAGGAAGTCTACATCCAACAACAGGTGTTAAAAGACTGATGATGATGATGACATTAGTGGTCTGAAAAAAGTAATGACACAAAGCCGCAGAAAAATTTGGTATATAGTTGTCAAAATTTGAAAATGATAATTTGAAATATTTTATCTGATAAAAAATGATAACAGTAAAATAATTGCTGACTTTGACTGTTTTTCAATGTTCATTTCAGGAAATGAAAAGTTTGATAGTTACCAATATTCTTGTTCCTATATTCAAAGGGCATTTTGACAATTCCCCATGTACTCTTAAAAATGAAAAATCAAAAATCGATTAACTAATTTTGATAAGAGTGCTATTTCAGTAAAAGTGAATGGTTCAGGAAATATCCTTTCAATTTCTATTTCAGCTTCAGATGATACTAACTGATAGTCTCATCAAATTTGATCTTATCTGCCCTACCATTGGTGAGGTCAAAAACATTTCAGTACTTCAAAGCAAACAAAATTATGCTAGAAATTGTTTCAATTAGCTAGAAAACGACCACAAATGACCTCTGGTGACAGTGAATGATCTTTGAACTCAACCTCACATTAGCCTATGACCTTTGCTGCGAAAAGATGTACCCCATTGCTTATTCAGCCGCCTAGGTGCAAAATTTGTTTTGATATGTGCATTGGAATATTTTTTCCAATAGCACTTACTTGTCCATTGGTAAATAGTCTGAATAATCCTTTTTACATTTGTTCTATTTTGTTGTCTTATGCATATCAAAGTGCACATTTTTTCTTTGTTGTTATACTTGCAGGTATCTTTTCCAAGGTAGCACTGGGTATTCTTGCTAGTTTATATAATGAGGAGAGCAAGAAACTGTCCATAATGATTTATTTTGTAAGATATTGTAGATATCTTTTCTGTTTGCCTCAACAAAAGATCTCTACAAGGGAGAGAATTCTATATATGTGTGATTTCCTCAAAGCAATATGTCCAAGTTTCAGTAATGCAAGATCAACAATGACAAAAAAAAATGGAAGCATTGTTAGCAGACGACAAAGCCTGAGGTCTGTCTGATAAATGGGATATAGATCTTAAGGATCATCGGCCTGACAAGCCCCTGTATTCATTTGTCTTGATCTCAAAGAATTCTGCTTGAGTACAATTCTAAGAATTACTTACCACAATTGAAACTAAAAGATAAATCATAGAGAGAAGTGAAGAAATAACAAACTTGCCATAACAGTCAATAATTGAACAACCGTAGTCATGTAAGAAAAATTCCATTGAAGAAAAAATATGGTCAGAATAAATTCTAATTGTTATATTTAGAAACAACTTGAAATATTTGAAATGGTAGAATAGTCTGACTTATGTTGTTCCTTCCAAATTTTGTTCCAACAATTAAATCTCTTCTTGGCAACATTCACAATGCAAAGAAGAGATTCCATTGTTCGAACAAATGTGGAATGTTAATGACTCTTCTTATAGTTATAAACAATACATCACTTTGTTCCACGGTTTTAAAATTCCTCTGTACTCTGTTCAGATATTCCATACATTAAAGGATGTATTTTTTTTTTAACTAGAGTACTTTGCTATTATGATTGAATTCAAAGTACAAAAAAGATAGATTTTGAATTTTTCATTCTATCTCATGTTGCTATTTGAAATTTATGAAGATTTTTAGGATTTTTACTTGGTCAAAATGTAGTTTCCATTTTGAAAAGGCACAAAACATGATTTAAGCAACAGAGCTTGAGACTAAAAGGTTTCTACAAAGTGGAAAAAAAATGTTTTTTGCCATAAGTCTCATGATGAAAAAATAATTCACTAATTCGAAAATCAAAAAAATCAGGATTTTACCTTCTCAGAGAATGAGGTAGTTTTCAATTCAGATTAACAATTATTAATAAAACTTTTAACGTAGCATACCAAAGGGCAATGAATATGCTGAAGAAGACTTGGTACTGTCTGGAATAATTGAAAACTTAAATCTTGATGAATAGACAATATCAAAAGTTTGATCGTGAAGTTTTACTGTTCATGGAGCTGAAACATGGAACTTAACCAAAAGGCAGACCTACAAACTGAAAAGTATGCAACATGGGCATGAGAGAATCATGCTCAACCTTACATGGAGAGATCACTGGACAGCACAGTATATAAAGAAGGAAATGGGAGTCAGAGACATCAGAGAAACTATAAAAAAACTCAAATGGCAATGGGTAGGCTATATTGCAAGAATGAAAGACAGCTGATGGATATCACGATTAACAACATGGATCCCCAGAAATCACATGAGAAACCGAAGCCGACAGAACACAAGATGGAGAGATGAACTCAACAAATTCAGGAAACACTGGCTCCTTGACGCCCATGATAGAGAGTTGAGGTAAATCCTGGTGAAGGTCTATGTTCAACGATGGATGTTAAAAGACTGATGATGATGATGATAATACTGTGAGAATTATAAGACTTATAATATCCTTTCCTTAGAAACTATTGCTTTTTTCAAGTGACTAGTTTCTAGATGACATTTATCATATAAACAAATATTACACATATAATATGATTTCAAAAGTTCATCCAATACTTTTCCATGGCCTACTCAAAGGCTTGAAGAAAATAATAGCCTCCGAGATTTTCCTGGCAGATAGAAAGGATTCATTTTCCACCCCCTTTGTTGTACTGTCTAATTTGTGAGCCCATTCTTGGTAAGTAAAAGTCTTGGTGCGAAACTTGAACATTAGGCCATTAATGATTAAAATCTATTATTTATTACGTAATTTTTCATGTTATTCAATCAAAGAAATCATTGAGACTTTAGAAATAGATGGAAATCAACAAAATTTGTATCAGCAGAATTGTTCAATGATATGTCTGATGTTATTCAATGTTATGCAAAGATCACTTTTCAAAAATGAAGTAATTTCAGAGAAATAGAAAATATGACCTGGACAGAATTTCATGGAATCAAAGATGTTCAGTGAAAAAAAAAATGTGGTATAAAGAATATTAGAAAAATTTAATGAAATGCAATAAACATAATATAAATGAAAAACCCAAAATATAATGTAACATATGATATCGAATATTATGATACATAATATGTGTAGACACATTAATAATATGTACATACATTTGTGCATTCATGGACACATATATGAATGTCTACGTTTCAGTCTCTCGTTCTCTCTTTACATATATACACGCACACAGACACATGAATATAGATGTATACACATACATGTATGGAAATAAATCGTTCTGAAACATATCTACAGAACGAATTTATAACAGTCTTAAAAAACTACTGCGTTTTCATGATAGCTGGCTTTTCATTAATAAATATAAAAATGATTTAAGAGAAATGTATATATTTGAAGACTTTTCATTCTCGTTTTTTTTCTATATTTTTTTTATAAATTTTACTCAACAACACTTATAGTTTCTCTCACTTTTATTCATATTCTTGCATCATTTCTTTCCTCTACCTCATCAACATAAGATCTTTTCTTCCTATATGTCCTACGTAATGCTTCCAGGTCTCAAGGTCAGATCTCAATATCGTCACTCAAGACTTTGTATCTGTATGCATAGTCAGGCTTTCTGTTGGAACTTGTCCAGCTTATACATATTCAGATATGTCACAACTTACTTCAAAAAATACATTTAAAAAAATGCTTTTTGTTTTGCTTTCTTCTAGTTTTAACTTGAAAGTTCAGAATATACATCAGGATGTCTGTGGACATGATGAATGGTTTTCGGTTTGTCCACTCAGATTCATACATAGGTGTCAGAAGATGTTTTTTTATTCCAAGAAAATAAAGAATATATGCTAACTAAGCATTAAAAATGCTGTGTCAGTGAAGTTGTATATGATAAGTGAGGGAAGAAAGAAAACAATTTGAGTCGCAGTTTTGTACTTGACAGGAATCATCATCTCAAAAGAATATCAATGAGTTTGACTTGAACTTATAGACCTTTGAAATTTTTTGAAGAGTATCAACTATGGAGTTACCATACGTCTGTATCTTCCCCAGACTTGTCCTCCATTTTGGTCTCGAAATCTTCATCAGAAGGGGATTTTTTAAATTGTTCAAAAGTTTGGAATTTCTCTGACCATCATTCCTCAATGGAAAAAAAATGACATTACGATGACGAGAGAGGCTGGGAGGTAAAAGAAGATGCCTGTATTGGAAAAACGCTAACCAAAGCTATTACAGAAACTGTCAACACTGGTTTGTTTCAGTTTTGAATCTGGTTTAGTTGGCTATTCATTGTATGATCCACGTGTACAGGCTGTATCAATGGAGGTAGATGGCTGAAAATCTCAACATTAATTCCTTATTATGTCTAAAAAAACACATTTTTTTGATTCAAATTTGTAGAAAGGGGTTCAGTTTGCAAAGTTTATATTAAATCTTGTTTTACTTGTTTTTGTAAATTCAGATTTTTTTTTGTATTCAATGTTTTTTTATCCGTAAAAGATAGTCTAGATCTTTCATTCTTCATCCTTTCTTGTCACTTTGCTGTCTTCTGTGAACAATGAAATGTTACTTTTTCTCCTGTGGCTTATTGTGGTTCCTGGAATAAGCATCTAATTTTCTCTCCATGTGGAGCTTAGTTAGCTCTGTCTTGTATCTTCTCAACTGAAGAACAATCTTTGATTTAGGTCTCTGCACTCCCTTGTTACGCAGTGTAACCGTGCTTTTCCACACCCTGCTGATCAATAATTCTTTAAGAGAGGCAAATGGATTAGAACACCATTAGGTCGGTGATGCTCATTACAAAAGTCCAACAAGTAAAAGAAAAATATTGACTTAATGGAGATCTCCATTATAAAACTCAGCCTGTACTTGTAATAACCATAATTTATACAATAGAAAATTTGCATAGGCATTGCAGTTCAGGAATTATCAACAAAAGATCTAATGTTCTGTGCCTGGCTAAGGTACCTCAGTGCTAGATTAACTATGTAACAAATGTAGTCTGTTCTACAGACCCCACAATTTCAAGGCCCTGGCACTAACTGCTTGCAAGTCATCAATTTTGATTCAGGGATTTGGCTCTCGCTTTTTTACTGAAGCACTATACTCCTCTCAACTTTTATGAGCAACTGGGTGTATACGGTTTTAGCAAAGTATCACCTTTAATTGGGGTGATCATTTCAACACAATGATAAATTAGAGTGTACTTTCTATGCAATATATGTATCATGTTATTTGAAGCTGAAGTTACAGCCGCTGTGCAAAATGATACCAAAATTGTACTATCACTAAAATGACAGGTATATTAGTTATATTCCCTAGCTCTGAGAGAATCATGCTCAACCTCACATCGAGAGATCATGATAGTATCATCATAGTATATAAGAGAAAAGACAGGAATCCAGGACATCTTGGTAACTTTTAGAAAACTTAAATTGCGATGGATTGGACACGTTGCAAGAGTAGCAGATAACCACTGGACATCATGACTCACAATGTAGATCCTCAGAGATCAGGTGCGAGGCTGTGGCCAACAGAAAGTGAGATGGCCGCATGAGCTAGATGGCGAATCTTGGGGAAGGTCTATGTCCAATGACAGATGTTAACAGATGATGATGATGATGATGATGATGATGATATAGCCAATGAAAATATAATTACTTCATTTAGCAAGTAAAATATTTATGTGTTCTAATATTAGTGTGTTTATAAAATTTAGATCCCCTTCATAGCATACACTACAAGCTCTACACTTACATTAATCCAGCCCTGACCTCACTCTCACAAACTTAGGGGAAAAGGATTTGATTTTTGACCTTAGGACAGAAAACTTTCCTACTGCAATCAGTCAAAGACTTGAAAATCATTTGTTTTTGAAGCAATAAAATGATCTTTTGGTTAAGAGACCAATACCTTTAGAATACGTTCAAGCACAAAAATACACTGTAATCTGAAAGCTTGGTAAGTCTTCTGCAGGCGAAGTTTGTTATTGTGATTTATGTAAAATAGGCAAGGACTATATTTCATGAAATACTTTATAAGCTAATATGTTATTTTGAAATGCAATTTGCTTAATTTTATTGATTTCAAGAAGAATCTGATATTTGTTTTAAGTAATGCCATTTGCTCTAAGTCTTCAGACAAATGCCAATCAAAGAAAATAGATGAAGATGAAAGAATGTTTTTGGAACGAATCTTCCTGAATCAAAACAGTTTAAAAATGGAAACATTAAATGCTTTTTAGTTTTTGTAATGAACTCAAATGAATTGCATCAGTGAATTTTCTAGGACTAGTTATTAGGAAGTAAAAATTGTGCATTTCGTCTTTTTAGTATCTACATCTTCACTGAGTGATTTTTTAAAGAATTAGAAATCATAAAATCAAAACTATCAATATAGGTTTCTTCAGTTTTCAAGTTGGTCCAGCTGGCTATTTACGTATGTATCACTTGTACAGGCTGCACCAGAGGGGCAAGATTGCTGTAAATTTAAGTATCTACTCTTTATAATGTCAAAAATTTTTTCTCGATATTCTTCCCCTTAGATAGGTCTTTAGTGGGGATTCAGTTTGCAATATAAGTTTATGCTAAATTGGTCCCTAATTTATGCCCACTTGTTTTTTGAAAATTCAGACTTTTTAGTGATAACTGCCCCTAATTTATGCCCACTTGTTTTTTGAAAATTCAGACTTTTTAGTGATAACTGCCCAACAAAGCCTAAGAAGTAACTTATTCATTGAGCACCCCTTCTGCCAATGTTTTAATTAATCACCTCTAACATAGCATGCTGACAAAAGATGTTGGTCACATGACAGTTCTTAATAAGTGACTCATCATATCTGCTATCATTTCTTATTGCACTTTCAACTTGATTTGGTTCTCACAATGACCAGTTTGTAAGTCAAAGGAATCTGCAAGTAAATATTTAGAACTGGAAAATAGAAAGTACTCTGAGAGCACATTCCTCTGCAAATGCAATACACAAACTAAAAACTGAATGAAAATCAGTTCATATATAACTATTATGCAACTCTTATCAGTGTTGCAAGCTTGATGCTCTTTACACTGAATTCAGCATGTTTATTGTTGAAAATACAAGGATTGGTGTCAATGTTTCACCATTAGACATGCTAATTAAGTGGATCACAAAAATTCAAACAGCAAAGCTGGACCACTACATCTACTTAAGACAATCAGTCTCTATGATATCCTCAAAAGAAGAAGAAATCCAGCAAAGAATTACTCGACTATGACAAACCTTTGGTAGAGTAAGTTCAACCATCAAGAACAAGAAAATCCCATTAGTTCTACAAAGAAGAGTATACAATCAATGCATCCTCCCAATAGTCACCTTTGGATCTAAAACATGGAACCTAACCAAGAGACTGACCAGCAAAATGAGAACCATGCAATGTGCACATGAGAGAATCATGCTCGACCTCACGTGGAGAGATCAAAAGCCAGCATGGTATATTTGGAGAAAAGCATGAGTCTGATTTATCATAAAAGTCATTAGGAAACTCAAATGGCATTGGGCTGGCCATGCTGCAAGAATGGTAGACAACTGATGGACATTATAACTCACAAGATGGATCCATTATGATTAAATGCGGAACCAGGCTGGCAGAATATTTGATGGTGAAACGAACTGGTCAAGTTCAGAAAATACTGGTTCTGCGGCATCCACAACAGAGAAGTGTGGCAAATCCTGGGTAAGGTCAATGTCCAACAACGGACGATAAAAGACTCATGATGATGATGGTCATTTTGGACAAACAATTTCTAATTCTTTAGCTGGTGTTATTTAGATAATTTTAAAATAAAGATCTATTTTTCAAGATGATTTTAGATACTTTTTTGATAATTAGTTCTGGTACATGTTTTGGCCACGGAGATTCATTTATGTAAGGTACGGATATTTGATTGATTTTTAAACAACTATAAATACACAAATTGAGTGAAGCAGAAAACTATATTTTTAGTTTTAATATAATTATAGATTTTTACTACATTCTGTCAAATTTAATGCAGGCATGGATCCCCAGAGATTAAATGCAGAACTTAGGCTGGCAGAATATGATGAGATGGCAAGACAAACTGGACAGGTTCAGAGAATATTGACTCTGTGATGTCCACAATAGAAAGATGTGGCAGCACTGATTATCATGTATCTGAAACACTTGCGGTTTGCAATTAGAAATGGAAAAAATCAGAGAATGAATAAATTTAACAGAATAAAAGTGGTCCGAGAAAGAAAAGTCCATGATGTAAAGCCAGATTTTTCAGGAATATCTGACAGTTAGATACTTTTGGTCATGGTGAATCTAAGAGAAACAATTGGCAAAAGGAATTCCCATGACATTTCATTCCTATGTATTTATTTTTCTCACTGTAAAATAAATAAATTAATAAGATAATGGTATACTTTAAAGGGTGCCAAAATTCTGCTTTCCCAGGATGTGAGAAACCTTAGTGTTGGCCCTGCCGAGAAACATCTATTTACTAAACAGTAAACGTAATTGACCGGTCAGTGTAAGTGCTCTGGCAACTCTTTAATCAAAGAACAGCAGACATTGAAATAAATAAAGCACCACAACCAGAAGCAGCAGAGAAAGGAAGTTAATGAAGACAGTAATTACCCTAAGGCTTAACAACTTCACAAGGAGTTAGCATTGCAGTAAGTGAACCATCGAAGATAATCAAATGTTAAAGGTAACAGAACTGCTCTGAGTAAGAAGCAGTAAATAATGCTCTCAGTATAGAGAAAAATGTGTGAAGAAAAAGGGTTTTTTTTTCACGTCCTGTTCACAACCATGTGCATTTAACCAATAGATATAGATTCATCCGGGGTCTGATTCGTAGCTGAAATAGTTACATATTTCCCAATGATGCAAAATGTCAGTATTCAAGCCCAGGTAAAAGCCACGATTTATAGTTCTAATTATCTAGACAGACAAGCAGACTGGCAAATTCTACTGAGAAGACTGGTGAAATGCGCCGTTCCTCCCTTAATTTTCTCCCCGTTTGGCTTTGTGTCATCATTAATTAAGCTCAATCATCAGCAGCAGCACCAGTAGACTAGTGACGTTCGTCGTTGGCCATAGAGCTTCCCCAAGATTTGCCAGAGCTTTTAATCATCGGTGTCACAGAGCCAATATCTCCCGAGTAAATCGTCACTACATCTTATTTTCTGTTGGCCACAGTTTTACAAATGGTCTCTGGGGATCCATGTTTTGATGTCCAACTATTGTTGGAAATTCTTGAAACATGACCTGCCCATTGCCAACTAATTTTTTCTGAATTTTTTTTTCTTATGATATATTTCACGTCTGTTCTCTGATAGAACGCACTAATAGTGAGAAATAAATTCAAGTTCGTTGGTTCTTTGACATTTTGATAAAATGTTTTGAAATCAGGACTGGATATAAGTGAGTTTTGAAAACAATACTTTCTTTTTTTCGTGGTTGTAGCAATGAAAAGCCAGTATACAAAGAAGATCAATAGTGAAAATTTGCAAGTCAAAATATTCAGATGATGTGATGATAACAGGTGCAGAAATTTCTCAAAGTTCAGAAACTGTAAAAATCAGACAGGTTTGTTTGTTTTGAATCAAATCTAACAAAAAATATGTCTGCTGCTTTTATGTGGATAACAACAGATCTTCCTTTTGTTTTATCTTTCGGATATGATGTTTATTTTGAAAACATTTTAATATGATTTCAAAAGCAATGAAAAAAGCAATGTTTGGTTATAAAGGGTTTTTTTTTGCTTATATGAATATCCACACACACACACACACGCTTTTATAAATAGATATATATTCATACATACATATCAACAACAAAAATCAAAAGACAAGATATTAAATTCAATATTTTAAAATCTATGCAAAAAAATGTAAAGTAGAAACAATGGCCAAATTCCAGGGAGGAAGAATACAAATAAATACATTTTTAAATATTCACCACCCTTTTCTCTCAGCAAAATAAATTATGAATTGTCTGTTTTTGAAAACCCGATGGAATAACTTCAACTTCAGACTTTCTATTCTTTTTATTCACTTGATATTTTTTTTACTTCTTTCTTCAAAGTTCTGTACTGATTTTCTTTCCAGAAATCGAGGAAAAAAGGGTTAAATGTAAACCAGAAACAAAAAGTTAAGATATACGGGGGTGAAAATTAGAGAAAAATATTCTTGTTTTTTATAATTTGCTTTAATTTACGCAGAAAAATCGTCAACAATACCATGTTCTATCAAAATCAGAAGGAGAGCTAAAGATTTGCGGGCTCTACCATACAGTAAGATTCATAAGAATGCAATAAGATAAACTATTATTTATTATCTTCCATGGGGCCACCCTCCACTGGAGTCCAGGGTGGCATTTCCAAATACCCCCCTCAATTAGGCCTCTTATTATCATCGGGAGCACTGACGTGAATTTCCCTGTCATTCTCAGTTATACTGTACTAGCTCTGTAGTCAGATCCTGAGATAAGACGATTTATGGATGAATGTACTATTTAAATCTGGGTGAAAAAATTCTCAACAATGAATTAGTTTAAGATCATTTTTTACAAAAATTATAGTTCTTGTTAGTCTGCTGAATGGCAACAGATGTTACACTTTGATCTTGAGAAGTCAAGTGAAAACACCCTAACAATTATAGTAAGCTGCTCTTCAAAATAAGAGGTACATAGATGCATCTTTCTTCTATTTTGCCTTTTGTTTTTTCTTTAATTACGTGGTCATCATCGTCATCGTCCTTGTCATCATCATCATCAGTTATTTATTGTCCATCGTTAGATCTAAACCTTTCTCAGAATTTTCCATTCCTCTTTATCGTTGGAATTACGGAGCCAACATTATCTGAACATGTCCAGTTCGTCTTACCATCTCATATTCTGCTGGCTTCTGTTCTGCATTTGTTCTTTGTGGATCCATGCTGTGAGTTATCATGTCCATTGGTTGTCTGCCATTCTTGTAACAAGACCAGCCCATCGCCTTTAGAGTTTCCTAATGGTTTTTAGGATATCACGGACTCCTGTTTTTCCCTGATATACTATGCTGTCTTGTGGTCTCACCATGTGAGGTTGAGCATGATCATGTAATTAAGTACAAAGGTGCAATGCATCATAATAGTTATTGGATTGGAAAACACTTTGAATTTTAGCTGTGGTTGAATAGCGGCTCTTGAGAGAGGTGTGAATCCACCTATCCCAACAATCTGTCCCATCACCAGATACCTTTGCCAAAGGTTTTATCTCTAATGTGCCGCAATATTTGACGAAGAAAAATTCAATAAGGCTAGGGATTCCTCCCTGAAGCTGGTACCATAGACCCAGAAATATCTTTTTTAGGGTATGTACAACCAAGTAACTCATGCTTGCCCTGAGGAGGCTATGAAGAGACCAGCATGGCATCCTGATGACATTCTAAATATGAAATGAAGATAACATACAAAAATAAAATCTTGATATTGGAAGCAGTTTTAAATGGATTAATTTCAAGTATTTTACAAGTTTCTATGTATATTTGTTCATTTCGTAACAATTCTCTGGAAGTTATTCTCTGTATGCAGAATCTTTTTGTCTTGTCTCTATTTTTACTTCTTGTAGGATTTTTGTTCCTTTTGGGTTGTATTTGTTCGTATTTCCGTCTTTCCCTGAAGCAAGTAATTTGCTTCACCTTTTATCGAATTCAACCTCTTTTTTTTTTTTTTTTTGGTTATTTTCTCTTCTTATTTCCTTACCGTCCCCAACAAGCAATCCTTAATACTGACACAAAAATTCTTCACAGCTCACTGTCTCTTAATCTAAATCTGACCGTCAGTATTGGGGGACAGCCGATAAATCAATTGGTACTCACTATTTATCTACTCCCCTATCTATTACTTAAACTGTCTTTTATCTATCTATCTATCTATCTATCTATCTATCTATCTATTTATTTATCTATCTATCATCTGGTGGCTAGGATAGCTTGAATGAGCTATCCTTAGTTGTTTCTCACATACCCAGACTTCCCTCTTGGCAAGCATTTCATGCTCACATAGGCCTTATTAGCTGTGATCACATAAACAGACCTAGCCCTAAAAACTCTTGGATGTTTAGAATGGTTCTGTTTAAATCAAAGGACAAGATGTCTATCTATAAATATATTTCTTGTTGGTTCATCAAGTAATCTTTTCTTGTGATTGGAGGGAGGTGGGTAGCCTGATAAATGTGAGAGGGATACTTCTTATGGAATCGCAGAAGAGCTGCATCTCTTCGACTGATATTTGTCAGGATTATCTACTAAGTTAGAAACTGTCAACCAAAACAGTTGACATAAGTTTTTCCAGTTCTGAAATGGTTCTGGCTAGCTGAGTATGTATGTATGTATGTATGTATATACGTATGTATGTGTCACTCATACCGGCCACACTAAATAAACAAGAGCGCTGAAATTTTAAACATTGACTCCTGATTATGTACTGAGAAAACTTTTTAATTTTGTTTTTTTTTCAAACCTTTCCCCACCCTTCCACCAAAAAATGGCTTTTTCAGTACTGGGAACAGTTTGCAATCTAAGTTCATGCTAACTAGGTCCCTTGGAATGCTTCCGCCAGCATTAACTCTTTTTTCTTTCAAAACTTATCCATTGATCACACAATTATCCAATTTTTTAACTGATCACCCCCAACACGGCATGCTGCCAGAAAAAGTGACAGTTCCTATCGAGCGACTAAGCAGACCTGTTTATACATGAGCTGCGATCTCTGAATCATCTTAGTTGGAATGGCGTTGGCTATTTCCTCTTGACCCTAGATTTTTTTTGTTGTTTCATGCTTTTCCCATGACTATTAGTTTATCCAGTGCTACAACGATTGTCAGGCAATGGTATGCCAAGCATGTCATAGATGGTTTGTCTATTCTTATCTAAACAATGTATTATCATCCACAACAAATGAATTCAATTAGTGCTGTGTATTGTTCTATAAATATTTATATTTTAATGCAGTCGTATTTTTACTCACGTTCCTTCCTCAGTCTGTTTCTCAAAATATATGCATATACCAAGTTATCAATCTCGGTATCAGTCACAGTTCGTTTTTATCCAACAATCTATTTATCTACTTTTCTATCCGAGACCATTTACTTCAATCTGTTCCTATGTACCTCAGTCTGTCCGTACCTCAGTCTGCTCATACTACTCAATTTTTTTTTCATTAGAAACTGTCAGACAAAACTCTCAGCATTAGTTTCTTCAGTTTTCAAGTTGGTCTGGCTGGCTGGCTATGTATCTGTCATGTGTATAGATCATACCAATCGGACTGGAGAACTAAAATTTTAAATATTTACTCATTATGTCTAGAAAGAAAGTTTTATTTAGTTTTTTGAAAATTCACCCCTGAATAGGTTTACAATCGGGGGATCAATTTACACTGTGAGTTTATGCTAAATTGGTCCTTTAGTTAGAATCCAGTAGCATTCATTCTTGTTTTTTTTTGTTTTTGTATTTTTAATCCTGACATCTTTAGTGATCCCTGCCCATCAAAAGGCGAGGGAAGTTATTTATTCATTGATCACCCTTTTTCTTATCTTTTTAATTGATCATTCCCAGAGAAAGCTGCCAAGGACCATTGGTCATGTGACAGTTTCTATAGGATGACTAACCAGACATGTCTCGGATTGTTCATGTCTCTGCCCATCACCTCTTTCAGTGTTACGCCAAATAATTCATCTTTCTATTCTTGGTCTTTCCTTGATTCCGTCTATCCATCCATCTTAGCCTTTCTAGGTACGTGACTGTCTCTTAAACTTTTATTACTGCAGATAATTTATATCTTTTTTTTTTCTTCTTCATCTTCTCCATTCCTTCTACAGGTCTTTTGTATCCTTCAAATGGAAAAGCACCTTCTCTCTGTAAGTACTCACACACACACGTCTATATTAGTCCATCTATCCTATTACCTATTTATCTTGGTATATGCTGGCCGATCAAACTGGCTGTCATACAAGTCACCTCTTCAGGCAGCTTTCGAAAGAAAATTTGTGAGCACTGGACTTGAACTGAGACATATGAGGTTTGCCAAAGACTTTATTCTTGAATACTATTTCCACTCTGTCTATCACAAAAGATACACGTGGTTACCTGCTCTATAAATTTATATAACATTACACACTGACACACACGCATTCATCATGAGATACAAAGAGATGTTGTCCTCGATGCTTTCAGGGAAGAAATGTAGGTAGCAAAGAGGTGAGCACAAAAGTTTTTTTAAGTTTCTATACTATATATGTTTCGAAAGTGAATCTATGTCCATGATCTTGAGAAGACTTGAGAGGTTGGCAGCAGATATCATATATATATATATATATATATATATATATATATATATGTGCTGGACTGTAAGACAAATGGTTTACATAGGTATTTGGAGGACTGCTGCTCACTGCAATTCATTCAACACCAATAACTATCCATATTGAACTTCAGTAGATGACATCCTAGTCTTAAAACCAGCACATTGGTAGCATTTGCATGGTCTTTTTCAAAAATCAAATGTCCATCTTATCAACTATCATGTACAGAATTTATATTTTCTTAGGCATTAAAGATTTTTCAAGTGGGCTGGCAGATCAGCTGTGGTCAACAAGAAACAAGATGCTGGCATCAGTAGGTTTTATTTTCTCTACCCAAATATCATGAAGATTGAGATCGACTTACTGCCAATGCAGTTTGGAAACACTAATTCTTCAAAGATCTGGTTTATGCAAGAGGGCTATTTCAGATTGACCATTTTCTTAAGGTCCTCAATATCTCAGTCTGAAATCTGTTTAAATGTAGAGAGAATTCAAAGAATTTGTAAGTTTGAAGTGATAGTTTAAAGATAGACATTTGTGAATATGAAAATTTAAGAGCAAAATTATCCATAATCTTCAAGATATGTCTTGAAAATGATAATGATTTGTATGTTTGCCAGAGATGAATGAAAATAGTTATAATAAATTACCCTATTCTGCCTGTAATTGTCTAAATTTCTGACAATGAAAATCTCTTTTTTCCTCCTTCACGAAGATTTTATCACTTGGAAAATTATGTGTTTCTCAAGTATTTTTTGCACACTTAATCAAGATATGCTTTTAGAATTTCTCTACGTTCCATAATTATTTGTTCCAGGTAACTTGTATATTATTACATATTGTATACACTAAAAATCAGATTTCACACAGCTTTCATTAAGATTTGAAAAACGAAATTTACATGATATTTGAAACAAAAAATTATTTGCAATTCTCTCCTTTTACAGTAAAATAATAATACACAAAACAGTTTCTATTATGCCATTAATACTTGTCTCAATTCCTGACAATTGACAATCCCTTGCACAACATGGAGATAGGGTGTTGAAACTTACTGAAACAAATTTTAGATTTTAAAAAAAATGACTAAATTGGTGCTTGATTCAATTTTTTTGCCCACCATCAGAAACATTTAGTCAGTTAGTGCTAAGAAGTACTAAAGAAAAGCAAGGGAGTTGGTGAGTAGAGTTAAAGCCAATGGACAGTCATTAGAAGAGGCAGAACTTTGTCTCTCAGATTCAAATGCAGTTGGGGCTAAAATACAACCCTTATTATTGTTTCATGTTTCTCACTCCTATCTCAAGAATTTGCTGTGTAATGATATGAGCAATCAATAGAGTCAATGAAATTTTTGATAAATTTGATCTATGTTATCATAGATAGGTATATGAAAAATTTTCTGTAAAGGGAGCGAAAGGCTTGATTTGCCCAAGATATAACATATTTTGCCTGAATCAGGGAGGGGGGTGCTTGATAGCCACCCATGGAGTTGAAACATGGAACTGTAACCAAAAGACTGCCCCTCAGAATGATAATTATGTAATTTGCTCTGCAGTAAATCATCCACAACATTATATTGAGAGATCACAAGACAGCGCAGTATATTACAGAAAAAACAGGAGTCAGAGATATAAAATCCATTTGAAAACTCGAATTGCAATTGGCTGATCATGTTGTAAGGATATCAGACAACTGCTGGACATTATGACTCATAATGTGGATCCCCAGAGACCATACGTGGAACTATTGGTGGCAAAAAATAAGATGGCATGATGAACTAAACCATCTCAGAAAGTATTGGCTCTGTGATGCTAATGATAGAAGGGCCTGGTGAATCTTGGGAAAGGTCTACATCCAACACAGATGCTAAAAGGCTGTTGCTGCTGATAATGATTTGAAAATACATGCATGTAGTATACTTATTGAGTATCATATGTGAGATTTCTGTCTTCTCAGTGCAAGCAACATTATCAAGCAATGGGTCAGGAATTGTCAATATGGTTTCTTAGACTGAAAGGAGAGTTCACAGATAATTGCACCCTCTCATGAAAAGTGGGTCATATGAGAGAGAGAGGGGGAGAGTGAGAGAGAGAGAGAGAAACCAAAAGGAAGTAAAAGAGAAATTGCACTTACTGAATTTGATAGACTGCAATGGGTGACATTTAATTAAATAGACAACATTAAATTTTCTGTACTGTGTGTCATTGAAAAGTCATGACTGGAGGGAAGAAGTTGAAGCAACATATTGGTGATTTGTCCTTGCTTTTAATATATGGCACAGAATGATACACAGTCAAATGTAGAAAAAAAGAAGAAATAGAACCATGAAAAACTGTATGAATACAGAACAACTATGGAACCATATTAATAAATATCAGTAAAGATTATGATGTATGCTACAGGACTCAAGGACTCAATCATTTGCTCAACCATTGGACCATAACTCCCACTGTGAATAAAGGAGAAATACTTATTTATTAAATCCATGCATTTTGTTAGAACTAAGGTAAAGTACTGTCCCATAATTACCATACAGGCAGTATTAACAGTAAAATAAGTGACACACTCATAATCAGGAGTCTCTCTCTCTCTCTCTCTCTCTCTCTCTCTATATATATATATATATATATATATATATATATATATTTATCAGCATTATCATCTAGTTGGCCTTTTCCATCCCTATCCATGACGAGTATGATTGCATTAAAAATCTGCCATTTTTTATTGGCAAACTTTTTTATCTCATCTCTCCATCTTGCATGTGGTCTTATCCTACTGCATTGGTTAGCCTTTGCTCCATCTATTATACCTCCTTCCCACTATGTATATTGCCCATCTCCATTTTTTGTTGCTTAATTACTCGCATGATATCCTTCCCCCTGGTCCTCTCTTGGATACATGTTGATTTTTTCTGTCTCGGTTATTCCAAACATTGCACTTTCCATAAGCCTCTGTTTTTGAATGGTTTTGTAAATTTCCAGATTTATCACCTGAATGTCAAAGCTTAGTATTGTACATTGATTATATACTTCACATTTTAAGCATGTTGATAACCTGCTCTCATAACTACATATATCAATATTCTAAAGGGAAAGAGAAAAAAAAAGGATTATTCAGAAGACGAAATAAGTATGAGAAAACTTTTTATAATTTTTCAACTGAATATTCGGATCAGTGTCCCTCATTACAAATACAAATTCATGAAGAGTAGAACAGAATCGAGAGTTTTTTTTTTTAAATCTGTCTCTTTGATGGTAGTTCAGTGCATTTACAGAAAAAATGTTCCCTTATTTCAGGAGGGAATATTCTGTAAATATCGGCACTCCATGGTGGACTAAATATTGGCTCCAGTAAAAACTTCACTAACAGGAAACAAGGTGTTTATTTTCTTTTCAGTCTTTTTGTTTGTAAAATAATGTGCCCCATACGGCATCAAGTGTAGTAGTTAAAACACCTCATTGTCATCATCTTGAATAAGAGACTTACATATCTCAGGTGCAGAAGCTGGAGATTTGGATGGGGGATATGGGGATCATGGCTCCTTGAGACACCCCCGCCCTGGTTTAATGAGATTCGTCAGTTGACATGCTGTTGGTGAATTATAATTCATAAAGCTTTTTGCCCCTCCCCCCTCTATTGGGAGCATAGGGCAGTTTTCAAACAATCACCCCTTATCTCTCCAACTATGCTTCTGTTTGCATCAAGCATATCTCTTCAAGCAGACATTTTGGTCTGAACCACCAGCATATTGGCCACATTGGCACCATTCTTTTGCAGAAAAACAGTCCCCAGTGCACATTGGGCAATAGTATCATCAAAACTGGTAATCTAAAACCTCTTTGTAGATAAATTACTAATAGAATGATATTTCTGCTGGGAAAACAAAGACAACATTTGCAGATATATCAGTGTTTATGTCAACATTATCACAGGGTGTTAATATGGAAATTATACCACACCCTTGATAACTATGTTCTCTAGGTCTGTCTAATAAGATCTTCCTTTCATTACCTGTGTCATTATTACTTTACAGTCAAGGAGTTTTGCTTTTTATCAGACCATACTGACAATTTATGGTAATTAATCTGTTGCCTTTGCATTTTGATAATAATTGTGTGTGTGTGAAGGTTGTGCTAAATATGTGTAAACACTGTATAAGCTTCACCTCCACAAAATATATAAATATATATATACATACACTATATAAGTCAGAATGTTGGAACCCCATGATACCTATGCCTGCATGAAAAATTTGAAATCATCACTTTTGCCAATAGAACAAAAAAATGAAAAACAGAATTATTAAACAGTGAAAATGCAGTAGCATTAAAATGCCGGAAACGCTCAAAATTTTTTTAATTAACATAACTTAACTCACATAAAGATATACTAAAAATCAACCACCATAGATATCTTATTCCCCTTGTTATTACTATAACCATTATCATCATCTTATACCTCCAGCCACTTTAAAGAAAAACCCAATCACCATAATTATCTTAGACATGTAGAAACAGACCAAACTCAGAATAATTAAATTAATAATTAAGGTCATATAAGAGGGAACCTCAACATTAGGAAACAGAATTGTGAGAATAAAATACTCTCAGAGAGGAAACATACCACAAATAACTGATGACTCAACTACATACTGATCATGAAAATGCCTACACCATATCCTCCTAATTTATCATTCAGACTATCAACAAGGACTGCACCTCCTCTAAATGAAACAGAAAAACATAACAAACTATGACCAACCACAATACAAAAATATACAAAAATATGTATGAATAGAATAAGATCTTACCACCTAGAAAAATAGAGCTACCCCATCAAAAAATGTCCTAAATAGGAATTTAAAATAAACCAAATCATTTGCCAGGAGAAGCTCAAATAGGGCAGAAACATCAATGTGTCTATGTAGCGAATCTTTACTCCATTATATTTTACGCTCTACTCTAAATCAAATTAATGTTTGATGGTAGATGTACTGAGCACTCTATGAAATAAACCCATCGTACAACAGATATTGAATTATATTACATTATGTTGCATCCCTAATTTGTTTTGTATATATATATATATATATATATATATATGTATATATATACATATATATCTTATGATCATCCACCATTATAAGGCCTTTCCCATCTCCTTCCATGGTGAGAGTGATAGCACTCATCTCAATCATGTCTTACAGGCAGACATTTCTATCTGATCCCTCAATTTTATGTCATTTTTTTCTACTTACTGTCTTGTGGGCACCTATCGATTAGCCTCTTGCTCCATATCTTGCCAGCTCTCCTGGCTAAGTATCCAGCCCATCTTCATTTTTGTTGTTCAGTTATTGGTATGATATCATTCACTCTAGTCCTCTCGGCTTGAAATTGCTCAGAGAGCCATGGGATGAGCAATTCTAATGATGACTTTAAGAAATAGAAAAAACATATATATATATATATATATATATATATATATATATGTATGTTTGTTTGTGTGCACGTGTGAGCAGAGCTGCTATCTCGATAGAATTTTCGCTTTAAATCGATCTCAAAAAATTGTCAAAAATGTCAAAATGTGCTAAATAATACATTTAGTCATTTTTTAGCCATTTTCAAGTGCTAAAAATGGCTATATCAGCCTAATATGCCTGGGAAATATATGAAGATTGGTTAGAATTGCTATGAATTGGCTGAAAATAGAGCTAAATGTTGAATTTCCATACTACGAAAACAAGAAAAGCAATAAATTGGCAACACTGTGTGCGTGCGTTATTTTAATAGGTGTTAATTTATCCACTTGCCCATATCTGAGTTCGTTCATTTTATAACCTTATCTTGTTACGTGGTCCATATGAGAGGGGAAAAAGATAACTTCTGTAATAGCTCACAGCTGGGATCCTTAATAAGGTCTTGGAGATAAAAGCTAAGGATCTTTCAGACCCTACCATTCACCTTACAACCCAACGAGAGGCCACAGATCTCCAAGCTTTCCAATTTTATCTCCCTAATCCTCTGCTTCTGAATTATATCATTCTCTGCTTCTTGGTTCTATTTATTTCGGATTGTTCAACTCCCACAAATTTACCGACTTATCAGTTTGTTTTTTGTTTTATTTCTAGCTTTCTCTTTCATGTTGAATTTTTATTGTTGTATATCTTTGTCTATTTTTGAAATTTTATCTCCCTTCCCGGGGCGGATCCAGGGTTTCCCCTCTCATCTCATGTTTCCTTTCATCTCTCTCCCTCTCTATTTCTACAATCAAGTTCCTCTCTCTCTCTTTCTCTCTCTCTCATCTAATATTCCTTTTCATTTCCACTTCCTCACCCTTTATTCATTAATTATAACCAAGTCAGTTTGTGTGTGTATATGTATGTTTCTCTTACTCCCCTCACCTGATATTCCTTTCAATCTCTCTTCCTCACTATTTCTATTATCAAGTCTCTCTCTCTCTCACACACACGAATATATATATATATATATATATATATATTACTGTCTGAAATATGCTATATGCCATAGTCTCTTTCCCAAATATAAACAAATTTAAGTTCTCTGCCACCAAATGTTTGATTATGAAGTTCATACTAAAGAAAATATAAAAAAAATAACTTGTTGTTGTAGTCAATAATTGAACAACCGTAGTCAAAATCCAAAGTCATGTAAAAAAAATTCCATCAAAAAATATGCATTATCAGAATGAATTCTGCTTATGACATCTGTGGTGTTTTCCACTGGAAAACATCAGAAAAGAGTAAAAAAAAAGCTTCTAAAAGCATATAAATTCTCCTCTATCTGGTAATAATTACCCTACTCAAAAAAAGCTAAAAAAGCGTGTTTTCTAAAAATCAAAAGAAAACATGGAGTACTGATGCCAATTTTCATGTCTATAGACAAAACAATATGGCCAGGAGAGCCAGAACACTGAACCACGTATAAATAGCTATAGAATCCAATGCCACAGTTGTTCAATAGCAGACAGCTCAACAGTCATAATAAAAAGCAGTCAACAGAACAGAAATTCTAACCACCGCGTGATTCTATCGGTTGACTTTACTAACCTAATATTTTCCTGAATTGAGATATTTCTCTTCCTTTTCTCTCTATTCTTTTACTTCAAATCTTCTTTGTTGCTTTTACTTACTCAATCTCTTTTCTGGTTTCACACTGTATGAATTGGCTCGATTACTCTGATTTCTTTACAGCCCTCCTCTATCCATTTCTTTCTCCACCAGACCCCTCTAACCACACCCTGCCTTATATCCACTCTGTCACATCTTTAGCACAACTTTACTCTTGTCTCTGGTTGGTTGTTTCCCTTATGAATCTTTGAGCCATCAATAGATATCCCATTGGTGGCAAAGAAGCTGAACTGTCCAATCACATTACAGGGATATTAATCTCTAGAAACCCAACACCATCTGCCTGCTGTCAGTCTTATTTCACTTTAACACTAGATGTTCTTCATTTCCTCCATTTTGTTTTTCTTCTCCGTTTAATGTTTCCCTTTTTATTCTCTCTCTTTTTCTTTATTTTGTGTCATTTTTTTCTTCCATAACTACCATTTTTTTTTTTACATTCCTCTATATCTTTTTCTTTGCTTCCTTATTTTTTGTTCCTATTTCTGTTTCTTCTTCTTTTGTTATTTTTTTCTTCTTCCTTTGTCTCTCGTTCTTATTTCTGCTTTCTTTCACCTTTCAAATTCCTCCCTCTTCTTATTTCTCTTGTTTTTATTACTGTTTTTCTTCATCCTCTTCTCTTTATTTTTTTTTCTTTTCTCTCTCCTTATTTTTGTTTCTATTCCTTCCTCTTCCTTTTTCAGGTTCTTCTTCTTTTCCTTCAGTTTACTTTTCTTTCTGCTTCTATTGATTTTTTTGTTCTCCTTCTGATTTTTTTTCTTTTTCTTTCTTCATTCCATTCTTCTTTGAGTTATTGAAGTTAATCTTCTGCCACCTTCTACATCATTTTTTCTCCATCAACAGGTACTTATTTTTCTTTCCTAGACCTCATTTCCGTATCTATCTATCTATCTATCTATCTATTCCTCCTCCATTTTTCTTTAAATTGCTGGTTAGTTCATGACGAGTAATAGGTGGTACCAGTTGACAAGAAAGTAGAGCTCGGACTGTGCCACATTGAAAAGTAGATATTACTTCACATCTTTTTGAAATCATTGGTCACAAATATTAATCTGTCAACCTAATCTGTCTACTAGTTGTATGTATACAAACTATTGATTGTCTGTTTCACTAAGTGATAAACCCCTTTTCAATGAAGATATAAGCTTTTTCCCTTGTCCGAAGTTAAACAGCAAAGCTTGTATCTTTCCAGAATGCCTCCAGGCAAAAAATGTTTTTCTGATGAACCTTCGGGTGAAGAATTATATAAATGCTTATATACATTATTAATGTCACAAAATAATCGGTGTGTGCTATACATTACTTATAAATATGGTCTTTTCTGCTAAAAAAAAAATTGGAAAATCAGGAAACCAATGCATGTACTTGAATTTTGTCCTATGTTCAAAAAATCTATCCAATCTATAGAAATAATAAGTGGCCAGCTCTGCACATCATCTTCTTGATAATTCAGAAGTTTTGTGCGTCTGTCTCTTTGAAAATCAACATCACAAACGGAAACATAAGTAAAAATAAAAACACTTCTCTTTAGCCTTTCAAAGGAAATTACATTAGTGTTGGAAAAAAATCTTTAGATAAGATAAGAGAAAAAAGTGAAAAATATCACAAGGATTTTTGAATTTATGGCCCATTCTCTCTTATACACTGACACACATATTCTCATCCACTCACTCTATCATATAAACAATCACACACAAATTTGTAAAAAACTATTCAAAACAGAATTAAAATGGGTCTGGTTAGTCACTTGATAGAAACTGTCTTGTGACCAACATCTTTTTGCAGCATACCATGTTGGGGGTGATTGATTAAAAAGTAGAGAAAAGTGATGAGCAAGGAATAAGTTACGTCTATTGTGTTTTGTTTTGGCAGTGATCATCAGCAAAATTCCGAATTTTCAAGAAAACAAGTGGGCACGAACTAAGGGATCAATTTAGCATAAACCAAGATTGCAAACTGGAACCCTCTTAAAAACTTATTTGGAGGGGACTGTTTTTTATAGACATGATGTATAGTAAATCTTCAAATTTTCAGTCCTGTAGCTCCATTGATTTGGCTTATATGCATAACATGTACTTACACAGCCAGCCAGACCAACTTGAAAACTGGAGAAACCTATTTTGACAGTTTTAGTTTATGGTTTCTAAAATCACAATTAGGGTTAATAGAAATATCGTCTTCCATTTTTTTCACCTGATGTAGTTGGGTTATTTGAAAGAAATGTATAGGATAAAAAGTTAACATAAAAGCCGAGAAGATCAAAAGACAGCTGACAGCCATTAATTTTTTACAACAAGAATCTGACATAAAATAATGTTTTTTGTTAATATTCAGGATTTTCAAATTATTGGAAATTTCCTCTTATTGTTGGCATAACATAGTTCATCTGCTTTGCATATAGTATCATGAAACCAAATCTTTGAAAGGTTGGGTGTACTATAGTTAACTTTAATTGTGTTACAGAAAAACAGTTTTTATTTCACAATTTAGGGACCCTTCTGAGACTGGATATTGGATTGTGTTTCCATCTGGAGTAAATCCTTTTAATGCCGATAATGAGGTTGGAGAGTGGCATATTTGGTCATCAGCTTTTTGCTTACTTTTTATTACTGGCCCAGATCCAGGGAATAGAATCCAGGCAGCTTGAACCCACCTCTCCCTGGTTAGACAAATCATTAGTAAATTCATAATGAATGTAAGCATGATTTTTGTAGTGCTCTTGTCACCAAACTAGTTCATCAAGATATCAAAGCCTTGAGGTGGAGATGATGCACTGCTCTGAGAATGAGTCGGTAATGTTGGAGAATCAACTGATATTGATATCTGCAATTAAATTCTCTAGGTATTCACAAATGTGCGTACGAGCTGCAACTATTTACAAACTCAATTTCTCAGCATCTCGGTTGCAAAGAGCTCACGAAACCCTTGACATTTTTTTTTATTCTCTCTCTATACTTATATACTGTATGAATGGGGCAAGCAAGCTCAACCTTCAAAGACAAGAAAATCCCATTAATTCTGGAAAGAAGGGTATACCAATGCATCTTCCTGATAGTCACCTATGGGGCTGAAACATGAAATCTCACCAAAAGATTGACCCTCAAACTCAGAACCATGAGACGTGCATAGCTTAAAATCATGCTCAAGCTGACATGGGGCGATCACAAGAGAGTGCAGCATATTACAGGAAAAATAAAAGTCAATGATATTGAATCCATTAGAAAACTCAAATGATAATGGGCTGTTCATGTAGAATTATACAATTATAGAACTCAAACAACTGCTGAATATCATAATTCACAGCATAGATCTGCAGAGATCATAAGCAAAACTGTGGCTGTCAGAAAGTATTGGCTCTGTGAGAGAAAATAGAGAGGTCTGGCAAATCTTGGAAGAGTTCTTAGGAGGAGACTGATCTCTCCTCTATGCTCCATTATGCAAGCTAAGATTTTTACTTTGAGCTAATAGTGTAAAATATTCAAAAAGTTTTTTGCTTTTAGTTATTAAAGAATCATATTCAAAAGGTTTTCACTTTCAGCTGCCATTCTGATTTTTTGGAATCACTACTTTTTGCCATTTCAGCTGAAAACTTCACCCACATTAAAAATTCAAGTCAATTGAACTGACTGGAATAGTTTGACGCTGACATTTCTACAGAATGATTAGCACTATCTTTGGAGAAGAGATAAGGTTATCTTAGATTTTCATGTTGTTTTCATTGCTAAATAAACTGAAGAAGTTAAAAGATAATCATCAAAACCTTATCACCCTTTTTTGATGTTAAAGATCTCTGTATATGTAATGCATTGTTACTGAGTAGTTTCTTTAGTAGGAGCTTTGATTACCGTGTTTTCATTGGTAATTCTTGTAACTCTTTAATCCTTTCTCCTGCTTGATAACCTGATGTAAAGATGTCAGATTATCAAGAATTTATTTATGTATATAGGATAATATGCAGCACGGGGGGGGGGATTTTTTACGCTTCAATAACTCTTATCCCCTGTCAAACTGTGGCTTTTTTGTCTACATGATCTTCAGCTGCATAAGACACATGGTATTCCAAGTTGGTCGCCCCTTTTAGGTACTGACTATGCTCAAAATAGCTTAACTACAATGATTGTGCAAGAACCGGCTTGTCCAATATGATTTGCCAATAGCAGAAAACATTGATGATAAGAGAATTTCTTCTTTCTATTTGTACAAGAAGTTTCAATGAAATTTATGAACAAAGGTGTAAAGTAATGCAGAAGAATCAATGCTAAAAGTTTTCAAAAAGACCTGTAACTCTTTCTCTTTTTTTTTTTTTCACTTGACCTTATTTACATTAAATGCTATTTTTTATTTGTACAATGAAGGATAGTCTCCTTGGGATGGACTGCTTAGTGACATGCAATATTGCTATTCATCATTCTAGAATGATTTAGTTTTTGTCCTTCTTCCCACACCAGAGTTCCCATCCATAACCTGATGATAACAATGTGTAAAAATGATTGGAATCAAAATAAATAAATATTAATGATGCTGCCCTCAGATCTCAAAATTCAAAAGCAGGACACACTTTTCGAGTTACTTTTTAGACTTGCTTTGATATTTGATATTTCTTTTGGTGTTTGAAATGTGTTTTCACTTCTTCCTTTCAAATCTGTACAATGCATTTGCCGAGCAATTCCCTTGTCATCTTGAATACAACCAATTAGTAATATTCACAGAGAAGAGAAAGACAGGGATGAAAAAAAAAAGCACAAACTACCATAACATGAGCCTCCATTGATTCAGTAAATGTTTTAGCTTTATAAACATAATACAAATAATTGAAAGACTCAGGCAGTTGATTTGAGCACAGATTTTTTTCTTTCTTTTTTTTTTTGCATGCAATTCTCATTAATAATAAAAAGAAAAGACTCTGTGTGGAGACCCAAAGAAGCTTGCCTGCCATTTTATTCCTTTAGGGTTTGAAACATCCATCATTTGGGAGACTCAAAGAATCAAGAAATATGATTTGATAATTGCAGTAATGAGTTTATTCAGACTGATGTTAAATTGGACTTGTTAACTTGAAATACCCCAAGGACATGAACAAACTATGCACATTTCTTGGTCATATTTGGGCAAGTTGTCACAGTGGTTTGTTTGGTAATTCAAAACTATGAACATGTACATAAATGTGTACGTGTAATGACCATCTATATGCTATAAGTATATGATGAATGTTGAACTTTATCTGAGAAAGCTTTTTCTTTATTATCTGTTTACAGTGATGAAAATGGGTATAGGTAACCAGGTATACATTATGTTGTAACCCCATGTACCCCTCCATTTCTATCCCTGCCTTTGTTGTTTGCGGCAGCAGAAATTATCAGAAACAGACAATTTAGTACGTGAACTCAAACAGAAACTGATGCCAACATAAACATTCTTGCTGTTTCATATTTAATAATCCATGCCTCACATGAATGAAACACCATCGCCTGCTTGTGTAACAGAACTAATTATCTAAAATAATATATAAAATCATCTAAAAAGAATAAATCTTCCATCTGAAATGACCATAGAAAAAATGTTTTTAGATGATGTATTCAGGCAGATTTTAAAGATTGTAACCCCCCAAACCATGAGTGAGACATAGACACAGACTCTCAAAAAGAGATGATTCTGTAGTCAATTTTGCTGGTTGGTTTGCCATTTGTGGGGCTATGGTGATTTGATTTATATAAAACTGGAAGAAAAATTTATATCATGAATAGAAAACAAAAAAGGTTTGAAATATGTGTTGAAAGCACCAAGAGAAGTGAGGAACAAATTTTATTCTTTCTCTTCACTGAGTCGGTAATGAAGTGAGGTGTTCAGGACTTAGTTCAAACATTAGTTACATTTGTTTTGTATTTCATCCAAGTCCATGAAGCCAAACAAAACCAGCGTACTCTTCACATCAACGATCCATTTCTTTATCTTCAATTTTCAGAGCCACGAATTCTAGATCGTAGAGACGGAGGTTTACTAATCCATCCAAAATCAATGTCATCTCGTTTTTCCTTTTCTATTCTGATACCATTAGTAGCCAAATTGCACAGGATATGCCCGTTCTTGTACGACCACTGAAGTAAAGCAATATTGAGCCTAGTCAGAATATAGATGAGTGACCATCTGGGAATACTACATACTGTAAGCAGCTGGGGATCATGTAGAGATGCTCCTGTGGTGATTGCATTAATCATCCTATCAGGAGGCTAATTTCTACAATATATTTGATAATGCCAAAGGCCCACCCTTCCCCTAAACCTTCTGACAGGCCTAGCATCAAACAACAAGAAATTAATGAATCCACACGCAATTGCAACTTCCCTCTAACTTGATCTCTTTTTCTACTAATCTCTATTTGATCACATCCAATTTCTTCACTCTTCTAAATAAGCTTTCACAATTCAGTAATTTTACTACTAAACAAGTGCATAAAATCTTGGTTACGATAATAACTGAGACCATCATCAAATTCCTCTTAATTTATATCAAGTTGTTTATGAATTTGGAGTTTATCATTTCATGCAATGGTCAACAGAGCGAGAGGAACAGTCAAAACTAATTTGTTTTTAAATATTTTTTTTCTTCACAGTATGAATAAAAGTATCAAAGCACCATAGCCGTACAAATGGCCGGACCAACCAACTGAATGGGTAGCAGATTCTTTTTTCTCTGAGTCTTTGTATCTCTGCACCTACCAATCTATCTACCTTTGTGCATGTGTTTTTATCTGGGCTCTCCTGGTCACATTTTAGGGTTTCAACACTGATAATCTACAAGTGTACATCACAAGGCACCATTTAATCTGATAATTTTTGATAAGTTAGTTCTGATACTCATGTGAGCTATGTTGATTCACTTTTGTGAGATATAGATGTTTCTTTTATTTCTGATATGATAGGATCAAAGTGCAGTATCTGTTTTTTCTTTTATAAATGAATAATTCAAGTGAAGCTCATTTGTTGAAAAATTCCTTATGGCTTTCTTTTAATAAATAAGTGGCAATTTTTCTTCTGATTGCAAGCTTTTGGATAGTCCAAATTAAGAAATGGTTATTCCAAATGAATAGCCCACTATTTCGGTCAATAAAATTTGATGCAAAATATCCCACCTGTCATTGAATTATGGATACCATAATGAATAGTAGTGGGGGGTGGTTCCAAAATTTAGTGAGATTTGCCAGTTAAAATGCAGTAGGTGAACTACTGTCTATAAAACTTTTCAGGGCATGTTCCATTTTGGGGGCTGAGAGGTATTTTCAAATAGCCCCTTTTCCCTCAGAGCTATGCCTTTGTACAGGGATAAAATATATAAACATAGGACATATATCAATGAAGAAACAGTTCTATTATTCTTAGCAACGATATTTGATTTGACATTTTCTCTTTGGGAGGATGCAGATTTATCATAGCATCTGGTACTGCAGTCTTTTTTTCTTCCTGATAAACTCGATTTTTTTTCTTTAGTATCATCACCACAGACTTGCAAAATCAGACAGCTTTGGAAACATTATCATCATGAAATCTCAAAGAACTGTCTTTTGGTGTAGTGGAACCAAACTTCAAGACTTGGTGTAATCATGAGAGAGAAGAACCAGACTTGATTCATGTGTGAATAACAAGATAGAATGATGAATGGCAAAAAAAAAAGACCGCCCCCCTCTCTCCAATAACAAAAATAAAAAAGCAAACAACAGGAGGACAGACATTGTGAGGACGAAAAAAAAAGAAGAGTTTCTATAATTTCCTTCCTCATTTCAACCTCTTCATTCTTTTATCATGGCTTCTGTAGGCACAAACACTTTAGATTTCATGATTGACAGCCCCAAGGCGTTTAGCAGTGTTTAAGTAGCCAGTCTTGGAAACTATGTTGGTTCAAACCTTTCTTCTGAACAGATGGAATATAGAAGGAAACTCAAACATCTTGAACAATCAGATTAGGATAATCAATATATTTTTAGTCTTTATTATCTATTTCTTCCCTAAAAGGGTCCAAGACCAGGATATTGTGTTCTCCTGAATGTCTCATTCATTCTATTTCCTGGAACATAAAAACAATCGGGGAATTTCTACTCATACATTTGTTAACGTTATCTTTCCTCATATTGAGCTCTGCCAAGTTGGAGAGATATACTACTCTGTCTCATTGTCAATCTTCCAGGCCAAATATCTCCAAAAGTTCTCTATAAATTTTGATGAAATTTCGTGGTGACATGGACAATGGAGTGAAGAAGACTTGATTACATTTTGGGGCAGATCTATGAATATCTCTTTGGTTGAGAGATATCTTTTGATTTTTTTTAATACATTTATGTATTTGGTCATGTTTTTCCACCCGAGTCCTCCAAAAGTTCTCAAAGGATCTCAATGATATTTTGTGGGCCATGAATGATGAGAGAAGTGAATAAATTTAAGGTTGGATTCAGAAATATGCTTCTGATGGCAAGATATTTTTTATTATTCTACATATAAAGAGGTTAAAAATGAATAGTAAATAATATTGGTACATATTGCTATAATTGCATTCATTTGCCTGTTTTTAATATTTTATCTCATTCAGTTTTTAGTTGGCGTAGAGCATTGACGAAGGCGTGTGCTCTCTGAGTGCTTTTGAGGTTCTATCCATGGACGTCTTTTGAAAGATTTCTCTCTGTTGATATTTTGATGTGGTTAGTTTAGCTATCAATTTTATCAGCTATTTGGCCAATGAAAACCTTGAAAGAATTCCAAACACATAATGTCAATATTTTTTAGAAGAGACATTAACATTCCAAATTTCCTTTAGACAATTGAACCTTTTCTTTGTGTTGCTAACACAATGTTTTGATTGAATCTATGTAGCAGAAATTTAAATGAAACAGGTCTGGTAAGTCACACAATAGAAACCATCACATGCACTTTCTTTTTTGGCAGCGTGACATGTTGGGGTTGATGAATTAAAAAGCTGGAAGACAAGATGACCAACGAACATGTTACTTCCCTCAACTCTTCTTAAGCAGTAATTGGTAGAAAAGTCTGAATTTTCAGACACTGAGCACAAATGCTGCCGGGCGCATACTCACAGACTAATCTAGTATAAACAAACAATGAAAATTGAACTCCCCCCAACCAAAACCCCTAGGTGGGGGGGTTAAAAAATGTTATTTTTTGTCATGATAAGAAGTAAGCTTTGAATTTTCAGGCCTCTAGCTCCATTGGTACAGCCTGTACATGTGATACATACATACGTACAAAGCCAGTCAGATAGACCAACTTAAAAGCTGGAGAAACCTCCGTTCTCTCACCATTTGTATGGCAATAATCACTAAAATGTCTGAATTTAATAGCAGCAATCGGGCACTAACTAAGTGACCAATTTATCATAAACTTAGATTGCAAACAGAACCTCCCACTAAGAACCTTTTTAAGATGGGAAATTAAGAAAAAAAAACAAAAACAATTTTTTTCCAATCATAATAAGGAGTAAGCGTTTAAATTTTCAGCCTGCTAGCTTCATTGGGGAACCTGGTATGCACAATACATGCATTCATAGCAGCCAGTCAGACCACCTTAAAAACTGGAAAAATCTATGTTGACAGTTTTAGGTGACAGATTTGGCTGTTTGGAAGAATGCTACAAATTATATAGATCATTTCTAGCAGAAATGTACAGAAGATAATTTATTTGAAAACAAATTTATTTCTTCCTTTCATTGAATTATTTTATGCTTCTGTGAATTTCAGTATGTTAGCTGATGCGTGCATTAACGTTGTGTTTTCCCAAAGATGTTTGCGTCGTCAGGGTCTTCCTAGATCTACACAGTGATAAATAAACCCAACATCTTAGCAGAGAGAGAGAGAGAGAGAAATAGAGTGCATTAACAATTAGAGAGGTCTGGTTGGTAGTTGACAGTCTCTAAAAGAGTGAGAACAATTGAAAAATATTCTGTAGATATAAAGACCAATGGCATCAAATTTGTTGGTTTATTTATCTATTCAGCTCAAAGAGCCACACTGGAAAGTTTTACTCTCTTTGAAGCTGATTATAGAGGAAGAGGGTAAGTGACTGAATGTGGGCAGCAGCTAGAGTGTGACCGATTGCTACAGCTTTGTGCATTACAAAATTCTCTTTGAGCTGATTTCTAAAGTCATTATGTGGTTCTTCTTGTCTAGATATATATCCATATATTTGTCATGTGTAAATTCCTCACCAGTGGAACTTGGGGGCCTAAAATTTAAATATCTACTTCTAATTTGACTAGGAAAAACAAACTTTTTTGTTTTTTCAAAATTTGTCTTAATAATAACTTTTTAGTGGAGGGTATAATTTACGATGTAAGTTTATGCTAAATTGATCCTTTGGTTTGTCTTTAGCTGTGTTCTTGTTATCACTGTCCCGTAACAGTCTAATTAATTTTTAATTGATCACCTCCATTACGACGTACATCTGGGATATATTGGTTATATGACGGTTTCTAATAAGTGACTAACTTACATATTTCGATTTTTGTTCTCATCTGAAATGGTTGGAATGGTTTTGTTTTTATAATAGAAGATTTTTTTTACGTAGCTGAATAAGTTCTTTTTTATTTATTATTTCGATCGGTTCAAAGGAAGAAATTTTTAAATTTGAAGGAAAATTATCTGATATAAACATTTTCTAATGGCTACATTCTCCCACTTGGTAAATCTATTCCCAGTTGAGATATTTTTCAAGATGTCCTTTGTTAAAAGAATAAGAAAAGACAGTCCTGCTTAGTCACTCAATAGTGACTGTCATGTGTCCTATGTCTTTTGGTAGTATGCTGTGTTGGGGGAGGTCAATTATTCAATTGGGAAAGGGATTATCAATGGATAACTTACTTCTCTCAGATTTGGTGGATTCTTAAAAAGACAGAGTTTTCAAAAAAATAAAGGTAATCGCTATTGGACACAAAATCAGGGACCAATTTAGCAAAAGAAAAATACATTGTAAATTAAACCAACCATTGGTAACTTATTTTGGGTGTAAATTTTTGGAGATCAATAAAGCTATTTTTCTAAACATAATAACGATGGAATTTTCAGACCTCAAGCTCAAACAATGTAGCCTGTACACATGATAGATATATGCATACATAGCCAGCCCAGGAAAATCACTTAAAAACTGAAAAATCCATATTAACACTTTTAGTTGTTGGTTTTTTATCATAAACTGTAGTTGTCTTTCCGCTGTCAATGCAAAATACAAGTTGTTATCTGCTGAGCCTTGATTGCATAAAAAAAAAATCAAGGCAATATTTAATTTAATTTATTTATATCTTGGAATCAGCAAATGTTGTAAACATGTGCAATATAAATAATGCAAAAGTTTCTTTTACAGGTTGTGTAAGCGTTCCCTAAGAGACAGAATTAAAATTCCATCATCTCAGAGTTTGCATATTCTAATGAAGATTCATACACAGCATGTTCAAAGAGATCATTTCCTGATCTAAGATAGGACTTGAACTGTATAGTCAGCATTCTAAGATAGAGCATCGGAAGGGTGATTCTCCGACGAGACATGCTTCTTTTTAATGATGAGCTGGTACCGAGAATTGGCAAGAAAGCATTTAAAAGTTTATGTATTTATATAAGTAAATAATATCTTCTTTAATTGTAGTAATAAAACAAATCTATACCTACATCTTAGGAAAATTCCTTGATTTTCCCTGAATTTCTATGGTTTATAATCAAGAATCCTTTCCCTCTAAACATTATCTTTAGAATCAAAGGTACCAATAACAGTCTCTTCTAGATCTCTGACTCTGCTTATTTAGAAACTGAACTTTCCAGAATGAAAAGAATAAAAAATATGATGATTTAGTTGATTATCCTTTGTTTTAAAATATGCTTTATATAATGGCAGAATAGAGGGAGGATGTTCAATTGTTGAAATGTAGCAGAAAGGATTTTATATGAAAAAATTGTTCAAATGGCTTCTCTAAGGAGGAGCTGAGGTATAGCTGGGGGGAGGAAGGGAACTATTTGGAAATGCCTCTGGGGCCCCGAAAATAAATAGTAGTTCACTTACTTGATCTTCACTGATGAATCCCACCAAGTGTTAGAAGGAGAACCTTCAAGGAGCCAAGCCCCCTAATTCTTCAGTTACACTTCTAGGGGGGGGGGATATCTTAGAGTTATTCAATTTTATCTTGAAACATAGTCATTAACATTATCTTCAGAATGAAAGGTTACAGTCTCTTTCAGATCTTTGATTTTGCTTATTGAGAAACAGAACTTCCCAGAAATGAAAAAAAACAGAATCTTGATGATCTAGTGGATTATTCTTTGTTTCAAAATCTGTTTTATAAAATGGCAAAATCCATTACAAATTATCCTGAATTTGCTCGTAATTTTTACATGATAGAATTTTTGATAACAAATCAACAATAATATTTCATGTACTTGAGATGTCCTTTAAAGTATATATTAAATAAAAATTAGTTTACATTGATACATTACTGAAAATCAGAACAATACAATTAAACAAGTTCAGTAAAAACCATTTTTTATTAAAATGGAACCCTTCAAATCAAATTTTTATCTCATGCAAAACAAAGCAGATATCAATCACTTCTGAAATATTTAAAATCCTAGGTAGTTACCTGTCTAAATGAGTGAAACACTTTGTTTACCATTGACATCTAAATGCTGAAAGACTTCAATCAATGTCACAATATGCCATATTAACCATTGAATGTCCCCTGTTACTTGGAATTGAAATGAATAATAAAAAAAACTTATCCTTGTGTTGTTGGATATATTTTAATTCAAAACCTTCCCTTAGGCCCATTAAGTATGCAAGCCAAATTTGGTTAAGTGAATGAAACTTTCAGTTTTATATAGAAATAGATGAAAATCAGATCTGTATTATTGGTGTGAGAGCAAAAGCCAACTGCACAATTTTTTTGTGCAGAAGGAGAAATCTTCTGTGAATTTTGCATACATATACAATCTATCTTGGGCATACTAGGACTGTTTTAGGCACTGAGGAAAATGAATAGATAAAAAAGAAACTCGTTCAACTGAAAACCAACTGTTGTAAAATGATTAATTATAATAATGTGAGTAATTGATAATCAAGGTTTATTGCAGCAAGTAAGCCAAGCCAGATATAAAAAGAAAAAAAAATCCAGAAATTATTTTCAATTGAAGAAGGTTGGTCAGCCAATGCAAAAAAAGATATTTGTTCAAAATTGGAATCATGGTTAGGGTTACCAGATGCTTTTTGCCCCACAAAACCAAATTTGCATCTTCAGTACCATAATCTCTGCTTGTGTGTGCTCACACACATTTTGCAACGAGTGCACAAGAGATTTCTAATCACTGAGTTTTTATTGAAAAAATATTAAAAAATCAAAGGGGAAATGACAGTACCAAAATAATCAACTAAGATCCGACATCAAAGTTAGGTTGCAGGAAAATTGATTATAAATGCATTTTTAAAAAATTTATTGTTCATGTATATTCATGTCATATCGTAGAACTATTATCTTTTGTAAATTTTCTTTCGGTACCGAATCTTTATTTCCAGAGCCAAAATAGTTCTTCACCAATATTGTTCTTGTAAATTACCTAATGGCAACTCTGATCGTGTTCTCATTGCTTCTGCAAAATAAAACTTGTTATGAACATAAAAATGTACTTTTTTGGCTCAGCCTGTCTCAACTTGGCACATGCACATACTTTAAATAGATATTTTTTCCTGCCTTTTTTCCCAATGAATAGTTTCAATCTTGTGTGATGAAAACAAAGAACAGTCCTTTTGGCAAGACATCAGAAGCTTTTCAAGACAAACATACTTTTGATTCAATTTTTTTTTTATTTAGCTTTCAGAGAAACCACTGACAAACTTTTTTTCTAAACTTTTAAAATACTAGTTCTGCCTTCTTATGCCTAGGAAACTCAGTAACCAATAATCTTTCAGTTACTAATAATGACAGTTACAGAAAAATGTATCTATTTTTCATTGAGTATTAATAAGTCTATGGTACTACAGATATATATATATATATATATATATATATATATATATATATATATATATATATATATATATATATACATTCATACATACATACATATAGATATATATACATGTCAAACCAATCTCAAGCTATTATCTATGTGTATATGAAAAAAATATTATGAACACGAACGGGGAAAATACCATAGGAGACAAAGAAGAAGAGGGACACAAGCCAAAATTCTAAGTAATTAAAGCTGAAGAATTTGTCATATCCAAAAGGGAACAGTATAATATTGTCAAAATGTGATAACATCATTTGGTCCCCAAAACAATGATGAACTTCATATATTTTTTTTTATCATTATTATTAATACAAAATGCTTAATTGGAAAGAAAATGTATTCGAAAAACTTGTAATTTGTTCATTTTCCCAAATTGTCAAGTTTTTTAATTACCCAAACGAATCAATATACGAATATATATATATATGTATATATATATATATATATATATATATATATATATATATATATATATATATTCTTTTAATTAGAATCTACATTGAGGATGATATCTCACAAATAAATTTCAGAAGTTGATGTTTAAACATGGGTGAAAGCCACTATTTCATTTACTAATTTTCAAGGCAGAAAGGTCCTCCCTCTTGGAAGACATTGAAACCATACAATTTTCCTACCCTCATCTGTCTCCTTTAAGTAAATTAAACAGAGTTTATCATTTATGCACACCTGTAATTAGATGGAAAACAATTCTTTCATGCCAGCAAAGTTTGAAGAGGAATATGTATTCACTCATATCTATTTGTCTACACAATATTTCATTGTAATCATTTGTGAGCTGACTTTCATTGTTGATAGGAATAATGGGATTGCCGGAAGCAGAGTCTTATCAATTAAGCACAATATGCACAATGCCTAGGGCCTACAAAAAATTAGGGGCCTACTCAAAGTACATTTCAAATCATTCGAGAAATTTGAATATTACGAATTCATAAAAATATATACATTTTGAAATGTCAGAGAAATCCAAATTTTATCAGTGCTTAGGGCCCCCAAGCACCCTTATCCAGCCCAAGGCAGAAGTATGCACTCTCTGAGTGCTTTACAAGTCATCCTCAATGAATCATATTTTGTCAGCATTGAATATGATTGATCACATAAATACACGTATACATGAGTGTGTGTGAGTATGAAGAATTATAACTGAGCCTGATACAGGACTCACTGAACTTTGAATCTAATCCAATATTTATTGAACTTTGAGTCTAATTCAGTACTTACTGAGCATTGAATCTCATTCAGTACTTACTGAACATTAAGTTGTTAGACATAGACCTTCCCCAGGATCCACAGACCTTTCTTCTATGGGCATCACAGAGCCAAAATTTTCTGAACTTTTGTTGTTCATCGCACGTTATCGATTATTTATTCCATTTATATTACTAAGTGAACTTTTCATAATCAAAATCCTTCAACAAAATTACACATGATCACAATGATATCTAATTTTGTAGATGTATATGAATCGTTTTTTTTTAATATCATTCATAATAAAAAAAATAATCTATCTATATATTGAACATTGTGAGGTTTATGTTATGTGTCAGTGACAATAGACTCTTCCACTCGAAGGTACCAATATTTCTGATAAAAATCTATCGACCACTTGAAACCATGAACTTTTCCACTGAAATGAGTTCAGTAGTTCATTAAGAAAAAATTGATCACAAAGAATGTCAAATGTATCCATGAATTTTTTCATAGGGATTAACTAATAGAAGTATAATCTCTTAGATATTCAATGGCCATGAGAGAGAGAGAGAGAGAGAGAGAGAGAGAGGAAGGAATTAAAAGATTTTAATTTACTAGTTTTGTTTTTCTTTTATTTCTACAACCTCTCATCCTCTCCTTCATTTTCTTCTCTCTCTCTCTCTCTCTCTCTCTCTCTCTCTCTCTCTCTCTCTCTCTCTCTCTCTCTCTCTCTCTGTGTGTGTGTGTGTGTTTTCCTCACGCCTTTTTTCTAACTACTGCACTCTAATTTTCCCGTCATTCATTTACATAAATGCTGGGTTTTTCTGAATCATATCTCTCTTTTCAGATCATTTCATACTGGTGTTTTTCTTTCCTTCTTTCTTGTGCTCATTCTCCAATCCTAATTCTTTTAAGAATATAAAAGCTATAATAATGAGGACGATCCAGGTCTTTGTTTGGGAAAACATGAAAAGTGAAGGACTTTGCATGTATGATATTATAAAAAAAAGTTCTATCTGGAGTGTACAGATTAAAACAACTAAAAATCCCATGGAGCTTACATGGAAACCTCAGCAAAGAGATAAAATTCCAAAACAACACGACTAATCTGTGATACATTTCTCTCAATGGTATAACCAGGAAACCAACAAATCAGGGAAAAGAAAGAAAACAGGTCTGGTTAGTCTCTCAATAGAAACTGTCATGTAACCAAGGTCTTTTGGCCGCACACAAAAAGGGACCAATCAAGCATAAACTTGCATTGGAAATCCAACCCCCTTTAAACAATATTGGAGAGGGCATTTTTTTCTAGACATAATATAGGGTAATTGTTAAAATTTTCATCTCTTCAGTTCCAATGGTTCTGTCTCCTCATGCGATACATATATACATAGCAAGTTGACCAGCGGAATCCCTTAAAAACTGCAGAAACCTATGTTGATGTGTTGACAGTTTTAGTTGACATCTCCTAACCGCACTTTTGTGAATAGAGTTTTCAGTAGCAGGTATAATGAAGTAAGAAACTCAAAAGAAGTCAAAAATACCGACAAGGTAGAACCATCGTAAGGTACCACTATCATTACTGAGTGCTCAATGAAGCTTATTGACAAGACAAAATAGTCATTACGACAAAACATAGTAATAATCAGAATAAGACAGACAAGATTCTGCACCGGATATATTTACTTGAAGAAGTCAACAGAATGGACGGGTTGAAATGTGAAAAAAAAATCAAAAAACAGGTCTTGTTAGGCACTCAAGGGGAACGTAACATGACCAAGGTCTCTTGGCACCATTTTCAGGGTGATCAATTATAAAATTAATTAAAAAACCAAGGTTACACAAACAGAGTGATCAGCTTAATATAAACTTACATTGCAAATTGAACCCTCCCACTGAAAACCTATTTAGGGGAAGAATTTTTAAAAAACAAAAAAAGTTTTTTCTAGATGTAATAAGGAGTTAATGTTTGAATATTTAGCCTTCATCATAGTGTATGCATGATACACACATAGAAAGCCAGCCTGCCAGACCAACTTGAAAACTGATGAAATCTGTATTGGATTGAGATCTAAAACTATAGAGATTAAGAATGTTTGTTTGTAACTTGTAAATATTTTATTGACTTCTGATTGGTGGCACCCTACAAGCTGAAAATTCATGTGTAAGGATAACTTGACCCCATGAGGAACACATGATTGATACAGTTGGGCATTGGTGACCTCTATAAGTCAATTTAAGATCTGGTCAATTTTGGCATTTTCGAATCTAAGGGAGATGGTAGTGGTATTTTTGACCCACCTGAAGGGTTGAAATCTCTACTTTGGGATGCTTTGTGTTAGAATTTAATACCTGACCAATTAGTCATGTTTACTTTTCCCCCTGGCAATGCCAGATAACCCAGCTAGTATATATATATATATATATATATATATATATATATGTATATATATATATATATATATATATATATATATATATATATATATATATATATATATATACATTTATATATATATATATATGCCACCTATGGTTTTAAAAAAAAAAAGCATAATAATGCTAAAAGCTAAAAAAAATGAAGAATTGAATTTCTATTAATTCAAGAATATGCTTGAAAGACATGAAGAAATAGCAGGAATATTTATAATGTGGATTTTGCTCAGAGGTAAGCAGTTAGGAACCATCCACTCAGAAGAATCCTTCCATCTGTGAAAGAATCAATTTATATGTCCAATCATTTTAGAGAAAAACATCCGACCATATACAGTCTTGAATAATGCTGGGGTATTCTTTAGAGGAAATTCAGCGAGAGAAAAAATTTTACCCCGTTTACAAAAATATATGTTTTGATATAATTATAAATCAATCTTCTCTGATTTGGCCAAGAAGATGAATGAAATTTTCATCTAAATTTAATTATATATATATATATATATATATATATATATATATATATATATATATATATATATATATTTATATATATATATATATATTCATATATATATTTATATATATATATATATATATATATATATATATATATATATATATATATATATATATAGTGTGTGTGTGTAATGCCTAAGTGTGCATATATCTAAACATATATAAAAAAACATTGACAATGATGTGTACGTATATTTACATACACACATATAATGATATACTTGGTTGCTTCAAAGAAAATTCTTAGAGAAAAGGTTTTACCCCTTTTACAGAAATATACATTTTGATATAATTATAAATCAATCTTTTCTATTTTGGCAAGGAAAATAAATGAAATTTCCATCTAAATTCAATATATATATATATATATATATATATATATATATATATATATATATATATATATATATATATAATGTCTAACTGTGCATGTATTTAGATGTATAAAAAAAAACATGGACAATGATGCTTATGTATGTTTACACAAATGCAAGTAATGACATAAAATAGTTGCTTTAAGTATAGATATATGTTTATAAACTAACAATATCGATTGAATTATCAGATAAAGAAAGTAGTAGCTATATTACTAGACTTAAATCCTCAGCTGTGATGCCACTGTGGTCAAATCAACAGAGGCAACATCAATATCAGAAATGGGATACGAGTTCAAGCCTTACTGGTGACTACTTTTTCATTTCAAATTCATACTACCTTCTTTGATACTTGTAGAAGATAATAAGATAAAATTTGTGATAAAAATCAACAATAAGATGAAAGAAAATTAGTCATAATTTAACAATATATGCTAAATGTCCACATGACTAGTAATATCATAACTCGGATTGTTATAATAAAGTTGGTGAAATGTTCACGTTTTTGAGATATGAATTAGATAATACTAACTTTATAGATATAAGAAAATAAATCTTTTGTTTTCTTTTTATTTCTTTGATTAAAATCCAGTAAACCTTTCCTGTATAAATTGATTTGTATGACTGATGCATCAGGAAGCAGAGGAAAATCTTAAAGATAATCGCTAAATTGCCTTTGGAAATGTATGGCTATTCTTGCTTCTATTTGTGGGAATTAATGTAGAATTTATTAAAAAGAAAAACAGAAAAAAAATGTATTAATCTGTTATTAAACTCACGGTAACATTTATTCTAAAAGCAAAAATTGTTCTTTTACTGAAAAAATATCTCAAACCAGAAGTTGTTTCTTCTATATTTGTAAGTGGAATCTTGAGAAATATAATTATGATAATAGCCAAACCAACCAAAATATCTTGAATTATTTCTACTTTAATTCCCCCACAGGCAGTAACATATAAGATTATGGATGGCCAATTCGAAGACTTGGAGATGATCCCAATAAGTAATTACAGTGTCTTGCCGCATGGAACTTCTTTCTTGAAAAATATTACTCTGTTGAATTTTCAATCTAAAATAACTACAGCTTCGTGGATTTGAAAATTACATTAGCCATTAGTTCCATCCCTTGAAGGTAAAAGATTAAAGTGATGGTTGCAGTATAGAGTTAATATTTATACCTTATGAATTATTGAGTTTACAACGACTTGGTTGAATGCTTATGGGAAGGGTACCTTTTCTTTTTAGGGTTTTCTTTCTCCAAGAAAATATTATATCAAAATGTGTTACCACCTAAGAGTAGAGCCTGCAGTCCAGTATTTTGCCATATGGCTATATTTATCCTGATTCTAGATATAGAAGTTTTGACAAGTTTGATTCTGTAAGATGAACAATTCCTTATTGGCCAAAGATCGATACTCTTAGCATTCATATGATAGTGTGTGTTGGGGAAAATTCAAGATATTGTAAACTAAAAATTCCCAAGGAATTTTTCAAAGCTTAGTTGAATGGGAGATTTTATCTTTTATTTCTCAAAGAAATTACCTCCTGTGAAGTATCATGTGAAGAAAGTGAACCGTTTTACACTGGTCTCCTGCAATTTCTTCCTTCCCATTTTGTTAAGATTTAAAGCCGAAAATATATCATAATGCGAGTTTCACACAGTATCACACAATCTGATACAATATGCTGGGCTATGTACTGAAGCTCAATACATACCTTTATGGGGCCCCAATGTGTTGCAGTGAGGGGGTAGGTCTCTAAATACCCTTGCATCTTATAGTTTGGCATTTAGGGTACACAAACATATTTATTTTCAAGTTTGATTAGTATGTGGATATGATATCTGACAATATCTTAAAATCATTTTTTGTTTTGCAGTTTCTTCCTGATTTAGAGATTATGCTTATGTAGTATGATATTGCACGACATTATGGACTCGGAAATACAAGTTTTCAAAATTGTTTCACTTAAAACCACTATTTTGACAAAGCCAAAAGGCAGAACGTGTCAATATGATAATTTTGATGTAAATACTACTATTTGATAATGTATAAGTAAACAAAATGAGTGAAAATAAATTGAAACAGAAAAGAAAATTCCTGCTGTTGTTAGACAGCTTACAAAAGCAAAGGTTTCCATTTGATAAGCAATTCATGTTAAGGAATTTAAATGTTTGATAAAGAGGAGTAACTTCTGAATTATGTTACTTTCTTGCATTGCCGGTAATTTTTTTTTCCTTTAATTCAATTCACAAAAGAGTTCCATTTTTTTCCCATTTTAACCATAGAAAAGTTCTGCAGTAGTTTCAAGTGGTTCATGAAACTAAGAGTTAAGTAAAGTCTTGACACATTTTATCAAATGGAAAGAAAAAAGATGACTCGTCACATCTTGATAATATTGCTCAAAGGAAAATTACCTTTTATGTCATGAGGCCATTAAAAACTGTCATTTGATTGAGTGATGAATGACACTTACCTGAAAAGAGAGAAGAAAAAAAGCTATGTTAGAAAATATTCGTTTTGATGTTTTGAAAGATTTTAAAATAAAGCAAAAAACAGAAGTCGTTTAGATCTCATTAAAAGTCCTGTCAGTCATGGAAGAATCTGAGCAAAAAAAAATGAATAAGATTAAGAAATCTCAGCATGAAATTATGAAAAAAGTAAATCTCTTTATTTTTCCTTTTTGATCAAAAAACTTAAGAATATCTTTTGTGATTTCCAAAACTTATAAAAAACTGAATAACAAAGAAAATTACGCTACTTTTTTTGCAATAATGAGTTACATATGTAAAAAAATCAAAGATAGTTCAAGTGCTTTTGGTATAACTGATGTATTCATAGAGGGAAAAAGATGATGAAAAGTTCAGGCAAAACATTTTGTCCAATGACTGGCTGAAGCCGATTCCTTTTAATTGGGGTAGCCACATTCTAAGCCACACAAATCAAGTAGTTAAATGTCTGATACTATTTTTGTCGTGCCCAGACAAAGCGATGCACCTGAGGCCACGAAGCCCTCTTAGCCCCAACTCATTAAAACATTTTTATTTTCAAATTGAATTTTGTGGCCCCTACAATTGTGGAGCCTTTGGAACAGCCTAGTATACCCAAGCAATAATACAGCCCTAACTACTACAGATATATAAAAGTGCTGATTTAAAATGTATATATAAGAATATTGATAAACATAAGTACTGTACTTCTATTCATTGTGAGTGTTAAAATATGAATCCAAGACTAACTTTATGAGAGAAAAATTCTTATACTTTGAAAATATTGATATTTTCAACTTTAGGAGACAAATACCCGCACTTGTTCATGAAAATTTGAAAGCATTCATAGAAATATATACACAATGATCTTCGGCATCAGAAAAGAGAGGATTTTTTTCAAAGATTTCCTTCCATATAAATAGAAGTAGAAAGAGCGTTCATTGATATATCAGTGAACATATTTCAGTGAAATTATTTTTTTTTTCCTCAGAAAATATACAAGTATTTACTGTTGAAAAATATATAACTTTGATTGTACATACCATTAAATAGATGAATAAGTATATCTTAATATCCACCAGAAATAATTATATATATATATATATATATATATATATATATATATATGTATATATATATATATATATGTATGTATGTGTGTCAAGAAAATGTGAGATAAATTTTTTCAACAGACCTTTCATGATAATTGTTTAGAATTAGAAGAGCTGCAGGAATGAATGTATGTATATTCATATGAGTAACTTAATGTCTTTCACTTGAAATATATGTGTACGTGTGTGTGTGAAATCTTACAAAAAAGATTGAAAAATGAAAAAAATTTGAGGCATAAAATCATTGTTCATTTTTACACCCTTAACTCAAAGAGAGTAAATAGAGAGGAGCATTTTTCCAAACTTTGCTTTTTCCCTTCCTAGATTGAATTTCTTTGCAACATTGAACATTTTCAACAAAATAGAGGCTGACAATTTTTCAATCACTAAATTGTTATACTCTTTTAGGAAACTTGAGCTTCTTCAGCAGAAATGGTAAATTTAAAGTCTAGCAGGAAGCCAAGGAATCTGAACTGATTTATATTCTCAGATTTTTTTAGAAATTTCAAATGAAAAGATTCTAAAAATTATTGGAAGAGAAAAAAGCTTCAAGAATTTAAAATCATAACTCAAAAACCGGATTATACAATGCAATGGGATTTTGAAAAGTTGTGCAATGCGGAGCAGTGGTTCTCAAATGGGGGGGGGGGGCACAACCTCTTAGCGGGGCAAATGATTTCAAAAAGCCCCATGAGCCTGCAAGAAAAACCTAGGAGTTTCTCAAATTATTTGAGAACAAGTGTTTGCATAATATGGTGATGAACATAATATATCAAAATGTAATTACTTTGCGGTACCGATTTCAAACTAATCATTTGTTTGAAGATGGGGGGGGGGGCAAAGTACTACTTATAAAGGGTGGCATGTTGATAAAAGGGGGTAGCCATAGCCATTGGCTTGATAGTAATGGTACATAACCCCCGTCTCTGTAGGTAGGTCATTTAAATCCTTGATTGACAGCTGATTACGGGCTGTTGGCTGGAGACATTTAAAATGCAAATAAATGCAAAAATCATGAAAAATCCTATCAAAATGTGTATTGCGTGGATGTAAAATAACCTGTCAGAATGGTAGTGGTGATTGATAGTGTGGAAAATAAAAGATTGAGAAGATGTGCATTAAATCTCAAAACTTTTATTATTATCAGGGTAATACTTCATACACTTTGACTTATAATGGGCCTGTTGGGAGTGCGGTACAAAAAATGTAACAGATTTCCAATGGATTTTTGATGCTAAAATTTTCTGTACTTCACTTCTGATGATGCCAGTGATAAGGCAAAATGCATGAAGTTACATCTTAGTAATAAAAATGTCAAGATGTAATACAAGTCTTCTCAATCTTTTATTTTCCACTCTGCCAATAACAGACAACTTTATTCATACTAGGAAGGATATGATGTTGACGAAATACCGCAGTTACTTGAAGCAACTTGTGGCCTTGTACCAGACTAAGCGAATCCCAGTAAATTGGAAAAAAACAATCTGATAGTGAAAATTTTCTCAAAATGTTGTTGGATTGGAATATTTCCATGATAATTGTCATTGCTCTTTTAGGAGTGTCCTTGGTAAATGCAGCCATCTTTTCTTAAGCATCTTTCCCCCCAACTTTCTACTAATACATTCCAATGATTTCACAACGTTGTCTCTGTCAATTTTCTATTTCTCTACGCTTGTTTTTCTCTCTATTGTTTGTTTTCTCAAAATTTTTCCCCTACCATGCCCTCATTTGACTCTCTTTCTGTAATACACTTAATTTTCACTGATTTCTTTCTTTCAGAAAATGAAAAAAGGTTCAGTGAATCTTGATTGAGAACAAGAAATACATGAAAGCAATGAGACATGCCTCAGCCAATTCCATTGCCACTTACAGCATGGTGGGGACTTGGCTACGATGTAGGGAAGGTAACTGCGCATGGGTGCATTCCAAAATTTGTTAGCCTATTGTCCATACGACCACAAAATTTCATTGAAATCCATCAAGAACCTTTGGAGATATCATGTAGACAGAGAAATTTGGGAGATATCTTATGTTGCGGACAGATACCTACAATGCGTGGAAGATAAGCAGATATGGACTCTCCCCAAATTTACCTCACTTTATTCATATCCCATTGCACATGCATCAACAAAATATCATTGAAATTGATTGGGAACTTTTGGAACTATCATTGGGACTGATGGGCAGAAAGATACGGGGTAATACATATACCTTTCCAATTTCATGACAGAGCTAATAAATCAGATTGACCACTTTGTATTCTTCTCTCTAGCTTTCTGGTTACTTTCTGTCAATTCCTCTGCAATTAACATGTAACTTTATATGGACATGTGTGTATGACATTGTAAGGTCTGTTGTTCAGATTTAGGCTCAGAAGAGTTCATGCTATCTCAGAAGTGAAAGAACCAATGAGGTTAACAAGCAATGTATGGAATACTTGACCCATAAGAAAACCACGAAGATCAGAAACTATTCTGATGATTCTATCAATATATTTCTCTTATCTATGTCTAGCTTTCATTCTGGATGAGTAAGTGAAATCTCCCTAATTGGCTTGCGTATCTTACAGCTGAGAAAGTGTGTACCTGTACAGATTTTTTCATCCTCCTGTACTGAGTTATTGGGGCAGCCATTTTCATTTATATGTCTTGGGCAAAATAGGCCATACTTCTCCAGGCTTCCTTAGCCCTACTCTTCATGCTGAGTGCTGAGCAGACAGGCATTGAGTACTATTTTAAAGTCCTTGATATGACTTGAACATTAATTTGAACCAACAATCTATCTGTGGAGATCGATGACTGAAGATTTGAAAAATGAATGAAAATGGTTACATCAATAGTATTTTAGAAGTACTCAAAAGTATTGATAAAGAAGAGGTGAAGAACTGTAATAATTGAAGTATAAACGACAACGCCCTGCCGTTTTTTACTGATAATAAAGTATGATTGCAAATAGTTAGAATTGTACTTATTGTTAAGATTCTACAAATAGATGAAACCAAGGCCGAAATGTATGTAAAGGATTCTAGATTTTACAAGGTTCTAAAAGTGGCACAAGAAAAAAAATAACACAACAGTCAAATTAGTTTTCTTCAGTTTTTAAGTTGGTCTGTCGGGCTATGTATTTATGTATGTATCATGCGTTCAGGCCACATCAAAGGAGATAGAGTGCTGAAAATTTCAACATCTACAACTTATTATATCTAAGGAATCTCCTCCCAACAATTTTCTAGTGTGGGATTCAATTTATGATGTAGGTTTATAATAAATTGGTCCCTGTTTTTTTTTATTCACACTCTTTTAGTGATCACTACCGGGAAAAAGCAAGATAAATAACTTTTTAATTGATCACACTTTTTTACACAAATTTCTCAATTGATCACCCCAACACAAGCTGTTGCCATGACTGTTTCTATTGAGTGACTAACCAGACCGGCTTTTATTATTCATTTTTCATTAGATGAAGTAATACAAATAATTATCATCAATTTTATGACTACTGCTCATTTCTATCATAATTTTTATGTTGCGTGAGTGTCCTGGGAGGAATTGCAATAAAAAGGAACCAAAAAATTTAGATGAAAGTAAATAGTAGTCATAAAATTATTAATAAAGACATCACATATTTGTCTTTATTTGTGGGGGCGGGGGCTTTTTTGCTTCTTAATTGATGAGAATCCGAGATACGTAGGCACCGGGAACCAGAGACAGAAATAGGATTTTCAAGAAAAGATGTACGTTAGTGAAAAATTTATGTTCCTGCGAACATACATACACAAATGAACAACTGCGTGACCATACGTACACATATACACGACTGCATACAGGGAATATTAAAAAAACCACCACGGATTCACAGAAATTGTGAGATCCTGTAATTTATATCGTGAGAAATAATGATAAATCATGTCTCTTTTGAGGTGACATGGCAACAGAGAATCTCAAGTGAAAAACAATCAAATAATTCTTAATTGAGTGGAAGAAGCATTGAGATGATTTATGTGGGGTTCAGTCTCTGCATCACTGGAATGTATAATTTCTATAAGAATATGCCAGTGTGTACATAGATATATATGTATGCAGGATGATATATGTATGTATGCAAATATATATATATATATATATATATATATATAATACAGAAATGCAAACATATATATATGAACGTGCTGATGTGTGTATGCGTATATATATATACCTGTTTCTCATCCAAAATGCAGACACAGATCTAATATATATTTTAGTATGATGAAAATTTACTTCCAAATAAAAGTAAACCTCAAAGGCAGGAGCAGAGGAGGGATGGGGGTGTTTGAAAATGTCTCCAGCTACAAAAAAGTTCCCCTAAGCTTTAAAAATAGTTCACCTACTGCATTTCTATTGTAAAAAATGACTAAATTTTGGAGGGTACTTTCCAACAAGCCGAGCTCCTCTGAATTCCCAAATCCTCTAAAATCTCTTTCTACATCTCAGCCTAAGTGCTAATCAAAACAAAAAGCTGAAATGCACAGAATAGATTCCAATATACTAATCATAAACCATACTGTCTACTGTCATTGTTGATCAGTGATTAAGATTTTTCAACTGGTAGCCACTAATACTTATAACAGTGACTAAATAATGCGTCTTTTTAGAATCCATGAAGCTAAAATAGCACACACTCAATGAACTGCTCAATATAGGAATTTTTTTCTGTTGTGCGGATTTTGATCTGACAATGAATATTTCTTAAACAAAGTATGTTTTTTACAAAGCCTTAGTTTTGTATCATGGATCAACATCTCATTATTTAATTCAGATTTGTTGACAAGAAAATATATTCAATGCCTGATTTAGAGCATTCTTGGCTGTAATGTAGTTAAAAAGCTTATCTTATTAGTTGATGAGATAGAGCTAAATTATTGTGAAACTGCTTCAGAAACACATTGTGATACCTAAGTCGTCCTCAGCCAGCAATCAACAGTCCCCCCAGACCATTTGAGATAAGACTTATTACAAAATTTACCAAGTGTAACAACCATCAATCTTAATTTTATTTCCTTTAGAGTGTATGATAGAGTTGATTCCAAATGATTACTATGATTCTTTAATTTTTAGCATGAATATGACTTAGTTCCAACTCCCAAATCCCACATTCATCTTTTGGGGTATCTGTTTCCTGTATGAAAGCGGAATGATTAAAAAAGACAAAAAATAAATTAGAAGGAGAGACAAAACGTTTTCGGTACCCAATATTTAACTACTTCTTTTAAAAGAAGTGTTTTCTAGTGTTTGTAGCACTTATAAAGTGACACAAAGTCAATATCTCTTTTTCTACAATTCTTTTTCAGGCTTGATATGGTTTGATACCATTCATTGAGAATTCAGGATGATTTCCATATTCTTTACAGGCTTTGATATGGCTTGATACTGTTCATTGAGTTCAGAATGGTCTTGATATCTCTGAGAGCTACCATGCAGCAACAAAGTGCACCAAAATATCCTATGCTGCAAAGCATTTATGCAAAACTAAAAATAAATAAGGGATCAATATCCCAGAGAGCTAAAATAGAACTTTTTTTGTTGGGGAATTTTATGACAAATTCATATACATGTATGAAGTATAATGAAAAAGTAATTTATAAATTTTCCTTGGCTTTATTTTTTTTTAATGAAATTAACAGCACATTTTAGCTTCAGACTCCAGTAGACATATACATGAGAGAATCCAAAAATATAAAACAATTCAAGTTTCCAAAGTCAGGTATTATTACACTAATTTCTGTGGTTCTTAAACTATATATTTTCCCACAAAGGGCGGTTTTTTTCTTCTTGACCTTCTCTGAACCAATTAACTGCTTGTTAGTCTGCAAAGTTTGTATGTTAATAACTTAAATATCCTGAGAAGTGGAAAAAAGCAGTTAGATGGACAGTTTGATAAGAACAGCTTAGACCAAATAACAGATCTTTTGCACAGAGATTTTTTACACATATTTTTTTTTTTTTGTAAAGTGGACTTTTTGTAATAACTCACAGCCTTTTCGTTCCACACCCTTGGACTCAGAGGTATAGCTGGTGGAGGAGGGTTACATTTTGTGAAAACGCCTTAGGGCACCTAACGGAGGTATCGCCCACTAAACATTTGTGAATAGTAGCTCACCTATCACATTTTAACTGACATTGTACAATTACAAGAAAATATTTTATACATACATGAATTGCATTAGTAATAGTTCTGCCTTTTGAGTTGTTAAGCATCAATTAAGTGATGATGAATGTCTATTCATTGCAAATTTTTCTTTTCCATCAAGTCTTACTCAATGTTGGAGGGGGCCCCTCAAAGAGCCAAGCACCATAGGCCCCCACATGTCTAGCTACATCACTGCTTTTCTTTTAGTTGTTCTCCTCTTTCCTGAAGTACCTTCGATTGGACTTTTCGTAATAGCATTTCTTAACTCAAAACCTTGTTTCATATCCTTCTCCTTCTTTTCAATGCTGTCAGCACCAAGTGGCTGAAAAGATGTCTTGACTTCAGCTTAACATTTGAAAGATCCACCCGTCAATAATCACAAGTGATGTGGGTGGCAGCCAGTGACAGACCGGGTGAAGTCAAGAGGAAATAAATCCACCAAAATAAGCAGGATATTAAAAATGGATTTTTTTTTGCAGAATTTTTGACAGCATTAACATTTTTTTTCTTTCTTGCCTTCTCCCTCTTCTTTGCTCTTGTTTCCATTTCTTTCCATCGGCTTTTTTTTCTTTCTTTTCATTTTAGAATTTTCATTCTATCACTTCCTTCAACTGATTACCGTGGCCCAATGGTAGAGTTCTCATCTCCAATTCAGTAGGGTATGGTTCAATCCATTGCCGAGTCATATCAAAGACTTTGAAATTTGTACACAATACTTTTCTGCTTAGCTCTCAGCACATTGAGGACTAAGGGGTTACAGCCAGTTCTCATGAGATCATCAAAGTTAAGCAGATGAGTGACCATCAGGGAATACCTAGTAACATGAGCAGTAGATTCAATAGGCCTGGCAAGCTGGAAGTGGATCTCACAAACAATTGCTAGTGTATACCTAAATCTGTGACACCCTCGATGAAGATACTGCTGAGAATGATGATACATATATACATTTCTTTCAGCTGCTTTCATTCATCTCTTCTTTCATGATTCTGTCATCCACTTCGTTTTAACATTTCAACAGATTGTTTTCAATCCTTTTCTACTTCATTCTTGTCATCACATGCACTTCACACTTTTTCGTTCTTCCTTCCTTTTTTTAATTCATTCTTGACATGACATTTTTTTCAATCCAATTTTTATTTTTCACTGTCTTTATTTATTCTTTTCAACATGACACTTTCATCTGTATTTTATCTTGACTCTTTCATTTTTTCTCCACCAATTTCATTCTTTTTATTCCTTTTTACTTTCCTCCTCATTTATTATGTTCATTACATTCTTCTCTCTCTCTCTCTCTCTCTCTCTCTCTCTCTCTCTCTCTCTCTCTCTCTCTCTCTCTCCTTTATGTTGAAATGTGCAATTCTTTATCTCTGATGTCTTTCTAATCACTCACGAGAATCTGTCAGAAATGTTTTCATTTAGATCCAAATCGATTATAAAGATGAGCTGAACTTCAGCATCCTTTAAAGTGTAGCATTATCTTATCTCTCTATATCTATGTTTTACAGTGGGAAAAATAAACACGCAGGAAAGAAAATTTGTTACAATTATCTGGTAGAAGAAATCAGAAGTTCAGATCATCACCTGATTAATATAACAAAAAGTTTTCAAGTGACATTTCTGAACATCAGGGAATTTTCTTATTTTGACTGTTTTTAATTCTGTTCAATTCATTCACTTTCCCTGTTCTTTGATTTAAAGTATTTGGAAAGTTCTACTGTCTCAGGTACATGACAGGAGCCTTCTAGCTCTTGGGTGACTGCCACTGTTGCCAGTACCTAGGGTCAGCCCTGAGTAAAAGATACTTCATTCACTCTGACTTGTAAAACAGATCTTCTAAAATATGTACAAGCAAAACAAAGGCCGACAAGAGGGAAAACAGAAAACAAAATTGGTCTACATGCAATAGTCACTGAATCGTGTTTTATTTCCAAATATCAAAAAAGCATTCAAGCTTAACTTGAATTCTATACAATCAAATCTTAATATCTAAAGTACAGAATGAAAAACATCTCTTTCTTCTACTTATATGCACTTGGGTTGAAAGTTTAATACAGGTATCTCCCATTTTATAAAAGTTTGCTTCACACCACTTTTTTGATTTTACAAAAAAAGCAGAAATACTGAATTTTTTTGAAAAAAACGAAAAAAATTAACTTCAAGGGTGGTTCAAGATACATTTTTCCTCGCTATCCAAAGAAGAACATTCCAATAAGAAACTTTCCCAAGACAAAATGAAGCAATTAATATTTGAATAAGCCTAACATACCATCTTCACCATTTTTGGGGTCTGAGAATGCTCTAAATTCTTCTGGATATGAATTATATGCAAAAAAATCTTGAGCATTACCAGACCCAACAAATGTTGAGTATGATCAGTTACGCTGATTCATCGGAGGTTTGAGTTGTTGGAAATACAGCAGATTTAGGTGTAAGGCAGAAGAGGGTGTCTGCTGCTTCTATAACAGTTTGCAGCTAAACAAACTAAACACTGATATGGGAGTGCCTCTTCACTTGTCATGCGATTCGTTTCAACCAAAGTATTCAACAACCAAATTCACTGATTTTGAAACTGAATCCATGTGGTCCCAAAATATGATTCATTATGAACCAATTGCCTTTGATGACTTAAAACAAAGATGATAACATGGTAAATACCCAACTGGTCCAACAATGAAAAGGTTTTGAACAATTAACATCTGGAGGACATATTATTCTTTTTGATATTGGGTATTCAGAACACAAAGAAGATATCAAGTGATGATTCTATATATTTTTTGCTCACTTTACTGTATCTTCAAGAAAATCATCTTACAGTAAAGTGATTTTTTATATATATAGATATACTTGGATACATATGTCCATGAGGAGGGATACACACATATTTATTAGGATGTAAATTTATATATATACACAAACACAAATACATGTTTGTGTGTGTGTGTTCATGCATCTGATCAAATATACTCAAAGAAAGACCCAATAAAGAAAGGCTTTTTTCGTCAAGAGTTTCAGCATGTATGACTGTGTGCATGAACTATTCATGTACGTATATATCAGGTGGGGGAATTGGGTCTGACTGAGCCCTAAACACACAAATTTTTAAAATCATTTTTACAAAAATATCTTTTTGATTATTTTTTAGATCTTTCAAGGTCTCTCAGATATATTGCTCCCCGCCCTACAATTGAAGGGGTAGCAGGCAACACATGTTGCCCCTGTATACATCTATGATTATAAAAAACAAAAATCTGTTTCTAAGCAAATTATCTTTTATTGATTCCCTTCCACTATGTAAACATGTGTGAGCCCGTGTAATGTTACATGTTTACTAGAAAAGTAAATACACAAATATCAAACCATTCTATTTCATGTATTATAAATTAACTTCTGCAAAAGCATACGTTAATATGCTTATATTTTGACGGATGCTGATAGGAGAGACACAGCTTTTTTTTCTCCCTGTATTTTGATCCGAACGGATTTCAATACTTTTGCCTCAAACCATTCCAGCATGCAGAGCCACAAGGCCTGTCACATCTGTTTCCTCTTGTCTCCTCCAACAAAAGAGTTCCTTCAAAGAAATATTTACAAGATGGTAATCAAAGTGTTCTGCCAGCCTGCAGCCATTTTATAGACACAAATTCACTTCCCTCAGTTCTATAGATTCAATATGAAATCTTGAGATATCATTCTGTAGGTAACCTCTCAAAAGCTCTTTAATACAGGAAACATTACACCTACAAGAATATATAAGTTGATGTAAAAGTTTCCAGCATTTTTTGTCTAAGTTTTCATCTTTATAAATCCATTGCTATTTAGTCAACAAATCATTTTTCCTGGCTTTCTATGACCTATGCCACCTTTAAGCAAAACAGTACATTCATCATCAGAGAATGATTCCAGTTTCATTCAATGTTTTCCCAAGAAACATAGTCCTTTAATGATATCTGCTCAATCTGTCCTCAACGATATTCGAAAGGAAAGAAAAGAACAAGCATTCCTAGGGAAATTATGAATCACCATCACCTATATATGTTATGGTTGGGATTACCAAGTAAAAAAGTTTGAAAAAGGGGTGATCAATGAAAAAATTACTTCTCTCGCCTTTTGTTGAGCTATGAGATGGCCTGACAAATCAGACAAGTTCAGAAAATATTGACAGTACGATGCTCATGAGAGGAAAGTGTATGTTCAACAATGGATGCTGAAAAGCTTTTATTGTTCGTTGTTGAACAGAGACCTTCCCCAGGATTTGCCATACCTATCGTGGGAGTCACCAAGCCAGTAATTTTTCAATTTATCTTGTTTGTCTCGCCATCATGTATTCTTCTGGCCTTAGTTGCACATGTGATCTCTGGGGGATCCATGTTCTGAGTTGTTATGTCCATCAATTGTCTGCCATTCTTGCAACATAACTAACCCATTGCTATTTGAGTTTTCTAGTAGATTCTATGATGTCTCGGTCTCCTGTTTTCTCCTTGATATACTGTGATCATAATAATCACTGAAAAAGGTCTAAATTTTAAAAAAATCAAGCATGCATAAACTAGTGACCGATTTAGCATAAACTTTCATTGCATATTCTCCATCGACCCCAACAAAAAACTTATTTTGGAGGGAATTTTCAAAGAGCAAAATAAAAGGATTGTTCTACCTACTCATTGAATGTAGAGTATGTGAGCAAAATTTCAAATTTCTACAATGAATGGTGAGGGTTGGTTGAAGTCTATATAGATACATAGAGAGATACAAACAAGTGTCAGAAGACCTGTCATGAACAATCTTCAACTAGAAGTGATTAAACCGGTCTGTTGAGGGTAGCAGTGATTAATATTGCAATGAGAAAGATAGAAAACTAAATAAAAGTTCTCTCTCACATATTTTGTTAATCAAGAACAATATACTTGAGGCCAGATTCAGCTTCTGTAGGGGCCCACAGCTTATGTTATAAATGGGTCCTAATTTGAGGAAATATACAAAAATATCAAAACACATACATTTTTACTTGCAAAGTAATTAAATTCCTTTGTTTGCTCCACAGCCAACTGATGTAAGTATGTCTGACATTTTGCTAATAGCATTACTTTGCTTTTGTTTTGATCTTCGTGCAGTGTCCATGACTTCAGTTTCGAATACCATCATATCCTCTGTGCCTTAGATGCATCCCAAAGGTACTGCACTCCCATTAATTATTGTGTTGAAATAATAACCTACATTAAAGGAGATAAATAGGTAAAATCACAAACTTTAAGTACCTTGAAGTTTATAAAAGGTGAAGGCAGATGGCATTATAGTAATAGATCAAGTGCAGGATCATCAATATGAGATTAATTGGTTGTAAGTACTTAGTGTAGGGCCCTTGAGAATTATGGGGTCCCATAGTATGTGCTACGTTTGCTACATAGCTAAACAAGCTCTGAATGTACTAGTCTTCTTTTAGGATATTTTACATAATCAACTTGAAAAATAAAACTGACCAGAAAATTCGGTATGATTTTTATTTGAATGAATGATCACTGAGCCAAACTAAAATGGGGTACAGTGGATCAAAAAAAATAATTCTTGGTAGGAGCTGATTTTATCAATATATTTGGGTGGAAAAAAGAAGAAAGATTAATTCTATTAGTCATGGGAGAAGAAGAAGAAGAAGAAGAAGAAGAAGAAGAAGAAGAAGAAGAAGAAATTAGCAGCTGGCATGCACTTGTGTTTTTCTAATTCGTGATCCACAATGCTGCAACCCTAGTATACAGTGAAACACCCTCTCCATGGAGCCGTGAAAAAAGTGATCATAAAAATCTCTCAAGCATTCATTGGCAAAAGTTTGTCACACTAAAGGAAACATTTAGCACAAAATCACATTCACGCTGTCTCAAAAGCGATTGAGAAGAGAAAAAATAATAATGAAAAAGTGAAATTAAAATGCTTTTTTAGTTTCCTAGTGAACTGCATGTTATGAATGGCCAGGATCTAATTCAATAAAGAGAATGTAAATGGCTCAATCTAAGAAATGATCCACTGTGCCCTGCAAATACCATTGATAAGGATAACCTTACATCTCTCAAAAGAGCAAGCTCAGTGATAGCAATTTGGACTAAGAATCTTGAAACAATCTTGATTTCATCTCATATAGCACAATTAGAAAATCTTGAATAGTTGATGTTCTATAATGAAAGTAAGAGCTCCACTGAGTATTAGTTTTCTCTTGCATACTGTAAAGTAATGCTTAAGCGGACAAGTCTCTTGCAAAATTTGATAGCAGATTTTTCGACTTGAGAAAAGAAAATAGTAGCTGTTTTGTTGTGTATTTGAATTTGCAGAAAGTCCTAATGATTCACTGTGCCCCTTGATCCGCTCCACTGTGCCCTGTTTTTTGCTGTATACATACTAAATGCCTACCTGTTCTTGTGGTAGCTAACTCATCAAGGCTATTTTGTTTCACTTGACTTCCAAACTCGTTACTGACTATTTTTCCCCTTGTCTTTTAATTAATTCGAATTTGTTAATTGAAGTCCTTAGAATTGATTTGATGAAATCTACAATGTCCCATGATTCCTCATTCATTGTTCTGCTTTACAAAAGGGGAGACAATTCTGTGTATACTCAATTTGGGACTCTGCTTCATACATTTTTATTCAGATAAATACTATACTTCAATTTTTTCCCCTTGTCCAAACTAATCAAACTAAAATGTTTGATGAATGAAGATGAAACAGAAGCTAAAAATGAAAGTCAACAACAGAGTTTTTGTTTTGTTTTGTTTTGTTTTTTTGATGCAGAAAGAAAATGAAACAAAATCTTATTCCGCACCCCCCCCCACCAAAAAAAAGCACACATCTGTTATTCTCAATCTCTGTTGGTGAACTCAAAACCAGACAATATTTAATAGTTGATGCAAAATTAACCCTTTGAAGTAACTGTTCATTATAAAAACTACCGAGGAAAGTAAAAGAATATTGCTTTTGAAGGATTAGTATTTAAAGTTTGATTGATTGGAAGCAGTCTTACATCTTTGGAACATATGGGTAAAACGTGAAACCAATTAATTCCTTCCTTTGTTTCGTTACTGTATTCTTTGTATCCTGTTTATAGACTGAGGTAATAAAGTACCATAACTGAATGGATTTTGATGTAGTTTAGCTTGAATCAAAATGCAAAAATTAAAAATGGTCGGAAAAGTACTTTACTAATTAGTGTTTATGGCAAATTTACCTCAACATTTACTAACTTTAGTACGTGCATTGCAAAGCTCAAAGAGGGTGGGGAATCGGCCAAGGAAGATTGTGTTACAACTGTTGTCAAAGCAGCGAAAGCCTGCCAACCTGAGTCTCTTGAAAATCAGCATTTGAAAACCTGGCTTTCATTTTGGTTTGAACACTAGAATGACTAGTAAATATGTAACAAGTCCAGAAAAACATTGAAAAATCTTCAAAGCACTTGAAGATTGCAACACTGTACATCATCATCATTAATCTTATAGTAAGTGTTGTTGGATATAGACCTCCTCCAAGATTTGCCAGATCTTTAAACCATGGATATCATGCATATCAGCCACAATCTTGCATACGAGATCTGGGGATCCATGCTGTAAGTCACAATATCCAGCAGTTATCCAACATTCTTGTCATTTGTCCTGCAGTGTGAGTTTTCTAATGGTTTATATATCTTCTACTCCTGCCTTTTCTCTCTTACTATTGTGCTGTCTTGGGATCTCTCCATGTGATTGTATGATTCTCAGTTTCAGAGCCAATCTCTTGGATAGATTCTATGTTTCAGCTCTGTAGATGACCAGCGGGATGATGTATTGGTTGTATACTTTTCTTTTTAGGATTAATGGGATTTTCATGTTCGTGAAGTTTGAACTTGCCCTACAAAAAGCTTGCCAACCTAGAGTGATTCTCCACTTGATTTCTTCTCCTTTCCGAGGATTTCATGGATATTTGTTGTCCTTGGTAAAAACTGATTTATAGTAAAGTATATAAAAAGGGGAAAGAGAACACAATTCTCAAAATGTGTACAAATATTGAGTTACCTCCCTTGAAATTTGAATGTAATCAACAGTTCACTTATAACCTTTTTTTTTTAATGCAGAATGATAGTAATATCTCTCAATCATAGACAAATTTCTGGATCTACCACCAAATTTCAACATCCCATAGCCCACTCTTCAAGAAATTTTCTTTGGAATTCATTGGGAACTTTCAGAGATATTCTATTGACAAACATGAGTGAATGTGTGGATAGATGGGGAACATTTTTTCACTTCTGTCGACAATAGCTCTTACCCTTCTACAAAATTTCATTGAAATTCATGGAGAACTTCTGCAGAAAGCAGAAGGGGAGTAGGAGATAGATAGGAAGAAGGACATGAGCGCATACGTATACCTCTCCAACTTTGTTGGCAGAGGTAACAAGAGTAGAATGATTTTATGCCAAATGTATTTGTTTCTTGCAAAGAGATTCATCATTGTTTTTTTTTACCTTTGCAAGTTGGCGTGCCTGACAATGTCACTTAACAAAGTCTCACTACTGTGCACTTGTTGTCTTCATTTAAAATAACATTCGTCTTTTTTTTTTTTCTCTTTTACTTACAACATACATCTTTCTTTTTACTTGCTTACTTTTGTTTATATTGACATACTCCAATTTTTTATTTTTTCACTCATGCTGTCAAAATTTTAGACTATCACATACTTTTTTTAGGTAACTTTCATTTCTCTGATTTCTTTCTTTCTTTCTTTCTTTCTTTCTTTCTTTCCGGCTTCGAAAATGTCTACTTGTACTTTTAAAATGATTACGTCTTTTCATCTTTTGATGTATTTTTTTTTTTCCTGGGCTGAAGGTGCCCGCTGGTGTTTCTGACTCTCTCTACATTTCAGTGACAACAATAACAACAATTAAGTGCACCTGCCAATTAGTTAAATGGTAGGAAGAAAAGTGGAAAAAAGGTGTGCGTGAGAGATGGGGGGGGCGAGATTAGATTTAAATTAGATAGGTATGAATGGTCATAGAGAGGAAGAGATGGACACAGTGTGATAGTGAGAGATATGAATACGATGTGATAGAGTATGAGAGAGATAGAAATACTCTCAGACGTAGAAAATAATGACATGTTGAGAGAGAGAATAAAACCGATTTTTTTGAATCAACATAATGGGA
>OY735205.1:60438202-60490702 GCA_963457665.1 Thysanoteuthis rhombus
ACATATTTCAAATGTTTCCAAAGGCAAGAATTTCGGTTCTCATGTCTCCAAGAATAATCCCAAAGAATCATTTGTCAAAAGCTTTGATTTGTTGATGTGCTTCGAACATCACGATTTCTCTGAAGTGCCACAGGTTTATGGAGTGGGTTTTGTGGCTTTTCAATTCTGACAGTTATCTCTGGAGCCTCGTGTATCATCTGAACATTCTCAGAGATTGGGGATGGACTTTGTTATGATTGAAAGAAGATGGTAAAGAAAGAAAAGGATGAAGATGTGGAACAGTAAATGGGTGAGGAAGAGGATGTGAGATCGCTTTGAGCAAAGAGGAAAAAGAAGAAAGAAAGGACAAATAATAAGAAGTAAACAAGCCTGAAAGTCAGACCATAGATGAACTAGTTCTATCACATGGACTCCTTTGAAAGCTCCTTCCCTTCAAAAGCACCATTTAACAACCACTTCCTTTAAGAGCTCTCTCCTTTAAAATTTCTTTTCGGTATGTCAGTCAGCGACTTATAGGAGCTAAACGCACCAAAAACAAAAGAAATTGATCTAGCTCCTGAAGAGATAAAGTGACAAATTTTTGCACTAGAAATGTTTTTGCACATCTGAAAAGATGAAATAAAAAAATCAGAGGCTAAGAAAGAGGTGATGGGAAGGAAACACTAAGGGACGGGGAAAGAGGGATTGGAAAGAGGAAGATGATGAACAAAAGAGAAAACAAAGAAAGAGAATGAAGGAAGAAGAGAAGAGGAAAAAATAAGAAAGGAAGGAGCAAAACGAAGGAGTAAAAGGTGGAGAGAAAGACAGAAGGCAGAAAATTGAAATGAAAGAAAGAGCAATGAGAAAAAAAGATGTTTAGAAGGATAAGAATGTGAAACATACCAGAAAAGAAAAAGGAAATGAAGGAGTATAAAGGTGTGAAGAGAGAGATGAAGAAGAGATTAGAGAAGAAATTAAGGAGATTCATTCATTCATTTCTGTTTCTCATAGCCAGGCCAGTCAGAGAGAACAGGGAGGGTGGTGTACGGGAAGGGGGAACCTTTGTTTTGCATTAGTGAGTGTAGTGAAGAGATTGGACTCATCTTTAGGAGGATTAATGGAATCGCCACTGGAAGCACTCGTGATGATCCCCCAGCGACTTACAGCATCATGTATTCCCAGACCCTCACTTATCTAGGTACTGACCAGGCTTGACATGGCTTAACCTCGGTGATCGTATGAGAATCAGTGTGTCCAACGCGATTTAGCAGTAAGAGAGAGGTGAATACAAATGAGCTGAATAGGTAGATAAATGGAAAGTGGAGAACAGACCTAGTTAGTCTCTCAATAGAAACTGTAAAATAACCAACATCATTATGGCAGCATGCCGTGTTGGGGTTAATCAATTAAGAACTGGAAAAAGAGGTTATCAATGTATAACTAACCCTTCTCAACATTTGTTGGGCAGTGATCACTGAAGAAATATCTGAATTTTCAATAAACAAGAATGAATGCTGCCAGACATAGATTAAGGAACTAATCTAGCATAAACTTGCATCGCAAATCGACACTCACCACTAAAAACCTACTTAGGTGATGGGGTTGGGATTAAAAAACAAAAGAACTTTCTTTTTCTGGACATAATATAGAGTAGGAGACGTGGCCTATGCATATCACACGTACATATATATCTTGCCAGCCAAACATACAAAGAAAGGTGTTGACAGTTTTTGTTGATGGTTTTTAAAAAAGAAAGGGTCAAATCCAAAAGGGATGGAGAGAGAGAGATGAAGACAAGGTGAAAGAGGGATCTGAATACAAACAAACAGAAGATAGGAAAGAAGAGAAGAAAGAAATATGCAGGAATTTATGCAAGTTTTGTGGCCTGATTGTTAATGTTTAAGCAAAGGAACATTTATCACTGGTCGCTGGAAAGAAACCAGTCTTGTAGGAGCCTTTGCAGAGTTTGTTATAGCACATCACTTGTTGGCCCTTGTTTTTTGTTTCTCATGTATAACATAAGAATCGTTTAAGTGCATTAGTTTGCTGTATTCATGCACACTTCTGGAATGTTCTTTCATCACTTGTGTTGTTGTTCTTCATTTTTTTTTCTTCGTTTCTCTTATTCCTTCAGATTTTGTTCTTCTCTTCTCTCCTTTGTTTGAAAATAACAATAATTCAAAGAGATAGGCCTAAACAGGAGTGGGGAGGAAGAAAAGAGGCAGAGAAAGTCAAAGTTGGTCATCACCAGACCCACTAGCTCACAGTTTGGGGGGGGGGGTTCAGGTGGGCCAATTGACATGGGCCTACACCAGAGGTTTAGTAAAAGGGAAGGATTTTCGAATGCAATGAAGTGATGACCATTTTAAATAAAATTGCTTACCATTATTTTTTTTTATAAATTGTTTCAGTTCTTTTATTCTTCTGTAATACTTGTACTTACATCTTGTATGTCTATATACACATACATAAATCAAATACATCTAGAAATGATTACAATGTATAATGAGGGGTTTGAAATGGAGCCTACATTTCCAATCTGGCCTAGGCCTATTACCATCTCTGCCCAGCCTTGCACACTCACTGACAGACAGACACAGAAGGTTCATATTTGGAAGAGAAGACGTGTATTTGTATGCAGTCACCTTTTTCATTCCTTCTCACTTTGTTCTTCTTGTCTTTCCTCGTTTTTTTCTTTCATTGCTCCCCCCTCCCCATGTTTATCCCAATGTAGTTCTGAGAGTTGGTCATCAACAGTCCCCCCTCACACACACACACACCTTCACACACACACACCTTCTCACAAACACAAGGGAGGAGGGGTGCATGTTTCAACAAGAAGATGCCTATTTGCACGCAGTCACCTTTCTTCTTTTGTGAATCTTTTTCCAGGCTCCTCGATTCTAAATTCACACAAATACACATGGCAATTCCGTTGTCAAGTAACCAACTGAAAAGTACATGCTACAAACATAGGGAGATTTCTTTCTCTCTCTTTTTTTTGTTTTTAATAAGATACAAGCTACATGCTTGCCTGTAAACATAAATTGCTACCCCATTGGGCTAACAATCTATTTTTCCTGTCATTGTTTCCTTTGCTTTGTTCAAATCTTCTATGATCTCTCATAATATATTTAGATACAGTACTGCTTATAAAAAAACAGAAGTTTTGCTTGTATGGCCTGGTCTTATGAATGAAAAACAATCCTTTGATCTTTATGCCAGAAATAACAGATTTCATCGCTATCAGCACAGCAAGGCATTCATTTAGGTATATTTTGTAGTTTTGTATCCTACATCCCAGGAAAAATGTCAAAAAATCAAATTAAATCATCAAATGAATTTAACCGAGTAATGTTTTTTTATCCTACATAAGTTCTGATCAGAATCAATCAAGGAGATTAAAAAGGCTAATTTACATTGTTATTTGGATGAGTTAGTACACTTGTTAGTTAAATAGCCTTAAACTAAATGGATACATACATGGAAACAATGCAATCATAAGCAAAGATACAGTTTGTGTTTGTTCAGATACTTATGAATTTTACTGTATGTATGTGTTATATAGATGTAAAATAATTATTTCGTTTTTATATTTGTATAAATAGTTATATTGCTTTTATATGCATTTTATACTGATCTGAAATAGTTTTTTGGTTTGTGTATATGCTATATTGATATAAATTAGTTAGTTACCTGGTTTATATCTATAAACTATGTTTACATACATGGTTTTGATTTTGGCTTTTCTCATTGCGGCTCATTGATTTTATCCATCCCCCACCACTATATATAGATATAGATATATAGTATGTATGCATATTAGTAAATGTATGTCTATATTTGCACATGACAGACTTCTCATAATAGTTCCTTCTTCTGTACATGCTCATATTATTTGAAACCAGCACACAATGGAAACTAATCTGAGCACAAAACTTAAGTTACCTAAAATAATGTCGTGATCAATAATTATAACTATTTATACTAATCAATAATTATGTTTATCAATTTTGATATACCATTACATAGAAATAAGAAATATACTGTGATGTTTCATTTAACAGAACAACGAACTGAAGAACTATATATGGTACCTCATAGTATAAAATCATACTTTTATTATACTAAAACATGCATATAGTTCTAAAAGCTATGAGAGATAAGGTACTCCAAAATTATTCAAAAACAATTTCAATTCACATTTGTATGAGTATTCAGTGTGCACATACTTTTTGTCAAAGGAAAGAGATTGCACAACATGAGATTTTTGTGCACATATACCTTTTCACTTTGTGCTTGAAAGTTAGAATCTCAAAGTCAATAAAGGATAATGGTGCAGTACAATTGTTTTATGTAACCCAATATATGTTCCTATGTAAAAAGACTGTATCATTATTTATTGGTACTTGCTCCATCGTGTCTCCCTGGGGTCAGGTTATACATCTCCATCAACGCTCAAGTGCACCATCCGACATCTGGATCATACAGTGGGTTGTACTTGCTTGCACGACAAACAAATAGTGAGTACAGCACCTTCTCCACGGTCGGAATGCCGGTTGCGTAATACTGCTGCCATTGAGATATTCTGAATATACCTTTTTACTACTCTCAACCACCATGGTAAAATGTTTACCCCACCCTTGCATGGAAATATATACTTTTGCCTCCCCCACAAAAAAAAAAAGGGGGGTGGGTTACATTACCTATCATGTCTTCCATTCTCATCGTAAGCATATTATGTCTATCTTACTAGCATTCAAAAACTTTCAGCATCAGGCCGTGTCTAGTTAATTCATTCAGCTGAAAAATACATCCCATCCGTCAGAGCTGAACCCCAAACATGTTGGTTAACATGTAATGGAAATGAGAGATAGATTACCAATTTCTGACACCTGGCAGTGGGGTGGGGGGTTTGAAAGTACAAAAGACGCCAGTTGGAAAAGCTGAAAAGTATTTGGACCTCATCCAAACCTCTTTTCAAACTCAGTAAGGACAGAATGAAAATGCCGATATCAGTTTCAAAACATGCAAACCCAAGTTCTTCAACTCTTACCACAGTTCTGTAAGTGAAGACTGTAATGAGGTAGATCCTCTCTCCAAAGAAAAATAATGGTAGGAATAACATTGCGGGAATGGTACCACTCCTCCTGATTCTTTTCAAACCTTCCCGCCTCCGACTAAATCAGCCGAACAGTTAGAATGGTACATTAGCAATTCTCTTTACTGACAGAAATAGTGGGATCAGTGAGGAAACCCCCCCCTGGCCACACGGCTTGTGCGTAGCAATACCACAACTGACACAGATGTGTAAATTGTGCAGAAGAGCTAGAGTCTTATGTTGCACTGAGTGTAAATTATGATAATGTTTGCTTTGTTAGTTTACAAAGTAAGAATGTAAACATTTTTTTGAACTGTTGGATTATTATGGTTATCATGAAGACAAATTTAATCAAGAAACTGAGAGAAGGGACCAGATTCCTCAGAAAATTCCATTTAAAACATTATTATTCAATACAGTGATTATCTCTTAATACCTCAGTAGCAAAGGTGTATGGGAACTCTTTCTATGTGGAGGGCAAAATTTTCCCATGGTTTGGTTTTGCCCAAATTGAACTAATTAGTCCAAAATTCAACACATTTTGCCCAAATTGACTTGGCACAATAGCATGACATGTAGGGTGATTATTGAAAACTCAAAGCTCTATCCTGAATAATGGAAAAAATATTCATACTAATACTATGTACTGGTAAGCCGGTGGGTATATTCCATACATTGAGGCTCACAGTTTGAGCATTTTGTATTGCATACATAGTGCAGAACAGGTTCAGGCATATTTTGCTGTTTGTCAATTTGTTGTGTTGTTGGATCTTTCATTTTAAGTGAATCGACTGCATCTAACATGCAATCTAACCAAAAGATTGACCTGAGAACCATGTAATGTGCGTAGGAGAGAATCAGGCTCAACATCTCATAGAGAGATCACAAGACACCAGATTATATTAGAGAAAAAACAGGGGGCACAGATATCATAAAAAACAATTAGAAAACTCAAATGGTTATTGGCTGGCCATGTTACAAGATTTTCAGACAACTGCCAGTCATTATGACCAACAAAAAGCATTCCCTGAAATCGAATGAGAAAATGTGGCTGGCAAAAAATAAGATGGAGCAATGAACTAAACAAGTTCAGAGAGTATTGACTATACAACACCCACAATCAAGCAGTCTGGTGAATCTTGGAGAAAATCTTTATCCAGAAAAGGATGCTAAAAGGCTGCTGCTGACGATAATGATGCTTTTGATAGGCTAGGGTTCTGTAAAATACTCCAAGTCAATAAGTATCCTTATTTTTCACAGTTATGGAATCTCCTGTTGAATTCCCTACCAAATGAACTAACAAATATTAAATACTGAAAAGCAAACCTGGATCATTTGACCAAAAGCTATTTGAAGTTCCTTAAATAAAGCTTACTTGTTAGTACATGACCACATATTGGAGTCCATGTGCTATATAGTTTATAATAATCAGAATGTTCATATGGAAATTTTTTGCATTTCTCAGAGGTATCACAAGTCCATAACAATGACTAGTATTAATGTTTGTATGCAGGTATCATCTTTCTCATAGAGGGTGTCACAGGGTATGGTACACATTGGTAATTGTCAGTGAGACCCACCACTGGCCTACCAGGCCTGTTAAAGATTTGTTCTGCTTACGCCACTGGTCACCCATCTAGGTATTGACCAATCTCCACATTGCTTAACTCCAGAAATCTTATGAGAACCTGATGTGATTTGCCTTTCAGCCTCTGGTAGAGGTTCCTCAATTTGTCACTGTGCTCAATGGAGAGATATTGAGAACTATTCTTGAAGTCTTTTGTATGTCTCGGCAATAAATTGAACCATAGGCTGCCGGGACCAGGGGCAAGCAATCTACTAGTGAGCCACAGTGATTGGTTTGCATTAACATGAAAAAAATGTAAAAAGCTTAATTGATTCGTAAAAGCAATTTTATTGAATTATCCCAAAACCTATATTAGCCAGTGATAGAAAAAACATTTCAGTCTGGCTCAGCTGACCTGTTTATGTTGGCAGACATCACATCTGTCCAAATTGACAAATCTTAAAAGACTCACTTGTCAGATTCTTTTAATCTAAATTGTAACCCACTTCTCCATTCGCCTTTCTGTCGAGAGTACTTTTAAGTCACAACCTAATCTCATAAAGAAAGTCTCAATCATCCTCTTTAGTGGCTGAAATTTTGTTAACCGTATTATAATAGCAATCTTGATCAAGATTCAGATTAGTTTACTTTGCTCTCCTCCTAAAAAAGATATTTTCTTTTAATCTTATGTTCTTCCAGTCCATTATAGGGAAACTAGTTACCAGCTTTGAAGTTTGAAAACTTCATTTAGGAGCATTACAAAATGCAAACTCGATCAAATGTGGAATCCGTAACCCAAAACTGATTCAAGTCAAAAGTGTAAATTTTCAGGTTACACCATAATCAGAATATAATTTGATTAATAAGTTTTTCAAATTTTGAGATACTATTACTTTGAGATATTCTTTTACGTTGTTGAAGAGGCATGAATCGTAAATTTCATTCTTATTCTGAGTAAATCAAAATTTGATCACTGTGTAATCTTGAAATTTGGGCTTTTGATTTGAGTCAATTTTGAGATGTGAATTCTACATTTAATCCGCCAAATTTTACTTAGCAACATTATATCGGCAAATGATATTCCAGTCCTGCAGTGAACAACTGTCCTGTTTGAATTGTCCAATCAGAGATAAAATATCAGTCTCTAGGCAAGGAAATCAACGGTTGAGTTGGTTGCATGAAAATGCCTGTCCTCATGCTACAAATGTGATCCAACAAATAATCATGGAGCTGATATGGGAAGTTCTTCTACGTAGGGAGAATTCTTGTCTTACTCCACACAATACTTTTTGCGTGGTCATTGGTTCCAACAAGTTGAAGATATAAAAAAAATCATCGAATCAAAACCAGAATCATTGTTTCATGCTGGTCTCACAGTTTATTTGGAAGATGGCATATGGTTATAGCAAGTCAGTGAAAGTACTTTATTGACTGAATAATGATGCTATGAATTTATATGGATAAAAGATTTTTCAAGTCCTGGTTAATTTTGCATCAAAGAAAACGGGTGTCGGAGACATCATAGAATCCATTAGAAAACTCAAATGGCAATGGGCTGGTCATATTGCGAGAATAAAAGACAACCAACGGACATCACAACTCACATAATGGATCCCCAGAGATCACATGCGAAACCAAAGCCGACAAACTATAAGATGGAGATGAACTAAACAAATTCAGAAAATACTGGCTCTACGACGCCCATGATAGAGAAATGTGGCAGATTCTGGGGAAGGTCTATGTCCAACAACGAACGTTAAAAGACTGATGATAAAAGAGAAAAAGGGAGTGGGGTTGATAGCTATTCAGAAATTCATGTCAATGAAATTGGGTAATTCAATTAATTTCCATTATTAAACTTTCAAAATCAATTTTTCCCAAGATCTTAGAGTTGAAAAATGAAAATCTTATGCAACTAACAACTTTTTCCTGACTATGCATGCTTTTAAGTATATTTCCAAGTATCATTCTCCTTCGAAGATTGTCTGTCTCAAAAAGTACATTCCAAAATAAATACAAGTCTTTTGATTTCCCTATATAAACACATAAATATTTACTTGGATTATTTCTGAAAAGGAAAAGTAAAAAAAAAATATTAAGGTTTTGTGAAAGTAATTACATATTTTCATGGTCGGAAAGTAATTACGTATTCCACTGCTATGATTTATAAGCCATCTAACTAAGGCAAGACCAAGGTCAAACGCTATAAAACAACTTCTGGGTTTAGTTCATCCTATTTTTCTATCTGACGGTGTATCGTTTATAGTTTATAGTTAAGTTAAACCCCAAGGAGGATAGAGAATTTAAAAAGCAACTTATTCCCCATTAGTTATTGAATGAATTTGGAAAGGATAGTACTGTCATTGATAATGATGGTTCGTTTTCATCTACTTTTTGGAAATAGATAATAACTTTCCAAACATAAAAATCCATATTTGCTTTCCAAACACCATATTATACTAGCATGAGTTGAAAGTTCAATATTCTAACTGTTTGAAACTGAAAAATTACATTTATATTTGGAATAAGAACTTTTAAACCCTGACCCTGAGAAGTATCTGGTCCACTTGGCATTTGCAAGAACAAATTCATCTCCCAACCAATGCCATTCACTTATTGAAATTCATTGAGAACTTCTGAATATATTGAGTGAACTGAGATTGGCATATAAATAAATGTATGAAAATATGGAAAAATATCCCTCAATTGGAAAATAGAGATATCATCTGGACAAACAAATATGTATACCTCCCTGACTTTGTTGGCAGCAGTAAAAGATGAAGTACCAAGAAGAAAAATAAGATAACCTCAGAATCAGGAATTGTTGTCTGGTCTATTCATGTGGCAAAGTAAATTCTACAATTTGGAAAGAGATTAGAAGAGATCCAGATTTCTCTATTCCTTCAGGGAGATGAGACAACGGTAATTGACAAAGGAAATTCACAGCAGGAAGTGCTGGCAGCTTTTGCACCCAGCCACGTTTAAGTTACAAAAATTAACACTGAATAGATGCCCTTTGGGCAATCCTTCACAATTAGCTGATGGTAGAAAGTTATTGTCAAAATTTTACTTGTATTTTGTAATTGAGGTATGTGATAGCGATCAACCCAGTTGGTTAACTCTTGCAATTGCACATTTATGTATACTAGTTGGCCTTGTAGTGTCCTTCTTTGAAACCTTCTCCTGGGTCCATTGAGGATGCTTGCCAAATTTGGTTTGTCATATCAGACTTTTAGTTTCATGTAGAAAAAGTTGGAAATCAGATCATCACGATCAGAATGGGAGCGAACGCAGACCCCATATCTTACCGATTTGGGTCCTGTTGGGTAAAGTCTAAAATTCAAAGAGTTGTAAAATGATAGGTTTGTATGCATGGATCATTAAAAATGGAAAAATATTTTTTTAATTGCTGGAAGCAGAAGTTGTATTTGAAATGGTTGAGTTTACAGTTACAGTATTTTTTTACTTGATTTTTGCTAATCTAAAATTGGATAAAATTAACTTTTCCAATGTATTTTTTTCATTGCAAGTAATATTCACTCACTAGTTAAACAACATAGGAAGAATAAGATCAGAGGAAGTTAAAAAAAAAAGGTTAGAATATTACGTTTCTGATGTATCAAGTGGGAAATCACACATCCGTCTGTTTTAGCTACCTGTAATTTTTACAGTTGGTTTTATCGTGTGATTACAGCTAAAACCAATTTTTATTAATTTTGATCGATGATTTTTTTGTTTTTGTAATTTTGAGGTATTTTTGAGAGAGCATAATTGGAACTTTGGTAAAGGATACAGATTTGACATATTTAAAGAATACTTTTTTGGAGGGAGTTTTTTGAAAAAGCAAGAAACAAATTTGGAGTTGGGAGCACATTTAAAATAAAATAGAGTAAACATCAAAACTTTGAATTTTTTTAAAAAGAACTGAGAATTTTTTCTTTTCAAAAGTACTTTTAGAAGTCAATACATTCCCCCATAAAATGGCATTTGTTTCATGAAAATTGGTTCATAAATAAGAGAGGACAGCTCAACTGAATATAAAATTGTTTTGGAAAAATTGAGTTTAAAGTTTTTACAAACCAAAAAATCTCATATATTATACTAAACTAATCTATTCAACATTACACAAAAAATTGAGTTTAAAGTTTTTATAACCAAAAAATCTCCTATATCATATTACATTTATTTATTCAACATTAGACAAAAAATTGAGTTTAAAGTTTTTATAACCAGAAAATCTCATATATTATATTATATTATATTTATTCATTCAACATTATACAAAAAAATGACATTATTCATATTTTATATACAATATTTACATTATTCATCTATACAATATATACATGATGTAAACAAATCTTTCTATAAAAAACTGGTGTTTTTTTCAGTATGTCATACCCTACATAAATGGCAAAGACATCAGATATCTTCCTCAAATGCCTGATCATTCAAAAGAAAATCTCTACATAAAAATGTCAAAATTTGAACAAATTAAGTGTGAGTTGAACTAGTATTCAAGTCAGTAAGAACTCCAATATCACCCAAGATCTTTAGGCAATGTACATATCACTCTGATATTGTAGTATCAACGCCTGAAACATTAAATCTATACTATAAAATCAGGGCTGGAATGAGCCAATGCAATACCAGCCACATATATTATATACGGGGCCCCAAATAAAAATTTCTCATAAATACCAAAACTTATACATCTTTTTAATTGCAAAGTAATTATTGTTTTCCATTTGTAATAAGCCAGGTAATACAACAAATATATCTGACATTTCTGTATTAGTTTTTGTTTTGATCTTTGTACTGTGGCAATCACTTCAGTTTCCAATACCTCTGTATTTAGTGTCTTATATGTATCGAATACTCCAATTAATTTCTTCATCAAACTTATTACTCTAATCATAGGTGGTAATTGGCTAAAATCACTGATGAGGAACACCAAGTTGTTCATAAAAGTCAAGGGATATAGTTCTATAGAAATAGAACAAGTGATTACGGCTAAACTCACTCAGGATACACCAGTTCACACGTACATTGAGAAATAGATCATCAGATATACATAGATATATATGATCATTATCATTGATGTTCAGGCTAAATTGTGTTGAATACACCAGTTTTCATACAATCACCAAAGTTAAGCAACATTGAGCCTGGTCAGTAACAAGATGGTTGACTGTCTTTGAATAGTAAATACCGAAATCAGCATCCCAGTAGCCATGCTAACCTCTAAACACATCAAGCTCTCCTTCCATTTAGAATCCTTCAGCAAGATTGGGGGTGGAGATCAAACTTTGGCACAATGCTTTCTCCATACTAAATGCCCAGGCATAACAGCTAAAGACCTGTAGCTGCTAAGACCATCTGCCAAGAAGAAAAGAACTATATTACTATTCTGATAGAACAAATACAGAATCACTGAATTGGAATCGATAGCTTGTAAGCATTTAGTGCAGGGCCCTTGAAACTGCTACTTTTGCTACAGAGTTATTTCAGCATTGTATACAATCTATTTTCAAACATAAAATTCCTATGCTTATAAATATATGCACATACACACACATTCTTCTAATGATTATCCTTTTATGAGGCAAATTTGTCTCGGATGATTCTACGTTTATAAAAATAAATCTTTCCAATTAGTAGGTAAATGAGACTGTTTTTCTTGTGCACTTATGAAAATATTTATGAAATAAATAGGCATCTATAAATACTGTAGATTTTTTAAAATAATTAATGGGACCAAGTAAATCAGTGCAAAAGTGTGTTATGTGAGGAAAAAGAAGACATGATCATTTTTAGGTTGTTTACGGCTAAATTGCAGGTTTCAAGAGATCAGTATCTTGAGTTCAATTAGTAATACAGAAACTAGTTAATGGTAATTCATGGATGAAGAGGAGAATGGTTGATTTTAACCCTCGAATTCATATAAGAGAATTCAATCGTCAGTTTGAGGGGGAATAACGACTGATCAAATTTTACTTTCCTTCCACCTTTAGGTAATTAGAGACTGTCAACCAAAGCTGTCAAGATAGGTTTCTTCAGTTTTCAAGTTGATCTGGCTGGCTGGCATGGCATGGCATGTATTCATGTATGTCCGTATGTGTGAATCACATGTACAGGTCGCACCTATTGAGCTAGAGGACTGAAGATTTAGATATTTACTCATCATGTCTAGATAGAACGTGGTTCTAAAATACCCCTCCCAATATGTTTTTAGTGGCTGGTCAATTTGCAATGTAAGTTTATGCTTAGTTTATCATTAGTTGGGCCCAACAGCATTCATGTTTGATTTTTTTTTCTAATTCAGATTTTTTAATGATCACTATCCAACAAAATGCGAGATAAGCAACTTATTCTTTGATCATACCTTTTTTCCAATCATTCAATTGATAACCCCAACCCACACACACAGAGCAAAAAGATGTTGGTCGTGTGATGTTTTTCATTGAGTGATTCACTAGACCTTTTTTGAAAAATTTTATCCATAAAAGAGTTTCTCTCTTGGAAATGGTACTAAACGGTTTATGATATCAAAAGTTTGAATATAGTAAGATGATAACTAGTGTGGAAATCAAGTGAAATATATATACATATTTGGTATGTAACATAAAGAACCATAGAACTAGAAATACCAATTCAGGAGTGCGTCCAGGATATTGAGCAAGTGGGGGGGGGGGGGGCATTTTTCTTACTCTGTTCTGTTTAATTATACAATGAGTGTAATAAATGCCTGTTTTTAAGTTGATTTTATGATCACTTCAGATCATTTTACCTAAATGTTTAAAATTTTGACTGCACCCTTCCCGAGGTATTTGTCCCAGGATTTCTGCAATTTTCAATTTCCAGGAAAAATGTTCTGCCATTACTTATCTATATCCTTCTCCTAGACTGGTTGCCTTCCCAAGTTTAGAGAGCCAGATCTATCCAGCTGTTTTATTTCCATACCTGTTTCTTCCTTTTCTTTAAAACCACGCCTGATGTTTGCTTTGCTAATGGCACTTCCGAGAGAACTCGAAAAGTTACAAAGATTCAATTACAAATAAAACCATTTTCTCAAATGTGCAACTTGATCCCCTTATCTAAAAGATAGTACCACATGAATTGAGTCTTAATCATTTAATTTAGGATGGAAAAAATTTCTTGAAAGGAAAACTTTGCTCTCAGCCTGGCACAGTTCACTTGAATTTCAATCGATTGTGATAAATGTTATTAGCAAAACCAAAGGCAGCTTATTCAGAGCGTCCCAAAAATAACATCCGATTTGCAGCGTTTGGATGTCAGACAATTAATAATCATTAAATGAAGTGGAATAGATATTTCATTGGCCACATACCCGGTCATTTCACAGACTGATGTAATGAGTTAGTAAAACAAGCAATGTATTACGTGATATGTTTGAATAGTCAGTCAAGATATATATGTATATATATAAAGTACAAATCAGGCATTACTTTAAGGACACTGTATTAACCATCAACCAAAACTGTCAGCGTAAGTTTCTTCAGTTTTCTGTATACAGGCAGTACCAATAGAGCTAAATGGCTGAAAATTGAAAGAAAAAGACTTCCTTTGTTTTTTGAAAATTCCTGCCAAAATAGGTTTTCACCAGGGGATACACTTTGCTATGTAAGTTCATGTTAGATTGATCACTAGTTTGTATCCAGCATAATTCATGCTTGTTATATGAAAATTCAGACTTTTTCAGTGATCACTATCTAAAAAGAGGCGAGAGCAGTAACTAATTCATTCATCACCCCTCCCCTTTCAAATTTTATAATTGATCACCCCCAACACGGCATGCTGCCAAAATTTTCTACTGAGTGTCTAACCAGACCTGTCGCACTGTCAATCATGTCTTATATGGACCAAAGTTCTGTTCGTCTGCTGTGGTGTTTTCAAGTTTCTTGCTTGTACATTCGTATAATTTTCTTCCCCTACAGAGAACTAACAGCAGCTGTCATTCTAATAATAAAAAGAACTAAAACCTTTGATGACTATTTTTAAAAGACAAATGGTAACAGTTTCACAGACAAAATCAGGAAATGACTTCTTTTTTGCTACACTGCACAAACTTACACACCAGATCAATGCATGAATGACGTCTTCATGACTCTCTGACATTCAACGTGAGACAGAGAGCAAAGGTTAGATATTAAGTTACCATTGCACCCTCCCGATAATTACCCAAGGAACTGAAACATGGAACCTAAACAAAAGATTGGCTCTCAAAATAAGAACCATGCAACGTGTACAAGAAAAGATCATGCTTAACATCACATGAAGAGATTTCAATTATATAGGGAACAATGATATGAAAACCATCAGAAAACTCAAATAGCAAAGGGCAAGCCATGTCATCAGAATGTCTGAAGACCACTGGATATCAAAACTCACAACGTGGATCCCCAGAGACCATATGTGAAATTGAGCCAAGCAAAAAAAAAGTCATGAGGATATTGGCTCTACAACATCTACAAGAGATTTGAGGAATCTTGGGGAAAATCTACATCCAATGACAGACATAGAGAGTCTGATGATGATGAAGCGAAAAAAACATACTGAATTTTTAAGTTTAATCACACTTTTGAACAACTGTAACAATCAAAGATGGGTAAGGGTTTTAGCCTTTTTTATATTTGCATATGTTTGTTGTTTTATGAGTTTTTTGTTTGTTCCAGCACTCTTGGCCGTACCATTTTATCAACAGATTTGAAAATTGGCATCAGTACTCCCCTTGACTCCTTCTGAAAAAGATTTTTTGATTTCCAGAAATAAAGCTTCTTTAACCTTTTGGGGGCTTTATATTGACAGGTTTATTATTATTCCAGAAAATCTAAATATTTCTGGAAGTTTTTTTTTTACTCTATTTCAGATGTTTTCGAGTAGAAAATGCCAGTGATATCATAAATAAGATTTATTCTATTCATATTTATTCTTCAATTAGATTTTTCACATCACTTCAAATTTGTCACTATGGTTGTTCAGTTATTGACTGTGACAGTGAGTTTTTCCCCTCTTTTACTTCCAACATTTTTTTACTTCTTGTGTCATTTTATGAGTCAGAATTTAGTCCAGACAAAATGTACCTATGGACATTTTATGTATATATATATATGTATGAGAAAATTATGCATTGTATTTTTTTTTTAAAGTGATTTTTGGGTTTCTAAAGTCATTTTTTAAAGATAATTTTAGATAAAAGATCTGTTTATCTAGATAATCTTAGATAAAAGATCTATTTTTAAAGATAATTCTAGATAAAAGATCTATCTTTTGTTGAATAATTCTAGATAAAAGATCTATTTTTTGTTGGATAATTCTAGATAAAAGATTTATTTTTTGTAGGATGATTCTAGATAAAAGATCTATTTTTTAAGATAATTTTAGATGAAAGATCTATTTTTTAAGATAATTTTAGATAGATCTATTTTTTGTTGGATAATCTTACATAAAAGTCAATTTTTTTCAGATGATTTTTATAAGTATTGTAGATAACAACTTCAGTGATTCATCTATGTGAGGTATGGATATTATGTTTCTCTTCATGGGAGATAAGAGTGTTAGTACGATACATTTGCACTTGATAAATGGCAGTGGGTCATGAGGTTATCACATTAAAATGAAATGGGGAGTGATTGGAAAAGTTTGAAAACTCGGACTTACTACATTACCAAAATTTTACTACTGAAGATGAGGGATGATAATTTTTTTCTTTTTTACTTTTCAAATCTGTATCTGTGGAAAATAAAAAGATCATCAGATCGATAAATATATGCACGTTACAGATGTTTTGTATGGATGATAGATTGTTTCAAAAAGTCTATTTAAAATATGGAAGTAAAGAGAAAAAAATGCTCACTCAAAAGAAACAGTCATGTGACTGACTTATTTTGGCAGTATGCCCAGTTCAGGTGATCAATTAAAAACTTTCAGTGAAAGAGTGATCAATGAATAAGTTACTTCACTTGCCTTTAATTTGACAATGATCACTAAAATTTTTCAAAAGAAATAAGCATGAATGCTGCTTGAAGACACACCAATGGATCAATTAAGCATAAACTCACATTGTAAATTGAATCCCCTCCTACTTGGGTGAGGATTTGAAAAAACAAAAAAGTGTTTTTTTTTTAAATGTTTAAATTTTCACTCCTCTACACCATTGGTGTGGCCTGTACACATGCTGAGAGTTTCTAACGGAACTATGTCATCTAATGGGAATCATTCCCCTTTTCAGGATAGAAGTTTTTCAAGATGGAGTTATGGTATTATGCTAAGGTTATAGTGGTCACAAAAAAGAATGGAAACATTTATTTACAATGCAATAATTAATTAGAAACTGTGTCACTTGTATAGGCCAAACTGATAGAGCTAGAGAGCTAGATATTTAGAAAAAATTGTTACTATTATATTGACTGGCTTGGCTCATTTCCAGCAATGCAAACTATATAGACAACTCCATTCTTAGCAACCAGTGTAATACAGGTGATTCCATATTTATGCATGGGGATGCTCTCCAATATTCTCTCTGCTGGTAATATGGGAAATTGACTTAGAGGCAACAACACCAAAGAGGTGTCACTCAATTAACCATTCTTGCTTATTGCACCTGGTATTTCCAAGTGGTCACTCATTCAATACTGACCAGGCTCAACATTGCTCAAGTTCAATGACCATTTGAGGACAAGTGTATTCAACGTGATTTGCCTGTCAGCCTTTCTGGTACTTAGATGAATAACGAATTATGAACATATCAAATACAGGTCTGGTTGGTCACTCAATGAAAACCAGCATCTTTTGGCAAGATGCCATGTTGAGGATGATCAATTAAAAAATAGGAAAAAGGGGTGATTAATGAATAAGTTACTTCTATTGCCTTTTGTTGGGTAGTAATCAATAAAAAATCTGAATTTTCAAAAAACAAGCATGAATGCTGCTGGACATAAACCAATAGATCACTTTAGCATAAATTTACGTCACAAGTAGAACTCCCTACTAAAAGTTTATCTGTGGGGGGGGGAGGATAGAAAAAAAATGTTTTTTCATGACATAATAATGAGTAAATGATTTAATTTTCAGCCCTCTACCTCCATTGGTGTGGCCCATATGGACAACATATACCTGGTCAAGCCAACTTGAAAACCGAAGAAATCTATGTTGACAGTTTTGGTTGACAGTTACTTATGATCTCTTTTCTGCTCCGATTTCTCTGATAGAAACGATTTCTCAAGCAATAACAGCGGAATCACAAATATGAAGAAATGGTAAGCTTAAAATCAAGCATTGTAGGGAAATGTTTACAGCATAAATCATGCCAATCGGCCAAATGGTTGATAAGCAGATGGGAGAGAGCCGTGTGAGAGGGAAGAAATCTTTCCAATTCACTGGTGGTTCCAGAGAACTTCTATTAGCCAGAATAATGTTGATGAATAGGAGCAATCAATCTATTCACAAGTCAGAGATCTCAATTCCTGTAAGAATGGTCTGCAATTACCATGGACTGCTCTCGGAAGAGAGAGAGAGAGAGAGAGAGAAGGGTGGAAGAGAGGAAAATACCAAGAGGAATGATTATTCAGCGATGGTAGTGGATGGTAGGAGGTATGGAATTTGAGCCGGGAAGATAAGCTGCCTGTGTCCTGCTGAAGAGGTCATCTATTGATGGCTCATTTTGAATCTTGGCTCAAATGGTCACAGGGAGACAGGAGAGGTCATTTATTGATAGCTCAATACTTTAAGAACCTTAGCTCAAATGGTCAGAGTTGCAAACAGTAAAAAGATAACAGATACTCATCAAGGAAAGCCAGTTTAAATTGTCTTTCTCATATTCCAAGCCAATAACAAAATGATTATATTTTATATATCAAGTGGCAGGATGGCAATATGCTTTTTTGTGAGTTAGAAATCATCAACTAAATCTGTAGACATTAATATTATTCTAAGTTGGACAGGCTGGCTAGAAATATATCTGTCGTGTGGACACCAATGAAGCCCAGCAGGCTGGAAATTTATACATTTACTATTTATTATGTCTAGAAAAAAAAATTTTTTTTTTTTTTTTAAAATTTCCCTTCGAAATAGGTTTTCTGTGCGGCATTCAATTTGCAATGTAAGTCTATGTTTAACAGCATTCACATCTGTTTTTAGTACAGAATTTATACTTTTTTTGTTATCATTATCCAACAAATGGCAAGAGAAATATCACTGATCACCTATTTTTCCAATCTTTTGAATAATCAACCCCAACATGATTCCCTGTCCAAAAAAAATGGTCACATGACGATTTCTATTGAATGAATAACCAGATCTGTAACATGATTATGTTTTAGATATCAAGTGGGTCTAAATTGGGATGAAAAATATGCTTTCTCTGAATATTAATGTTTTTCTTTTTTTGGAATCTCAACAACCTCTGTCAATCAAGATCGATGATTTCAAGTTTGTTTAGGGAACATCAATGTACTCTACTTTGCGTGATTACTTTTTAAAGATACTGTAATACTATTCTTATAATAAAATGTCAGTTTAGTCACCGAATAGAATCCGTGACATGACCAACATTTTCCTGGCCACATGCTAACTAAGGGGTGATCAATTAAAAATAATTAAATTACTTCACTTGCCTTTTGTTGGGTTGTGATCACTAAAAAAGTCTAAATTTAAAAAAAAACTGCCGGACATGAACTAAGAAACCAATTTAACATAAACTTACATTGTAAATTAACCCCCCCGCTACATTTTTCGAATGATAAAAAGAATCATTTTTTCTAGACATAATAAGGAATAGATTTTTAGAATTACAGCCTTGTAGCTCTATTGTGACACATATCTTGCCAGATTGCCTGCCAGCCAGCCAGACCTATTCAAAAAAGGGAGAAACATATGTTGACAGTTTTGGTTGACAGTTTCTTGTACTGTAATATAATTCTAATAATAAGAGGGGATGAAAAATATCTTTTAAATCCTTTCAGAGTTCATTCTGGATTCTATTTGTTATTGTATAATCCTAAAAAAAATCCTCTTTCAAGCATAAAAGAATTTCAATTTACTTCCTCTGACAAATGAATGACGGACAAAATAGAAACCTATTTCACCTTTGAACCAAAACAAATATCCAAATCTATATTAATGCTATTTGCGGGAAACACAAAGATTCATACCTCACCAAACCATCTCCTGTATTTATAAGTGAGAGGTGTCACACCGTCAGGCTGTCCATCATGCTATAGAAACCACCTAAAAATGGGTGTGGCCGAACCAAATTAAGCATGCTTACTCCATGGAACTAGTTAGAGTTTTTGAAGTTTTTCAAAAGGTATTAGAGAGTAGATTCTATTTGCAATGTAACAATAATGCTTAACTGGTTTGTTCAATATACATATATAAATACACATATTTTCATAAGCTTATCATCAGAAATTCTTTTCCATCATCAGTTCAAAAGACCAAAGACTAGGAATTTTTTGTGGAATATCGATACAGTTATTAAAGCTACGAGAAGAGCCGGCTGTATGAGATTAGAAGATGCGGCAACCAGTTCAGAAAAAGATAGGGAGAAGTAAGATTGAATCAAGGAGGAAGATTAACTATTGTGTAGTTCTGTGGGAAGGGATTTTGTTTGACATTGGTTGCAAAAGAGACAAAGATATGAGAAAGTTAAGGATTCGGTCAAAGAGCCTGGAACGGTCAAAGGTTATGAAGGATGGCAAAAGACTTACAAAGAATGCCAAGAAGAGGAGAGGGAATGAAGATAAAGAGGAAAAAAGGAATTGGAAAATGTCCATCAACTTTCCAAAAGAAATGAAACCTTGAGCCGTCAGTAAGACAAATGTCAAATTCTCAATCAGAAACAAAAACAGGATTAATAAGCAGTAGACGGCACACTTCAAAAATGAAATCTCCTTAGATGTTAAGAACAGAAGATCAGAAATTTAAATACCAATATAAACAGACAAGCATTGCAAAATTGTTTGGACAGACCAATTCTAGTATTATCATCTAAGTTAAGCAAAGTTAGAATTAATCCCCAAACTGAGAACCATGCAATGTACACAGGAAAGAATAGTGCTCAACATGACATGGAGAGATCACAAGACAGCACAGTAAATTGAAGGAAAAACAAGAGTCAGAGATATAGAATTCATTGAGAAACTCAAATGACAATGGGCTGGCCATGTTACATGAATGCCTGGCAATCACTGGATATCACAACGGATAGTATGAATCCCCAGAGATCATATGCAAAACAGAGGCCAGAAAAAAATTAGGTGGTGTGACAAAATAGACAAGTTCGGGAATTTTCATAGAGCTCATGATAGAGAGGTCTGGGGAATCCTGAAGAAGATACTCAGAGGCTAATGATGTTGATAATGATGATGATTCTGGTTAGCACCAAGATGGCTGATAGTCTGGGAATACCAGATGCCGTAAGCAGCTGGGATATTGTAAAGAGCCTTCAGTGGTGATCCCATCTATCTTCATAAAGAGGAAACTGATCTGCATCATGCACAATAATGCAAGCCAAAGTCCTCCCCCCCACCTCCTGCCTGAACCCTCTGACTGGCCTGGCTGCGAGCAACAAGAAATGAATCAATCAATAAAACAAGCCATTTTTCTCTTAATTTTCTTACTAACCTCAACTCTGCAATGGTTTCATTGCCCACAACAAATGTTTCTTGGCATATTTCACTGCGGATTGATGATTAGAAAACTAATTTTGTAGTTAGTTTGATTCTCAATCAGTGCAAAACGAGCTTGGCTTAGTAAAAATAGGCTGCCTCACCACGGAATGATGGTTAGCAAACTAGGGGTTCTTTAATACGAAGCCATAGCTCGGTACCAGACTTGAGCATTTGTCACCGGGCCATAAGAAAATGATATGATATTATACCAATATTCTATTATTTCCTTTGTAAAACAGAAAACAAATTCATTTCCTTGGTCCTCAATACTAAATGATTCACTTAAACCATTGTAGAAATGAAACTGAGTGTTTTAGCCGTTTGAAATCTAATTTTGCTTCAACTCTTAAAATCATTATAGGAAATTCAAACAGTGATTCAAGGGAATTAACTTCTGATTAAACTCACTTCCCTTGCACTTTCAGCTTTAAAAATTTTTTCCCTTAATTCAATTCACAAAAGAGTATCATTTATTTACCATATTCATTGAAAGTTCACATCGGTTACATACAACTTATGAATCTAAGAGTTGAGATTTGTGGCCAGCCTAGGCGCCACTCCTCAGGAGAAGAGGAATTTGCCATGGTGACAGCTGCAAGAAGAAAAAGTAGCAACTAAGTCGACACAGAAGAACATAGTAATGTTTCACTAAGCTGTGAGTTTATTCTCTTAGAAGAAACTGTCAGAATTGTTTTCTTCAGCTTCTTAGCTGATTTGGCTGGCTGGCTATGTATATACATATCACGCATATAGGCTGCAACAATGGAGCAAGAGGACTGAAAATGTAACATTTACTCTTTATTCTGTCAAGAGAAAATGTTTTTCTATTCTTTTAAAAATTCCTCCCAAAATATATATTTTTAATGTTAGGTTCAATTAGTAAATTTTAGTGATCACTGCCTAGCAAAAAGCAACGGAATTAACTTATTCTTTGATCACCCCTTTTACAAATTTTTTAATTGATCACCCCCAACATTCAGTCAAAAGATATTGGTCACAGAACGCTCTCTATTTAATGACAAACCAAACCTATTTTATCAAATTTTCTTTGATCTGCATAGGATGTCAAGTAACTAAATTGATATTATTTTTGTTTTCAAATAGTCCATCGTATTCTATACTGAATTAAACAGCAAACTTCAAGATTACCAATATTTTTACCCAATCAAATTGGATTTACACATCTTTTTGAGATATTGATAACATGAATACAGTACATCTCCCTGAAATTTACTCTTAAGAAGCATTTTCTTATGAATGCAAGTACAAACTAATTGTTAAAAGCAAATGCAAGCACACTCACACACACACATTTGTTGTCACATACCGAAATAATTATCTTGCAAATACCCATTCACATGATAAGCAGTTTTGAAAAATGATACTCTGACCTTTGTTATTAGTTCACAAAGACCTTTCCAAATAACTCACCTAAAATGAAATGAATTTTCTGTGGCATCATTATGTCATTTGAATGTTGTTCCAAATTAAAAAAATTCTCGGCACAAATTAGCACTCAATCAACCAAATGATAATCTGCATGTTTAACAAAGATTCTTCTGCAGTTTTGTTTCAAGTCAGATGTGCCAACGATTGTGTGAATAATAGCTTGGAATGCTAAAAGCCTGGTAAGCACGAACCATGTGTTCTAACAAGAGAAATTCTGTGAAGTTGCAGATTTTTGTATTAGATTCTTCATTCTTTTAACAAGAGATTACATAAAAGACATACTTTTAATCCTAGGATGCAGTGCTAACTTTCTAGGTGTCGCAGCTGACATAACACTTGCCATTCTCTATATCCCCCTTTCTATACATACATGTGTCATGAACGTGGCAAGGAAGTTGCTCATTGCATAAAATAAGCTGGTATACAAATTGGATTTTATACATATATATATATATATATATATATATATATATATATGAGAATCAAAAAGATATTTTTGTTGGAACTCAATTTTGCTCGGCACCAATGTTACTTGAAAGCAAATTGAGCAGCCTTAGTGGAAATAAATCTGAGATTTGTGAGTTCCAACAAAAAATTCTTTCTAATTATCACATTAAATTGTCCATTTACTGATATATACATACACACACACACACACATATATATATATATATATATAGAGAGAGAGAGAGAGAGAGAGTTTCTAATAATTTATTTACTTTGACTTTTTTTTTACAGAGGTTTTGAGCAGTGCTCTGATGAGAACTGGCAGTACTGCACCCCCTGCTTTGACAAATCTTATACTTGGTTAAAACTCATTTCAAGGGTTATACGACCAACTATGTAAGTAAACCCTTTATCAGAATTCATCAAAAGAAAGAAAACCCGTTCTTTGTGCTGTATGTACCCAATTTCTTCTCATTCTTGTTTACCATTCACAAGAGTAAAAGAGAATTCCTCAGAATGAATACAATAAATGTTAACCAGTCAATAAGAAGCTGATATGTATGTTTAAAAATGATAGATGATGCCCTCTACATCAGATGTTCTCAACTGGAGGCGGCGAGGGTAGAATTTCTCTCTGGGGAGAATTTTAGGGCGTCAGGGTTGGAATTTAGATCACAGATTTGCATATTCACTGTAAAAATATTGATCTTCCCACAAACTACAATAGAGGAATGAAATTTCTCAGTCTGATAATCTTTGAACGACACTCTGAAATATGGTGAAGAGGGTGCTTGGGCAAGAAAAGGTTGAGAACCACTCTTCCACGTTTGACATTTGGAGAAAAAGATGGAAGAAAGGTCTTCATGCCCTTGGTCAAATATTCTTGATAACATGAATGATATAGAGAACACTAGTTTTCAACTTAATCAAAATGTTATTTTTTCTTACCAGTTGTCTTGTATTTATACCTAAAAATGGTACAAAAATGTATTTCTCTCATGATAAACACTTTCGCTTATAAAATCATTTGGATAAGTATGAAGGAATAGATAAAGAAAAGAGGTCTGGTAGGTCACTCGATAGATACTGTCCCATAACCAATGTCTTTTGGCAGTATGTCATGTTTGGGATGATCAATTTGAGAATAGGGGAAAAAAGTGATCATTGAATAAGCAACTTCTCTCTTCTTTTGTTGGATCAATGTGAAATCCAAATTTTCAAAGAACAACCATGAACCCTGCCAGACACAAACAATTTGGCATGAATTTACACAGTTAATTGAATCTCCCTTCAAACTTTTTTTCAAGAGTTGATAAAACAAAGAGAAAAAACAGGATAAGGAGTAAACACTTAAATTTTTAGCCCACTAGCTCCATTGGTACGGCCTGTACATATAACATACATGCATACGAAGACTGACAAAACAACTTGAAGACTGTGGAAACCTACGTCGAGGATGTCAGTTGATGGTCTCTGAAAAAAATAAGACTCACAAAAAAACTCTCTGTTTCTGTCTAGGCAAAAGAATCTAAAAGTGTGGCATCTGTTAAGAAAGAGATTATTCCTTAATGAGTGAATTCCAAGAACTCACTGTGAACAGCTGCAAGTTTTTCTAACGTCCCCTGTCATTGCCCTTCTCCACCTTTCAGGCTGTTCGGTAGAAAAAAACCATATGAGTAGACAAACCAACGAATGACTGAAGTATGGCAAAAAGGTGGCACTCATGCTGATGTCTATGAGAATAGATTTTTTATTAAGATGCATTTTACTTCAATAAGTTTTTTCCCCTCAACAAAATTTAATGGTCCAAATCGAAAAGATTGGAGAAAGGTGAAGTACAGCAAACTCAACCAGTAAATGTGTGCTTGGTACAAGAATGAAATTTTGGAAAAAAAACAAAAATTGTATGAAAACGTGAGAAAAATTAAAAAAATGAAAAAAATTTAGTTATAAGGTGACTGCTAAGTACTTGCAATAAAATGTCCAATTATATATATATATATATATATATATATATATATATATATAGAGAGAGAGATATAGACATATATAAACACATACACACATATATATATGCTCGTATATGTGTGTACGTAGATATATTCTCTTAATATTGAACATATTAAAAAACCTTTTTCAAAATTTTTTTTGAGTCACTCCAGTCACTTATTTCTCAATATATGTAATGTAATTTATGTAATTTTTTCAGTGTTTTGTATATATATATATATATATATATATATATATAGTTAATGATATATTTTCAATTTGTTAGAATATAAGAAAAGAGAAAAAGAAAAAAGAATTTATCTGTTGTAGAAGTTTATTCAGAGTGCTCGGAATGAACAGAGTAAATAGAGCTATTAATAGCTGAAAAATATAAATTACAAGGATATATATACCCGGTGAATGTTAACACTTGGTGCCTGATGCAATCATCAGCAACCGACAATATGTTTTGTTCTTGTAATTAAAACATATTGTCATTTGCTGATGAGTGTATTAAGCACAATTGCCAATGAATGCATTAAGCACCAAATGTAAACATTCACTGGGTATATATATATATATATATATATATATATATATATACAGTAAATCTTGGTGTGTATATATAAGATACATATGCAAAGTGACCTATGTACATCCACATATATGTACCCATCAAAATAACATTTCAAAATATCTTTATCACCCTATAGATATATGCAAACATCTACATATACATATCTGTGTGTGTGTGTGCAGAGCTAAATCCAGACGGGCATATGAAAATATACGTTAACATAGATATATGTAGAATATACAAATTCACAGGAGCATTTTAATACCTATATAATTCTATGCATAAATTTAAGAATATATATATATATATATATATATATATATTCAGACGCATCTATAAACACACACACACATATATATATATATACATATATTCCTAAATATATATATACATATATGTGTGTGCGTATATATTGAAAGGCTGTAGTTATACCTTTATATTGATGTGTGTATGCATATGTATATATGTATCAATATGTATATATATATATATATATATATATGTATACAGAAGGAGAGAGATATGTTCGGAGATACACTGTAAATTAGGGTCGCGATGTTACTGAAAGGCTTTCTGCCATAGGCTATTGATATATAAATAATATATATATATATATATATATATATAAGTTTAAAACCTACCAACTTTGGGCAATTTTTACATAATTTCAATCCTCTTAATAAAAGGTTTGTACACAACTGGAAAGTTAAATAGACAGAGCTTGTCACTTTTTTTAATACTGAATGTTCGAATATACCTATTTTATATATATATATATATATGTATATATATGAAAAAAACTTACATAACCTCATATATTGTGAGTTTGCATACTTACTTACATAAATCAATTTAACTACCCTGCAAGTTATTCGTTTCAATCTTATTTTCAGATCTAAATGCATCGATTTAAACTAAAAAAACATACCCTCTGGCCATTTGGAAATGGGAAAAATTCTCTGCAGTAAAAAAAAAGTACCCACGTCTTATATTTTCAACATTTCTTTGCTCACTTTCCTCTGTCTGCCTCTCATACCAAATTTTCAATCACTCAATTTTTAGATATATTAGCATCTTCGGTATTGATTTTCCTGTCAGGCTGACGTACTGGAATCTGAGTTATGTCCCTTGCTCAATGTTTCTATCTAGATGTAGATATTTTTGGTTGCATCTAGATTTCAAAGATTGCTATTTAGATGATTTTCAATTGAGTAAGTAATATTTTATTAAAATAAGTATGGATGAATAAAGACACATTTAATTCATTCATCACATGTTATATATTTCATAAATTTCAAGTATATACCTGGAGAATGTCTCTAGGTGATTTAAGACATTTTTTGACTCACATATAGATGCAAACTTAAAGTTGGCAACACTGCCATTACTAGATCCTCACACAAGAAAAGAACCAGCACATGTATGGTCAGACTTTCAGGTTTATTTTGTTTATCTAGGGAAGTATATAATGTGTTTCTCCTTTCTTCCTCTCATCATTAAAACTTCTTCCTCTCATTTTTTTTCTGTCTTTCAAATTGCAAGTCACCTTTTCTCTCTTCTGTGATATCAATCTATCCTTCAAAGATATCAAAATTCTTTCATTGCACTTTCTCTTTATTCTTCTTTCTTTTTCCCCCTTCAATAAAATTTGTTGGACCTCTTTACCAACACTCTTCCTATTTAAAATGTACTTCAGTGTTGTCTTCACCTTATTTTTCTCGCCTAAGCTCTGGCATAATGATCTCCACAAATCTCAACTTAAAAATATCAAGTGGAAAATGAACAGCTTGTTTATTTCTGCATTTAGCATTCAAATAAAGGATCAAAGATGACCTTAATGTCGCTATTGGTCTGGGCAAGCTGAAATAGACACCTTTTGAAATACGGCATCTTATACTTCTGAAAAATCCGTCTTCACATCACTTGGAATTTTCTTATTTTGACTGTTTTTAATCAGTTTAATTCATTCCTTTTTCCATTTGTATCGGAAGATCTTACTGTCTGACCCTGTCCAATTCTGCTTTTATACATAGCAGAGAAGACTAAAAGGTTCACCGTTTGGTAGACTCTCTTTAATTCTAGATTAGAATCATCAGCCGTGGAGTTTCTCTGTTATAGCTTTGAGACAAAACTATAAGATTTTTTTTTTTATAATCTTGAAATGTAGAAAAAGTGAGTGATTAAAACAATGTAACCAAAATCTGATTATAATAAGAAAATATGGTTGATTTTAAGCACGTTCAAATTTTACCTGAACAAAGTAAATAGACATTATCTGTGTAAGGAATAAAAGTAGAGGTGAAGTTTCATCCAGCTGCAGCCAGGCTTGTCTATTTTTTCCTCTTTCTATACTTGTCTCTCAATGTAACCGTGCCAGTCCCATACCTTATATAATCACCTACTAACACAATCAAGTTTAATAGTAGAAAGAAGTCAATCTTGCTTCCAGCCAACCTGACTTAATCACTTTTTTCCCCCACATGCAAACATTTTCTTTTAAGGTACTAAAACAACTGTGACTATTATCTGCTGGAAAGACGATTGCAGGAACAACTAAGTTGATTGCTATTAGTTTTTCTTGAGATAGAACGATTGACTTGTGTTTTGGAAATAAAAACAGAAAATAAAAATGGTTGTCATTACTATGTCTAAAGAAAGCAGAGCAGGTGAAATAGAATAATAAAAAAGAAAGGAAGATGAAAAAAATGACAAGGGAAAGAGAAAAAATGTAGCAGAAAAAAAATGAATGAAAGGAAAAAAAAAACTGGTTGAAATAAAATGGAAAGAATGGAAAGAAAGAAAAGAGAAAAAAATTGTAAATCCAACAGAGGGAACAAAAAGGGAGAAGTAAGAGAATCGAGAAAGAAAGAGTAATGAAAGAATAAGGATCGAAGGAGATGAAGGAAGAGAAGATATAAAGATGAAGTACAAAGACAAAAAAAAAGATGAAGAAAGGAAGGAAATCAAATTAAAAACAAGAAAGAGATTTGAACATATAAGCATAAGAATTTTCAGAAGAAAATATTCTGAGAATGGAGAAAAGTAAAAATTGAAAGACATTGGATAAAAATGAGGTGAGAAGGAAACATCATTCAGTGGAGAATGAAATTGAAAAAGAAAATTCCAAAACTGACTAAAGAAGAACGAGAAGGAGAAAGAGAGGGAGGTGAATTTCTTTTTGCAGTCTCGGAGTCATTATTTACGTTAGGATATTTATTGCTGCAGTATGAACCAATTCCACTAAAATGGTACGACTGGAAAGAAACCACACAAGTAATTTGAATTTCCTTTATGTTCAAACATTACTTTCTTCGGGGTCAGGAAAAAGGAGAGAGTGATTGGTTGGTGCTGTTGAACGGAAAGAATTTACAAGCTGGTGAGAAGGGGATGGTACTGGAGAAAAAAATAATTTTGCAAAGATAAATTTTTTTCCTTTTTTTTTCTATTCTTCTCTTTTACTTTTTCATCCTCTCCAATCGACCCCCTTCATTCCTTCTTGTTCATCTATCGTGATACCACATGATACAATCATTATTTTTCTCTCTCGGCTTCCAATGACAAATATATATCCACATATACAGAAGTGCTCTCAAACTTGGATATTTTGATTAACTTTTAGATTCATGTAAAGAATTCGAATCATGAGTCAGGGGAACAACTACTAATCAGAGTTACTTCCCTTCCACTTTTAGGTACATTTAACAAAAATTTAATTCAGTTCATGAGAGTTCCATTTTTTTCAAAAATCACTCATCGAAGAGTCCCAGTGTGTTCAAGAGTGGTTTCTAGTGATTCATGAATTTGAGAGTTCATATATATGTGTGTATATGCACATATTCTTATCTATATATACAGGAGTACACACACTCATACATATAGTACATGGGGACCCACTACTATTTTTTCATGGCGAAGGGTGTGGAAGTATATATCTTCAGGTGGAGGGCTAAAAAGATATATATTCAGAAGAAATTTCAGTGACAAACCTGTTTATCAGTCAGTATTAATACAGTCTTTTCACGTGAGCAAATTTCATTGGGTTTATATAAAAGAATTGTACAGTACCATTATCCTTAATTGACTGTGAGTTTCCAATTTTCAAATGCCCTTAGTCTTGGTGATAAGGACTGATCCTGGAAGGGTGGGGGTATTGGGCAAAGTACAAGCCTTGAACCACATGTAGTACCAAAACTTATACATACAATATTCTCTTCTTTACATACACAGACACACACATACCTATGATAGAATTTAATTCATAAATTAGAATAAAAAATTAGTATCAATAGCTAATGAAAAAATAGAACAATTATTGCTATCAACAGAAACTGTCACATGACCAATGTCTTTTGGCTGCATGCCATGTTGGGGTGATCAATCAAAAAATTGAAAAAGGTATGATCAATAGATAAGTTACATCTCTTGACTTCTGTTAACCCGTGATCACTAAAAAAGTCCAATTTTTTTTTCCAAAAAACAAGCATAACACAATCCAAGTGACCAATTTAGCAAAAACTATCATTATTGATTGAACCCTTTCAAATGACCAATTCAGTGGGGAAATTTCAAAGGACAAAAAACACTTTTTTTCTTGGACATATTAAAGGAGTAAAAGTTTGAATGCATCCTGTATTTGTCATACATACATAGCCAGCAAGACTAACTTAAAAACTGATGACACCTATGTTGACCATTTCGGTTGATGGTTTCTAACACATTGTTATAAAACTCATTGATGTATAAAAGATTTGTGATCTGCAGATCTCAGCATCCCAAGATAGAAGATTGGTTTGTACCATAGGTCCTAGAATACAAATTTTTTTCTCTCCCTATTAAACATTTCACAGTTTGATTTTTTTTTAGCTACAGAACCACCCAGTGAATTTTTCACAACAAAAGAATTACAATAAGTTGACAACAACTATTTTTAAAATCAAATAACATAATACTCAGGCTGTGTGTCGAGTGGAGGATTGGCCGTGTCCTTGATCAGTCCTATCAACGACAATGTTAAGTCAACCGTGTCTTCTATGTGTCTACTATCATCCGATTCAGATGCTAATTCTTTGTCATCACAAAGAAAATCATTCATATCTAGCTATTTGAAGGATCACTGGATTCATCTAAGGAGTTCAAATCCTGCTGTACATTGTATATCATCATCAGTCTTTCAACGTCTGTTGTTGGACATAGACCTTCCCCAGGATTTGCCATATTCCTCTATCATGGGCGTCATGAAGCCAGTATTTTCTGGATTTGTCTAGTTCATCTCTCCATCTTGTATTTTGTTCACTGTTGTTTTGCATGTGATCTCTGTTGTGAGTCGTGATGTCTATTGGTTGTCTCTCATTCTCGCAACATGACCAGCCCATAGCCATTTAAGTTTTCTAATAGAGTCTATGATGTGTCAGACTCCCGTTTTCTTTCTGATATATTGTACTGTCTTGCAACCTCTCCATGTGAGGTTGAGCATGATTTTCTTATGCACATGCTGCATATCTCTCAGTTTGTGGCTTGTTTTTAGAGCATACAGTCTCAGTGTTCAACTGAGGGTTGCCATTTTGGAAGGCAAATCAGCAAATTTAGGAATATCTGTTCAGTATTGGACACTGCTGCCTTGTTTTTTTGTAACAACAATAATATCGCTCTACCGGTAAGCCAATGGTGACAAAAAATTGTTCTACCGCTAAAAGAGTCAAATCAAGAACTTTCACCTTTTCAATGGAGGGAAGCATTTTATGGCTTCTCTCTGGGATATTGGTATTGCTAGCATCACTATTCTCGTGTTACATGAGACCATTATTGAGTAAAACTTATGAATTATTCATTTTCAGGTTGACCATGGGTAACTCAACCCATGGAAAGCAAAATCACAGAAATGGGAGCGGAGACACAGAACATGCCTACACACATACAAATAAACTCCACCCTTTCTCTCAAAATATTCACTTTCTTCCCTGAATATTTACACAAGTATAGATACTTGCATATCTATACATGCTGCAAAGATCATATATCCTTTCTTATGCAATTACTGGTGTTAACAAGCGTTGAGTACTTCCAGAAATTCAAAATTCAACTGTCTGATTGCGGAATATCTGCAGTTGATTGGCCGACACGGTGAAGAATTTGTCATCATGAAATGAAGAAATTTCAGAGCCAACATAGATGAGATGCAGAAGCCGATTGAGGAACACAAGACAGCAAGAACAAGAAGGAATTAACAACCTGAATACCGTTGGGGAATTAGCATGCATTAATTACACTTTGAAGACGTTAAAGTAAATATTCAGGACCTCTTCTCAATAACGAGAATTAGTAATGACAATATATGATATAGATAAATGCATATGCATATGTATATATATATTTTTAGCTAGATACATACACACAGATTCGTTCATATTTAAACATATTGTCTACAAGTTGTCTAAATTAAAGTGTGTGAGAAGTAATTTTGAATATTTTCATTATTCTTGATATTTGTCGTCATTTATAGAGAGTAATGATTGTTATAACAAGATTGCTGGGCAGTAGTACCCCGATAGAATTAAAGCTGCTAATTATCCACTTCTCACCTGGCAATTTGAACTTATTAACTCTTCAACTGATATTAGAAAAATTGAATTTAAATCAAGGGTAGTGACTTCTGATCAAAGCTGCTTTCCTTGCATTTGGAGGTAAATTTAAAAAAAAAGAATCTCATTAACTTCACAAAGAGTTCCATTTTTAAAGAAAATTCTGTCCATTGAAGAGACCCATATAGTTAATGAATTTAAGAGTTGAGTAATGATGGCAGCTGTGTAAGTGTTGCAAGAGTCAACTCCTGAAACACCGTAGCCACAATCTCTTGCTTATGATGAAGGGTACGAAAGAAGCAATGAAGAGACTTGAAACTGTATACTGATCTCTATCAAAGTGTACATTCATACATACTTGTATTCATAATTACATGAAAAGCTATACTCATTCATATATTTGAATATCTTTGACTATGTGGAAAATTTATTTTACATGTTTCACCTCATCATCATCAGTTTTTTAACATACATCGTTGGACATAGACCTCTCCCTGGATTCACCAAACTTCTCTATCATGGGCTTCGCGAAGCCAATACTTTTTGAATTTGTCTAGTTTGTCTCTCCATCTTGTATTCTTCTGGCCTCGGTTGCGCATGTGGTCTCTGGGGATCCATGTTGAGAGTTGTGATGTCCATAGGTTGTCTATCATTCTTGCAATATATCCAGCCCATTGCCATTCGAGTTTTTTAATGGATTCTATGATGTCTTGTACTCCTATTTTTTCCCTGATATATTGTGTTGTCCTGTGGTCTCTCCATGTGAGCAGTGCTAGGGGATGAGTCTTAGAGATATGAAAAAGATTGATCTGAGGAAGGATCAGAGTGAAAGATATAAAGATAATCAAGAGCCCAAAATGGAGATGGACTGGACACTTGACAATAAGGAAGGACAACGGATGGAACAATAGTTTAACTGTCTGGTGCCCATGGAACACTAAATGCAGTGAGAAAAGACCAGACACAAGATGGAGGGATGAGATGGAAAGGTTTGTCAGTGAGACACAGAAGGTTAGCATGATCATAGTCGTCTTTGAAGGCTTTTGTCCTGCAGTAGATTTAAATGGCTGATGATGATGATGACTATGATGATATCCCTACCTCAACTATGAAAATTGATCTTTTATTTTTTTTTTTAAATACCAGTACAAGATTTCAGAATTATTGGTCCAAAATGACCAAAGACCAAAATGACAAAAAAAGGACTTATTTGAAGAAACTAAAAAGTATTTTCAGATGGTGCCTAGTAGTGTACTCATGCAATTTCCCTGGCTGTAGCCTCAAAAATGGGACCAGGAGTAGCCAGATACACATGCACACACATGCACACACAGACAAGCAAAGAGAGAAGAATCTATAGTCCACTCAGCTTGTTGGTCGGGTGGGCCATTTGTCGGGCGACCGCAATTTCATAATGGGACATACATATACGCACATCCGTAGATTCACATTCTACTCATTTATATGAATATTCTGTATCTTTTTTCTTCTTTCTCTCTGCCCCAGTTTTCTAAGTCTAATATTGCATTGACCCCAACCATTTTTTTTCTCTCTTACTTTTTTAATCGTTACCCTCAACTGCAGCAGAGAGTTTGGAACAGCGCCAATATGGTACTTTCTTCAACAACCACCCTAGATTGATCGTCCCAAGATGACCAATCATCTCAGACTTTCCCCCTCATATCACTCCCAGCCCCGCCAACTGACTGCTGACAAAATGTAATATGGAAAAACCTGGATAGTATTTTCCCAAGAAATATATAAAGGGGTATATATATATATATATATATATATATATACATATATATATATATATATATATATATATATATATATATAAAACACAAGCTTTCTCTCTCCCAATCTCTCTTTTCTGTTTACTTTTTTCTATAAATTGCTATTGACGTTTACATTTTTTCTTCAGCCTCTTTAGAAATATACCATATATGCTGAACTATAGGACAAATAGTTTATAAGGGTATATAGAGGACTGCTGCTCGCTTCAACTCATCCAAGTCCCCTAACTGTCCATCGAGAGCTCTGTAAGACATCCCCTTGGTCATAATACTAGAGCCCTATAGTATGTGCAGGCTATACATGTATCATGCATACAGATTGAACCAATAGAAAGAAGGCTGAAAATTTAAGCTTTTACTCTTATGTTATAACTACAAATATTTTTGTTTTTAAAATCACTCTCCTACGTAGGGTTTTAGTGGGAGGGTTCAGTTTGCAATGTAAGTCTCTGCAAAATCCATCCCTAGTTTGTGCCCGCTAGTTTTATGTAAATTCAGACTTTTCAGTGATTGCTGCCCAACCAAAGGTAAGAGAAGTAAATCATTCATTAATGACATTTTCTTTCAATGTTTTAATTGATCACCCCAAACATGGCTTACTGCCAAAAGACATGTGTCATGTGATGGTTTCTACTGAGTGACAGCTCATTTCTATTCAAAGGCCATATAAAAACAGCTAACATTGAATGATTAAGATATATTGAAGCAAACACAAATTTTGTATTGAAAAATGAAATTTGGATGTATAAGTATCGAGAGTAATGATTGTGTATCAAGATGGCTGGGCAGTAGCACCTTGATTGAGTTATAGATGCTAATTGTCCATTTCTCATCTGGCAACTTGACATTACTAACTCTTAAATTCATGTGAAAAAATTTTATGTGTAAATCAAGGAGAATAACTGCTAATTGAAGTTACTTTCCTTGCAGTTTATAGTAATTCAAAGAAAAATTATTACATTTACATCACTTCCGTTAGGAGCGTAGCTAGAGATTTGGAGGCCTGGGGGCATGGCTCCTCAAGGGACAAAGTCGAACATTTACTGCAATCTGTTAGAGTAAATGCATTAGATAAACTACTTTTTATAAAGCTTTTGAAGGAACCCCTTCAATGGAGACCTGGTGGGGGAGGGGGCATTTTGAAATAGACCTCCCCCTTCCTCAGCTGAAGCGCTGACTACCACTTTTTCTACATTTCAATGAGTAGAAATGAACTGAAGTGGTAAATCCAGGCACTCAAACACTTTTGATGTCAGACTCTCTTGAAGAAAAAGTGGACGAAGAACAAAGTTTTCTTGTCTTTGATATTCTCCAGAAACCGAGAAAGAAAAATCTGGAAAAATTAAAGTCAGTATCAATCGTCTTCAATCGTCCGAATTTCTTAAATGAGGCATTATCATTTTTTTTCATCTTTCTATTTATCTATTGCTTTCTTGGATCAACACTCAAGATCAGTTTTACATTCAATATCTGTGAAGTGTATAGTAAGGATTGCAAATTCTTGAATTTTTCAAATTTCTCAAGTGGATTATTGATATCATTAATAATCTGTAACTATCAACTAAAACTGTCAAAATAGATTTTTTCAGTTTTTTATCTTGGCTGGCTGGTTATGTATGTATGTATGTATCTATTGAGCACGCTGGCTGCAATATGGGAGCTACAGGGCTGAAAATTAGAACATTTACACTTTATTATGTCTAGAAATACTTTTTTCTTGTTTTTTTCTGAAATCCCCTCCCTAAATAGATTTTTAGTTCGGGGCTCAATTTGCAAAATATGTTCAAGCTAAATTGGTCTCTTAATTCATATCAGGCAGCATTCACACCTGTTTTGTTTTTTTCTATTCAGACTTTATAGTGATCACTGTCTGTCAAAAGGGGAGAGAAGTAACTCATTCATTGATCACCAGTTTTTCAATTTTTTTAATTGATAAGCCTCAAGAAGGTATGCTGCCGAAAGATGTTGGTCAAGTGAATGTTTGAATTGAGTGGCTTACCAGACTTGCTCTTCTCTCGTAATCCTCAGATCATGTTTATATTCTATGTCAGTATAGCAAGTAGCATAAATTGAAAATTATTCGAATTTTAAAAAATTTCTTGAATGAAACATTGTCATATCCAATTTTTTTTTTTCCGTTTTTTTCTCTAATGTTACTTTTTTATTTTAACACTCAGGTCATTTTACCTTCTACGTTTGTTAAGTGGGCAGCATGAATCGAAAATTATTTTCCGATCCATGCCGTTCACTCGATTATTGTAGAATATAAAGTGATGAATGCATTGAAATTAAAAGTAACAAATGAAAGAAAGAGAAGTAAAAAAATTAAACAATTGAAATGGAATTATTTGTGATGTTTTGTCTAAACCGACAAAGACATCAGTTCTGACCAAACAAAGAATAAAAAGTATTTGATAAAAGCAGTTGAAAGGAATAGTCAAAGATTATAAGATAGGGTTTGTCATAAAAATAGACATAGAGTCAAAACACTGGAATCAATGATTATAAGAACTAACTGAATACACTCATTAATGCGCAGACCGTCAGAAAAAAAAGAACATCTGTACTTCACATAAATGAATCATCATAGCCCATGCATGTAACAGACTTAATAATCTCAAATTATCTTTGAAAAAAAGATCCTATATCTGAAACTATCTGAAAAATACTAGCACAAGATTTGGGTATTGTTGGTTTAAAATGACCACAGGGATCTCAAAGAGCATTATTTTTTTTTAACTAGAAAATATTTTAACGTGATGCCTAGTGGTATACTCATGCAAATTTTCAAGGTAATAACCCCAAAAATATGACCAGGAGTGCCCAGACATTCATACAGTCAGCCAATTTTTAGGGCTACAGTGATTTGAAAGATAGATTGGTGAAAAACAGATAGTGCTTAATGCAATTTCTAAAAATTGATATTTTTATTAAAGTCAAGAACAAGAAAATCTCATCAGTCCTAAAGAGATGAGTATATAAACGATGCCCAAAATATAGAACATAACCAAGAGACAGACCCTCTAACTGAGAACCATGCAATGCACACATGAAAGAATCATGTTCAATTTCATGCAAAAAGATCACAAGACAGTTCAATACATTAGGGGAAAAATAGGACATCATAGAAATCATTAGAAAACTCAAATGGCAATGGGCTGGACATGTTGCAAGAATAGAAAACTACCAATGAACAGAATATAAGATGCAGAGTTGAACTAAACAAATCCAGAAAGGATTGGCTCCAAAATGCCTGTGATAGAGAGGGGGGGGTTATGTCCAAAGACAGATGATGATGATGATGAAGGAGTAGTGCCCCCTATGCTGGCTATACCTTCAACCATACTTGCACAGGTTCAACATATCACATTACTACTTACACATTACTATACTGTTTTCAACTCCTATGAACGACTGGGTGTTTAAAGATAGCAATTTTAGCCAATTATTACCTTTACTTGGAATTTATCATTTTGACACAATAATAAATGGAAGGTTGGTATCTTTGTGTTACATAAACAATGCATGAATGCAGAATTTTTTTAAACTGAAGTCACAGCCACTGCACAAGAATCAAAACGAAAAGAAAGTAATTCTATAACAAATATTAGATATTGACTAGTAATTTGGCAAAGGAAAAAAATTGATTACTTTACTATGCAAGTGAAATATGTAAGTGTTTTGATATTGCATTGAGGACCCACTAAAAACGTATGCTAAAGACCCTGTAAGAGCTTAGTTCCGGTCCTGTTTGTAATGAAACACTTTGTAGATCAAATTTTCTGATCATCTTCAACCAATCATTTGATATATAAAATAGACTTGAAGGCAACAGCCGGATTCATACCTTTCTCAAGGATATTAGAGTGAAGAGAACATGCATTATCCCAGTCAAAGTTTGAACTCAGCCTGCCATTGCAACTTTTTGTTTATCAATTGGGAAAATGTTAAATGTACATACACACTACTTAATGGAAATAAGCTGTCATTCTTTTTTCTCTCTCTGAGCCCCCCTATATGAACAATATTGAAGTATCCCCGGTTAGTGAGAGTGAGATAATGTGTTTTCATTCAGTCCTCTAGCCTCCTCTAGATGAATAATACATAGTCCCCATAAGCGCTTCAACATCAGCACCCAGTGGATTCAGCTGGCGCAATAAAAAAAAAAATATGTATCCATTTTTAGCATGAATTTATATTGTAAATCAACCCACCCATGAATCATATTTAGGAGGTGATTTTCAAAAATTATGATAATATTCAACAGATTTTTGTAGTATGAGTATCAATATCAATATCAAAGACTTGAACATAACATGAAAGCAGAAACCGTTTTTTCAGTGTTACCATAGTCTATTATTTAATGATACTGATGACTCAAAGAGGCTCAATAACAGATCTATATTAGAATGAGTCAACAACAAGTATAAAGACAGGTCTAGTTAGTCACTCAAAAGAAATCGTCCAGAGATCAGCATGCCATGTTGGAGGTGATCAATTAAAGAATTGGAAAAAAAGGGGTGATCAATGAAATGTTACTCTGCTCACCTCTTCTTGAGCAGTGATCAATAAAAAAAAAAAAGAAGTCATGCATGAATGCAGCTAGTACAAACTCAGAGACCAATTTACCATAAACTGACATTGCAAATTGAATTCGCCAGTAAAAATCTATTTCGGAGGGAATTTCCAAAAAAGAAAAAAAAGACTTTTTTTTCTAGACATAATAAGGAGTAAATGTTCAAATTTTCAGCTAGCTCTACTGATGTGGCCCATACATAGCCAGCTAGATCAGCTTAGAAACTGGAGAAACCTTTGCTGACAGTTCCAGTTGACAGTTTCTGACATTTGCATTTGTCAATTCTGAGTGAGTAATGGAAGAAGAAACAGTAGAGGGGGAAGAAAATCCATTTTGGTTTTTATGACCCTTCGCATTACAAACTGATAGAAGATTCAATAGCATTAAAGTCAAAATTGCGAGTAAAAAAATTAAAAAAAAAAAAAAGAAGAAGGTTTTTCGTTTATAAGTACTACAAATAAAGATGGTGTAGGCGTACAAGTCTGGGGCTGGGATGAAGTGCAAATGCTCTCCCTACTGTAGGGGAAAATTCATTTGCAGCCGAGAGAGGTAGAAAACAATATTTCTTTCAAGTTGTATGTTGCGGGATCTGTACTAACTGTGTGTTGTCAATTGATGAAAAGACTTTTTATTAGAAATTAGAGCTTGCATTTTTTGAAACTGTAAAATTACTGGCAAAGATTTCCCCTGTGCCTATGCAGGACACTGATCATGCAAGAGAATAAAAAGATAATGAAAATTTGAGGAAAGCGAATGAATGAGTTTTCAGAAACTGTCAATGAGAACTGTCAACAAGGATTTCTACAGTTTTTAAGTTGGTTTGGCTGGCTGGCTGGCTATGTATCACGTACACAAGCTGCTAGTATTGATCTAAAGGATTGAAAATGTAAACATTTACTTCTTATTACATCTCCAAAATAGGTTTTTGGTCATGGGTTCAGTTTGCAAAATAAGTTTATGGTAAATTGGTCCCTTAGTTTTTTAGTTGCTCACCCTTTTTTTTTAGCTGAATGCCACCAAAAGACATTGGTTATGTGACAGGTTTCTATTGAATATCTAACCAGAACTGTTATTACTCTTTTCTTGAAATTTTCCTTAGAGTCCAGAGAATTGTGCTGAAACTTAAGTGAATACAATTATTAATATCCAGATGAACTGAAGGTGTATTCATCTGTTGAGGGGAGACAGACATGAAGAATACAGTGCAGATATCCCCCACTCAGCAATTAGTTCAAAATCTGATGAAACAATATCTATTGAAACAATACTTATAGACTAGATATTTCAATGACAACTATGATTAACAATCAACAAATATATCAAGTCTCGAATTGGTGTGCTTATATTCAGGACTAGCCTAAAATACCAGCAACGCAAGCAGTTGCCAAGGGTGATAAGTGTTAGGGAGCACCTGTCATACTTCTAAGACAGTCATCATAATCAGACTTCTATTGTTGGTCATTGGACATAGACCTTCCCGGGGATTTGCCACACCTCTCTATTATAAGTGTCGCGGAGACAATATTTTATGAAACTGTCCAGTTTGTCTTGCCTTCTCATGTTCTTCTGGCTTCAGTTCCACATTTGATCTCTGGGAATCCATGTTATGAGTCATGATGTTCATCGGTTGTCTGTCATTCTTGCAACATGGCCAGCCCATAGCCATTTGAGTTTCTTAAAGGATTCTATGATATCTTGGACTCCTGTTTTTTCCCCTGATATGTTGTGCTGTCTTTCTATATGATGTTGAGCATGTTGCATGGTTTTCAGTATGCCGGTCAGTCTCACAGTCAAGTCCTACAAATGACTATCAGGAGGTTGCATTGATTGTATACCTATCTTTTTAGAACTAATGAGATTTTCTCGACTTTCTGAATACAAAACGAAAAATCAGAAAATGTACTAAACACACTGATACCCATACACATAAAATGTACTTCTGAACATCAAGATGACATCATTTAAAAATGTTTTAAATTGGATTTTTATGTTTTTTCATTATTCAAATTCCTATTAGGCTGTTTAATATATTTCAGTTAGTTGCTAATGATAATTTTGATCAATATTACTTTTCTTGCAACAGTGAACAGAGTTAAATGTAGCACACTCTATTTAAAACAATTTGATGACCTTGGTCCTTGGTCCCATAACCAAGTACATAGTTTTTGTCCTGGATCATTAGAGCACCCATGAGTTTTGTTTTTTTTAGCAAGATAGTATGATGGAGCCTATCCTTCTCCAGGATTCCTTAATCCTACTTTTCAGGCTGAGTGCTTTGCAGAGTGGCATTGATTACCATTTTAAAATTCTTTGGCATGACCTTGCTACGGATTAAACCCCCTATCAACCAAACAAGAAGCTTGCACTCTACCTCTAGGCTATGTTGATCAGTAATATTTTGTTGTATAGGATAGCAAATAGCAAATTCCAGAATAAATGAAAAGCTAGGAGACTGGAATGCTTCATAGATGATGTTTTGTAGGAAGCGCAGGATTTATTGGCTTCTCAATATATACAAACCGTGAGCATTTGGTGTAGAATGAGATTCAACAATCTTATGCTACAAGCTCTTTTGAGTGAGGTCATTCTTCAATGGATGCCAAAGTTGTCCGAGTCTAACAAATATTTACTATAAGCCAAGTAACAAAAAACAAAAATTATGCACTGCGAGCTGCTTTTTCTCCACAAGTCCGCCCTATTCTCAGCGGTGTTGTGCAAGAAAAATGATCTTAGGGATTGCAGGACAGCCCACTCCTTGAGAGGGTGGTTAAGAGTGTGATTTAAAACTTGAAATTTGGCCAATTTCAGAGAAGTTTGGAGATCATATAGGCTGAATATTTAGACATACTCTGGCTAATTTTCTTATTGTTCAAGTAGAGAAGTTTGGTTGTTTCCAACTGTTCCCACGGCTTTACACTACTGCCTACCCTTCAAAATCCACAATACACTCAAGGAATAGATGTCAGAAAAATCGAAGGTTATAGGTTAAAGAAACTCATGGATATAAATGATCGAAATCATTATAAAAAGTGGAGGGAGTTCAGAAATCCCATCTATCCAGGAAGGGTAATATCTCTGGCAGAAGTTATACATAGTTTTCATATTTTTTTTTCATTGAAATCCAATGAAAAGATTAATGTTAATAACTAAGCAGTAGCTTCCAGTTTTTCGACAGAATTGGGAATTGGAGTTGAGCTACTTGTGTATAAGATGATTGATGTTCAGTTTAAATTTGCAGGGAAATGTAGACTTTAGGAGCCGGTTCTCAAGATCGGTCAACTGCAGAAAGGAAGCAAGAGTACATTTTTGTAGCCAATCAGTGGTCTGGAATATCACTGATATAACAATGGTGGAATTAGATAAGATGATGGTCTCTATCTTAGTAGCATAAGCAACCTGACAGAAAGCTACTTAGAAAGCAGACAAGAGTTGAAAAAGAATTACAATTTTTTTTTAATAAGTATTCTGCTTTCTTTTGAAAAAATATGTTCAAGGTTACTAAGTACAGTCTAGGTAAAAATTGCTTTCAGGCTTATTCTTTTGTGGCAAGTTAATAGAGATTATCATGGAAGGAAATGAACAAATGGAAGTCAGACAGGTCTTTTTAGTCACTCAAAAGAAACCATCATGAGACTGATGTCATTTGGCAGCATGCTGTTGTGGGAGGGTGATCAATTGAAAATTTGGAATAAGGGGTGATTGATGGATAAGTTACTTCTTTCACTTTTTTTTCGAAAAACAAGCATGAACTCTAAGGTTAGCAAAAGCAACTTAGCAAAGTGAACCCCCAAATACGAATCAACCTATGGGGTATATTAAAAAAAAAGTTTTTTCAAATATAATAACTCCATTGGTGTGGACTGTACACATGATACAAAATCATTTGGTTGACGGTTTCCAATGGTGAGAGACATAGGCGTACAAGCCACAGAGCCTGGGAGGGAAACAGCCCCCCGAAATTTGGCCAAAACAGAGGAGAATAATCCGGCAATTGATGTTTTTGATGCTTTGAAAGGCAGAAAACAAATAGCGTCTTCTATGATATGTACCAACAATGTTTTGTTGATTGATAGAGACTTTTTATTGGCAATTAGTACTTGCCCTTTTAACCCGTATGAAATTTCAGGCAAATCGAGCCCTCTATCCCCCTTAAGCTAAGAGTTACCATACACCCATGGTAAGAAAGGAGCCTGTTTATTTGAATTCACAATTGTTACAGAGCAGAATAAATCACGGTTCTTTACCTTTTGTTTGGAACCGAAGTATGGGGTCTATTATCAGGACGGGTAGTGACATTTAAAGAAACAAATGGTAGCTATATTCTATTGAATTTGTTTTCTCAGAACAAAAGAACAAAACAAAAAAAAAGAAATAAATGTCAGTGGATTATAAAATGCCTCATTAAATCAAAATGTCAGAAGCTGAAGTTTGAAAATAGTTTACATATAACACTACTTCATGATAAATTCAGATGAGCAGATTGTTGATAAATATCTTTGAAAATCAAACTGCAATTAATAGATTTTACTTAAAATCAATACAAGGGGTATAGCTGGAGATTTGGGGGCCAAGGGGAAGGTGGGCTTGTCTCCTTCAGTGACCTCATTTCACATTTAGTGAAATTTGTTATTGTATAATGTCAGTAGAAATGCAGTGGGTAAACTTCTGTTTATAAAGTTTCAGGGGGTCCTTCTTTTATTGGGGTTCAGGGTTGGTTCAAATAGCCATCCCTAACCACCCTTCCTGCTCTTTTCTTGAAAAAATGTTTTTTATGGCATTATTTCTATTCAACTATCTGCACTGACTTCGAGCCCAATAGCCATCCCTTGTAACATCCAGATAAAATAACAAGATAGGCTAATCACTTAGACCCATAATACCCGGTACCAGGATTTTGGTAAATAATCACCTTTATTCCAAAGAGGAAAAAGAATCAAAAAGACATTGTACCAACTGAAAAGCTGCATTTTGATCTCTTACTATTTTACTTTTTTCTCTCAGTTTTGTTTTTTTTTCTCGTTTTATATTTTTCCCCCAACTTTTGGAGAAGCCTACTGTCTACAGCTTTGGAAACCAAACATTATAACTTTGAGCAGATTAACCTTATTCTTCCACTTGTTAATCATTCGGAAAGATTCAAGAAAAGGATGTGGGTGGGTGGTGGAAAGAGTGAAGAACGATGGCAAAACGAGCATTTCTTGTAAGGTTTCGTTCCTTCCTCTGGTTGCTTCTTCCAAGGCATATTCAGATTCGAGCAAGAAAGACGGAGAACAAAACAAATAGAAGAAAAACAAGAGGGAAGAAATGAAAAAGGAAAAGCAGTTAATAAAAGGAAGAAAAAATAAGGAATACAAAAAAAGAAAAGAGGAAGGAACGATCAGGAGACGAAGAGTTAAAAGACGGATCAATATGGTAGAGCAGGCATATTGCTTTCAGTTGGGATACAACTTTTGCTATCAGCTTTTTTTTTATGCGACATTTTCATGCTTGAAGCAGGTTGAACCTGGAGCTCAGATGTGAAAGAGTCAAGGTCACCTAATGCTTTTGATAAAACAATTTCATTTCTTATATGGAAGTATGCCTGTCAGTTGATGTTTGTATTTGTGGATATCAGTTTATGTAGGAGTAATTAGATAAGAACCCCAACAAATACATAGAGTGAGCTGTAAGTGCACAAACACACAAACAGTGATGCATATATATATATATATATATATATATATATATGTATATATTCAATTAATATAAAAAATTTTACTTTATCTAAAAATAATTTTAATAAAAAAATTTTATAAAAAAAGCAATGCAGCAGAAGTTATAACATTTAATTATTTTCTCAAATTAAAAGTGCTCAACACATTAATGATATGATATAGAGCAACAATCATTTTAGATTTGGGAGAGAAAACACTGTTTTAATTCTAAATACTGCATCTTAACAGAAATTTTGAAAGTAATCAGATTAAAACTAAAAATAATCCACCTCACTTGATGAATGGATGAACCAAGAAATATGTTGGGCGTTTTTTTTCTCTCCTAAATTTTGAATATATATATATACATCAATGCTTGGTGGGTTTCTTTCATAAAGTAGTTCATAACCAAATATTTAATTAAAGTAGAGTTTTAAATATAGTGAAATAATCATTGCATAAACATTTTTATGTTTCTGCCCTTCTGGGTAGAAACTTGAACGTGTTTGTGAAGCAAATCCATTATTCCACCATGTATGTATATATATATATATATTAATGGTAGCTTGATGGTATGCGATGTGAGAAAATTAACGATAAGCTGAATTAAACCAACACAATGGATTTGATATTCACATGGATAAACACTCAATAGAAGTGGCATGAACAGGGAGTCACGCCTGCTGTTATACTAAGTGATCGCTCATCATTAAATACATTTTTGGGGGTAACCTATATAAGTAAGCCTGTTTTAAAAAGACTAAATGATGAGTAATATAAAATAACATCCATATACAATACATTAGGATAATACTTTACATAAAATAACAAACTACATGTATGACAGAGGCTCTATATCAAAATCATAGCTGAAAGGGAGGTGGTGTTTGATCAACACTGCTGGGTGCCATTAATATTACTGTTTTATTTCTAAAATCCCCCAAACAGTTACATGGTAAATAATTGATGATTGCAACAATAGAGAATTTACTCATAGTACCATAATAAGAAAGTATATGTCGAAAAAACACTGGAGAAAATTACATAAATCGCATTAACCAATATTGGGAAATAGGTGACTGAAGTGATACCATAAAATTTTTGAAAAGGTTAATTTAATGTTTAGTGTATAAAGCAGTGAAGCTTTCTAGAATATATATATATATATATATATATATATATATATATATATATATACACTCATAACATTTACATATATTTGCCTGTAAAAGCAATGCTACATTGAAGTAGCTACCGTACTGGTTGCTGGTTTGATTCCTGCTGCAGCCTTATTTTCTTTAATTGTTTATTCCATTTATGTTGTCTAGGCAGGATGATACATTAATCGTGTAATTATAGGAGATCAATTCACATGATTTATTATTATTCTGCCGAATCACAATATCCATTTCTTAATACATATCTTTACCTGTAACTGAAAGGAGGAATACACTTGTATTTAAGGCTAATCTTTTTTGCCATTATTCCTTCCTTTTATTTAATATTTTTCATTTTCATTCTCATTATGTTAATCAACTTCTCTTTCATTCCTTCTTTTACACTTCAATTTCTGATTCATCCCCATGGCAATAATATCTTCTTTCTCTCTTCGTTCACTAATTTCATTCCAAACTTGCTTCTTCATTTTCTTTCCTTCCTTCTTTGGCATACATGAATTTTTCTTCATCTTCCAATCAATCAAATTGTTTTTCTCCCCTCTTTCCTTTTGTTCAATCATCTTTCTTTGCTTCTTTTCAAGCACGTCATACAAAACTGTCAACAGAGGTTTCATAATTTTTGAGTGATTCTGCCTAGCTATGCATGTATGATTCAGATGTACTGGCAACACCAATTGAGGTAGAATGCTGAAAATCTAAACATACCTCTTTACATGTTTAGAGAAAAAGATATTTTGTTTAAAAAAAATCCTTCCCGCAATAAAATTTTAGTTGTGGCCTGTTTAACAATGTAATTTTATCCTCAATCGGTTGAGCCGCTGCAATGTTTCCAGCTAGTATATATATATATATATATATATATATATATATATATATATTGAATGGAAAGTGAAGGTTCAGTTTAGCAGTTTAGTTACTTTGTGAGTAGAACCTCTTTCTCAAAACTCTTTTAAAAAAATGTTTTCCAAAACTCTCCATTTCAAAGCATCCCTCTAGCTCTATGTCAAATTTGTGCTTAATTTGGTTGAGCTGCACCAATGTTTAAGATTTGGACACAGTAACAAACTGAGCCACTTGTAATATATTACAGGAGGAAGCAGATATATGTCAGTATAGAAAAAGTGCAATATATATATGAACATACAAACACTACAGAGTTGGCTCTGGAGACATGGATAATTTGATTTATCAATAATCCATTGTATCAGTTCAAAACATGATCAACCTCCCAGATATTCCTAAAAGCTTGAAGACATTTTCATTCCAGAATCCCAGTAATCCTGTTTGACTTCTGTAACCAAATCCCAGCTCCTTCCTCAGGTGTTAAATTACTTCTTTCGCAATTTCATCAAATGAAGGTGGGAGATGGGTCAAAAATTGAGTTATCTCATTACTTTTGCCAGTTGTGTACTTTTCAACCTGTTTATGCTTGTATCAAGTACGTTTCTATCGTGTTTCACAGTATCATCTCTCGGAGAAGATTTTGTTGATGGTGTTTCTAAAATCCCAAGAGAAAGTTGTTTTCTGTATTGTTTTCTCGTGTCACTCAATGAAGTTTTATGGAATGCAAGATTCGGGATTGAAGTGTGTCCCTGATGCAGACAAAACAGAGAAAAAACAGCAAGAGTGAATGATCAGGATCTTTTTTTAATCCCCAAAGGATTTCAGAATTATGACATCCAACGTCAAAACTCCAAACCCATTTGAGAAAACATTTCCAGTGACTGGGTAAAAATATTGACTATTCATTCTTAAAGTATTCAAACACATTTTAATATCATCACTTCTCAAGTACTTTTATGAACGTTTAACTTTATCCAGTGCCTAGAATGGTTCTAATAGGCTCCAAATGAGCTATTTGTGTGCAAAATTTACCAATGATTCCCCCTTTCAAAAAAAAAAATATTGTGGGTTCTGTGTTTGCTCTCTTCCCAATGATAATTATCTGATTTCCATGTATTTTTCTATATCGTACTCAAATTCTAATTCATCCAACCAATTTTACAATGGTCCATTTTCAGTTGAAACACTTCATTTTTCAGCTTTTGACTTTACCCAGTGCATAAAATAGCTCCAGAAGGCCCCTAATAGGCTATATGTGCATGAAAAGTTCACATATGATTTCCCCTTTCACAAAAGAAATTGTGGGGTCTGCATTCGCTCTCACCTTGACGATATCATTTGATTTCAGTCTACTTCTACATGATATTTTGAGTCTGATTCCCCAAGACCAACTAGTTATATTTACTACTCTTGGGAATTTTATAGTTTTGATCTACTAATTTCTTCTGTCAATTGGATGCTATCACTGGTTAAAGAGTCACAATACAATTGCTCTACCATTATAGACAATATCTATTAGCTTCATTCATAACTCAAGTGTAAATTCAGTCTACAGTCAGTAGATCTAATTATATCTGCTATTAGGATAATGATCATTAAAACTAATACAAATAGACAGGAAAAATGACTCTGGCTCTTCTTCATCTGAATTAATCTAGTCCTAAGGGTAATAAAATGAGACAACTGTCTCGGATAACAAATGTCCCTCACATGCAACAACCAACTGGATCTCTTAACTGGGAATCACGTAAAGAATTGGTACCATTCAGTATCTATTATGGAACTGAGACTTGAATTAAAATGGTAACAGTTTCCAGACACTGATGTTTATTGATAGTGAACAGAGAATAGGTCACGTCTTTTTATCTTCATGTAAGTCAAAAGTCTTTGAAGAAGAACTATATCATTGTTGATTGCATGCTTATGTTCTAAGCCAATATCTGCTTTTCAAGAACAGGGTTACCATTTGTTAACTCTCTAGACCAAATCGGAACAAATTTGGTACTGAACAAAGCTATCTGGTTCCAAAAATGAATATTTAAAATTTGAAGAAAATATATGTATCTTTAGTTTATAAACAACAACACAGGATCAAAATACATGCTTTGTACATGGTTACGTGATTAAATGAGGACATGACATGACACAAATCTTGTGAACAACTAAGTACACGTGTCCTAGTGTTGATGTGGATTTAGTCAATGAATGCATACGTAAAGTGTTCACCTCAATATTTATGCCCCAGGTCCTCTTCCTTGCATTTTGAGTACCCAGACTGTTACGCACATTGCTAGGAGTGGTCGACTAATTTGAAATTAGGAAATCATGTCTCCGTTGATTTGAAATTTCTCATTTCGTCCTAGTTCCTAATTCCACTTTTCTTTCTCTCTTCATTTCATGCCTGAATAAAATGAGGTGAGGCAAGCTGACCACTGGGACAGAAGATCACTGGTCATTGCACAAACATATTTATAGTGACCATCAAACCTATTTATTACACTTGGTGATGCAGCAAATTTTTACTACAACTGCTCCTCTGGTACAACCTATGTTTCTACAGCAGCTGGATGGGTAGAACTATTTACAAGGGTGAATAAATAAGTCTGCAGTCCGATCCATAGTTATTAGCTGAATTTTGATCTGAATTTTTCTCTGTATAATGTTCAATCTATGTGATTGATATTTGCCACTGAACCAAATGCATTGATAAGGAAAGATATTATGTTGGAAAATAATGGAAGTCTGCAGACTTATTGATGTGTCTTCGTACCTATGTCTTGAGCCTGATACAGAGTTAGCAGAGTTTTAATTTGATATTTTCACTGGATTATGTTCGATTTATGTTTCTATGATTTTCTACCGAATTAAGTGCATTGACAATGAAAGAGTGATAAAAGGAGAGCCTTTCTTAAACTGCGAGCCATGTAATTTGGGTAAAAACTGATGCATTGAATTGTTTTTACTAACTACAACTATCATAAACAATAGCGTTATTTCTTTTCTCAAAGCTTTCGAAAGTGACAAAGATAATACCTGTAATACATCCTCGAAAATAATTTTCTTGTTGCTTACAGCTAAGACAGAAAGTTCAGGATGGGAACAGTAGGTGGAGGAGGTGTTTCACTGCTCACAGCACTAGGTATTCCAAGACGGTCACCAATCCAGGCACTGACCAGGCCTGATGTTGCTCATTTTCAGTTATCAGACAAGAAATGAAGAATCCAATATGATTTGGCTGGAACAAAGTCTTCATCTGATAAAATGTTTTTAAAAAATCACAACAAAGATCATTCCTTAACTCATCTTACATACCATTTTTTTTATACAAGAGATCACGGATTTTGAATTCATCCAACAAGATAAACCTTTTTCTGAGCACCTATCACAGCAAGATGTTCAGCAAGATCATAGAATTTGATTCTCACTGCTGTGTCTGTGAGCCAGTCTAAGCTAAGACTATAATCATAGCCCAGTGGAGATGAATCAAAATCAGTGAAGATAGGAAAGATGTTGGGAGATTTGGATTCATGCCTCTTCTCAAATGTATTGGCATGAAATGACACTCATGTTAACTCATTAATCATAAATCTTTTATTCAGATGCTACTTGTCAATATGATAATAATTTTTCGGAATTTTTTTGTTCTTTATTTCACTTTGGGAAGTTCTATTGAAATTGCCATATCCTGTAAGGGTGCTCTTTGATCATTTCAATGCCAGGAGAGAATTATAAGTAATTTACCAACCCAATCATTAACCCTGTTACACTATTATCTGACATAATTGAAGGCTGAAAACAGACAGGGAAAAGCCTATAATTCCACATTACATTCTTAGAAAGTCTTAAAAAAGTCTTTTTGTTGGTAAAGTCTTTGCTAAAAGACAATCACATGATTTCTTTTTATATGATCGAAGACGATCAGAGAATTTGTTTTTCAAAGTGTTTCTTCGCAAACAGGGCCAGAATTAAGCTCTTACAGGGCCTTTAAAATACGTTTGAAGGGGTCCTCAATGCAAAAACACTCACATAGATATTAAAACTCTTACATTTTTTTGCTTGCATAGTAAAGTAATCAATTTTTTTTCCTGTGCCAAATAACTAGTTAATATCCAATTTTAGTAATAGAATTATTTTCTTTTTGTTTTGATCCTTGTGCAGTGGCTGTGACTTCAGTTTCAAATATTATTGTATTCATGCATTGTGTCGGTAACACATAGATACCACACTTCCATTTATTACTGTGTTAAAATAATAATCCCAATTAAAGGTAAGTAATGATTAAAATCACTAACTAAAGTTGAAAACTCTTCAGTATTATAATGATACAGTGAGTGCAGAATCAATGAATTGGAATTGATGGATTGTAAGGATTTTAGTGTGGATCCCTTGAAATTGTCGGGACCGTAGCAAATGCTACTTTAGCTACATAGTTAATCCAGCACTGATTCCAAACAAAATTCATGCATATTATTCCTGAGAGCTTACAGAAGGGGGGCAAAAATACATCATAAAAAACTTAAGATAGAATGTTAAAGTATTTTCTGATAGAATGGAATATTTGAAAAAAGATTAAAATAAAACGTACTATACATCAATGAAACTTTTTCTGGTTCTCAAAGGAATAAATTCAGGGAAGTTACTTTTAAAGATAGATTCTGTCGTGTTTCGATATAAAGAAAATAAATTTCAGATTTTAATGAAATATCAAAGAAGCCTTCGAAAAATAATCAAGGCTTACAACTAATCAGATATGAAAACTTTGAAAGGGAGATTTGTTTAAAAAAAAAAGACAGATTAAAAATATAAATAGAAAAGAGAATCAAGAAAAACATTGTCTAAATTTCTTTTGTATTTCAAGTCTCAAACATTCTAGTTCTTGAAGTATTTTGAAGAAATCTGTAGAATTGAATTATCAAATAGTTGAAAAGTCAAGTATTCAATATTATTTGGACATTTTATTCTAGAGTAAGCTTTTTCTTTCATAATTCTTTCATTCTGTATTTTCATCCATTGTTTTAAAAGAAAGAAGTGAAAAAATTGAAAAGGTGATGCTTTTTCCTTGATGTTCAATGCTACACAGTTCTATAAAAATAAGCACAATATATTTGATATTTAGATAGTGATCATATACAGGATATATAAAAGTTAAAGAGATTATTATTATAATGTCTTTGTTTCAGTTGTGTGGCAATGGTTCTCAGCACCTGGGGACAAGACAGTTCCCAGGGGCAAAGACAGAGCTTAGGACAAAGATATCACTCAAAGACAGTGCCCAGGGAGGGCATTTTTGAGCCCCTCCATACCTGAAACAAGTATGACACATTTAACATCAAGATGTAATAGTTCAAAGGATTATCATCATTGTAATGTTTTCTTTCTCTTCCTTTCCTCTCCCCACGACTCTGATTTTCATCAATTCTTTTCACGTTGATCTTCCTGCAAGTGTGTTGAATTAATCGTCTTTATTCTTGACAGTTATCTACCTTCCTCATCCACTGGTCCGGGGTGCAACCACATTCCAGAGCATTTTTGCATGTGTCACTACGGTGTGGCTTAGGGCAGGCTCCATCAGTCAACTCACCATAAGGCCAGGCCTGTACTATTATAACGATTGCCTGTTTTCATTATTCATAAATTTCTGATGCAAATTAAATTCCGTGCCTCGAATGATTCAATAGATGATATTTTCACATTTCATAAATCATAACAAACATTAGCCGACTTTATTAACACAAAGAATTACTTCGCCTTTGTCGGTCAATGACCTACAGTACTTGGTTATTCAAACTCTTTATCTGACTGAGGGGCATTGGGGCCAAGGTACCCTGCTCTATAACATTTTACCAGTCTGTCCGTCATTGTCCATTTTGGAATGTATGTACACATACAAGGAAATAAGTTCTGATATTTTAGATTACAAAAGGTTACATAATTTTAGTGTTTACAGTATTTTAACTTTCATCAATAGGATTATTAATGGAGTGGGGTAAAAGTAAGCTTTTTGTACAGTGCATAACCACAGTAGATAGATTCT